>CM047810.1:100590152-100975978 GCA_026214975.1 Gentiana macrophylla
AAAGGACACGCGAGGTCGGGCAAGAACCCATCAGTCGGCTCAAGAAGGAGGACTTATGCAGAAGTCGAATCTGGATCCCCATCTACGATCGGTTAGGAAAGAATGGGGCATTGGCGAGACAAAGACTTCATTCCGCATGTCGATCTCGGAAAGAAGTTCGAGCGTCATGATATCGAAGGGCATTGCTCAGGGGAACCACCTCCGATCGAAAAGCTCGAAACAAGCGAAACAAGAACAAGTATTGTGACTATCACGAGGACATTGGCCCGCAATCTGACGTGACCATTTGAAAAGGGACATTTATTACGCCGTCTAGAGGAAACTTGATGAAGTGATAGGCCGATCCGGGACCCGAGCCTAAAAGAGGCGAAGAGGTTCAAGTGAGGAATAGCGATCGGGATCGACGAGAAACAATGAACCCAATAAGCGTCGCGGAAGATCGTCCGATCGAGGCGACGGCGGGATCACACTCCGGATAGGCGCTGGATCATACACGCGACCAGCGCCAATCGAGATCGGTATGAGGATAATAGGCCGGCGAGCTCGTAGGAACCATCTTTGGTCGGAGGAAGCAGCGTGCTAAAGAAAAAAGTGTCGAAAGTTCCTCGGACCGAGTTTGAAGAGATTAAAGTTAACCAACGCGTGGGATATGGGCCCAAGATGATCCCCACCTCCCGAGGATTCAATGAGGAGCTAGTCATAGAGTCGTTATAAGTCGAACCCGGCAGTCGGGACGAGTATGCATCGATAATGGAAGTGCGGTCAACATCTTGTACTACACCGTCTTCAAAGCCATGAAGTTGAAAGAAGGCGCACTATCTCCGCTAGCATCACCATTCTTGGGGTTCACGGGGCGTGACCCGATCCACCACATAAGTCGATCAAATTCTTGGCGGTTGTTGGAGAAGGAGAAAGGCGCTCACTTGAGCCGAGATTATGTGGTGGTCAAGGCTCCATCGACTTACAATGTTATCCTCGGTTAGGACCGGCATTATCTGATTTGAGAGCGATCGTGTCTACATATCATATGATGTAAATTTCCCACCAGGCCCAGGTTCGCGTGAGGTCGAGAGGAGATGTGGAGCGGCGAGAACACCAACTCGATCTTCATGAAACCTTGAAATCAACTTTGCAACTTGGTGCTTCTAGAAAAGTTAATTCACGAGGAAGAGGAAGAAAAGAAATTTGGGTGGCGGTAGACCAGGTGGAAGAAATCGAGACTCGAGGGGAAGGCGAGGAGGGCGATTGTGTTGCAGAAGTCGAGTCAGGATTCGAAAGATCGAAAAATTGAGTTAGTGGAACTTTTAAGCGAGTTAGGGATGTATTTGCATGGAAGGCCAGGCGACATGCGGGTCTCTCTCTCCGACATCCACGATACACAAGCTTGAGATCGATCGAACTACTTATGCGGTTAAGCAAAAAAGGAACCGCCTGGACCAAAGCGAAGCTATTGAAAAGGAAGTTGGGAAGTTACTCTCGGCCAAGAATAGTGAGAGAGTTTTTACCGGGTGGCTCGCTAACTTGATCCTGAGTTAGGAAGTCGGATCGAGTTGGCATATGTGTGTCAATTTTACCGACTTAAACAAAGCATGGCCATGAGACTCTTATCCTCTTCCCAAAATCGACAAGTTGGTCGACTCCGTTGGATATGAAATTTTGGATTTTTAGATCGTATAAAGGATACCACGAGTTACAATGGATCCATGAGTTGCCGAAAAAGCGGCATTCATCACGGACTTGAGAACATTACGCTATGTGGCGATGCATTTTGGATTGAAAAATGCGAGGGCAACCTATCGAAGAAGCGATTAACAAGATTTTCTCAAACCAGGATGGTTCGGTGTATGGAAGTTTATGTAGGCGATTTGCTCATTAAAAGCAAGTCTCTCGAGCAATATCTCATCGGCGTGCGAGAAGTCTTTGTGGTGTTAAGAAAAACCGGATGAAGCTAAATCCAAAAAAGTGTACGTTTGGGGTTAGGTCGGGGAAGTTCACAGGGTATATGATCTCTAAAAGGCGGAATCGCGCAAGCCCGGATAAGATCGATACCTACGGGATATGCCCGCACCCGAAATATGAAAAGAGGTTCATAGGCTAGCGGGTGAATGGCGACTTTGGATAGATTCTTATCAAGGTCGGCTGACAGAGCTCTCCCATTCTTCAAGATCCTTCATCAAGCAAGTCCGTTTCAATGGGATGAAGAGTGTCAAAAAGCCTTTGAAGAATGAAAACATTATCTAACCGAGTTGCCGACCCTTACCTCACCCTGGGAAGGGGAAAAACTATTGGTCTACTTGGCAGTGTGCGAAGAAGCTTTGAGCTCTGTACTTTGGTTCGAGAAGGAAATATGGCACTGCATGTCCCGAGGTTTGATATCTGGCGGCGAAAAGTTAGCCTATCCTTGGTTCATGCATCAAGAAATTAAGGGCATACTTCGAGCACACCCAATTCTGATCGTTACCGACCAGCCCTTAAAAGCAGATTCTGGATAAGCGGACACATCGGTCGATTAGCCAAATGGGTAGTGGAGCTAGTTGAGTATGACATCAATTCATGCCTCGAACGCGGTCAAAGGTCAAGCCTTAGGCGATTTATTAACGGAGGAATTTAGATTCAAATAGAAGCGAAGCGAGGCCGAAATAGAAAAATAGGCTTTACAAGTCGGCCAGGGCCTCGAATAAAGAGGCGAGGCCGGTTTGTTACCGATCGGACCAAAGGTGAATAATTTCCATCGCCTTGAGATTCGACTTCAAGACACAAACAACGAGGCGAGAATCTGACGATGATCACGAAATTGAAGCTCGCGTTAAAGTTGGGAGTCGAGAATGCAAGTGTATATCGACTCATGATTGGTGGTGAATCACGTTAAGGGAGAATATGAGGCCAGGAAGAACCTAGGAAGAAGTATTTATCAATGGTTGAAGCTCATACCCAAGTTCTCTTCCATCCAGGTTTGGCGGATCCACAGAGGTCGAATAAGAGGGCGATGCACTCTCAAAACTACGCCTCGAGCTTTGAGTCGCGAAAGAGTGTTAGTCGAGGTCTGGCGGATCGAAGTTATAAGGAAATTGAAGTTCAGCCGATCACCCGATTATGCGACATGGATGGACCCAATCGCGCGTTATCCGAAAGATGGCGTTCTCGGCGAGACAAAATCCAAGCTAGAAAACTTTGACTCGAGGCGATCAGTCGCACGCTTTTTGAGTCTTTACTTTATCGAAAGTCTTTCGTCATACCTTGCACGAGATGTACAGCGAAGGCGAGGAAATATACGCTAGAAGAAATCCATCGAGGAAGCGTGCGGGAATGGTAATGTAGGGCTAGAATGCTCGTAAGAAAGTGTAAGTTAGCGGATATTTACGGCCCACCATGCGACAAGATGCAATGTCTCTGGTTCGGACATCTGAGGGCTGCCAAGTTCATGATAACATCGAGTCATGCAAAGCACCGCAGGACATGATTCCAATGTCATCGGCAGCCCTTCGACCAATGGGAGTCGATATTATTGGACCGCTCCCTCGAGGCCCCAGGAACAATAGATTTGCGATGGTGGCTATCGATTATCTCATTAGGTGGATCGAAGCCAAAGCCTTAACTAACAAATAGGCGACAGCGATCAAGAGTTTCTTGTGGCGAATATTCTATGCGAGGCATGGGATTCTAAGGTTTTGATTTAGGATAATGGGTGCATTCGAAGACGGCCCGAGTTCGAGAATGGTGTAAAGAATCGCAATTTCCCGGCACTTCACGGTACATGGACACCCCGAAGCAAATGGTCATGTAGAACAAGTTAATAGACGAGATCAAGGCGAGGGATCAATAAGCGCCTCGAAGAAGCAAAGCGGGATTGGGTCGAGAATTTTCGAGCATTCTTTGGTCATACAGGGCGACTCGAATTCGGCAAGCTGGAGCTTACCGCTTTTTCCTAGTTTACGGATGTGAAGCGGAGATCCCGTCGAGATCAAGGTCCGCTTCACCTCGAGTTCTACATTGCCAATCTGAAAAGCAGAACCAAGCAAGAATCCGAAGCGAAAAAAGGCGGGAGTCGATGAGCGTCGAGAATTGACTTGATTCGTGCCGCCTGCAGTATAAGCGAAGGTCTCTAATATTATAGTGCTAGAGTGAGGCACAAGTATTTCAAGTTCGGAGATTTGGTGCTAGAAAAAAATGAAGTTAGTCGACAAGGAGATGAAGGAAATTGGATCCCAACTAGGAAGGTCCTACCCGAGATCCATAAAGCTCATCCATCGGAGTTCTTATCGGCTAGGTCAAGCGAGGCGGATCGTGATTCCTCACTATTGGCATGCCAACAATGCGAGAAATACTAAGCCAAAGTAGTAAATCCTCGATTTATGTTTTCTCCTTTGCATTTTGTTATTTCTTTTCAATCCTCGATTAATGTTTTCTCCTTTGCTTTTTCCTTTCAAAGCGATGTAATAAGTCCACTTGGACAAGTTATTCGACATGTTTAATGAATTTGTTTTATTGAGATGTGATGCGATAGGATAAGTTAAGTCCATGAAGTCGGATAATACTAAAACACGTCACGGTCAAGTCGTTCGAAGGCAGCGAATGTTAAGGCAGAAATAACAAGAAAAATAAGTCAAGTTAAATGCGCCGGAAAGGCTCATTTCTAACAATGTCAAGGCCTCTCGGTCCAGCGGGAGAAGAAGGTCGAGGCAAATAAGCTAAGTCCACTTTAGTCGGATAACGCTTGAAAGATATAATGAAGTCAAGGCATTTCAGCGTCCGGCGGGATAGGAATGTCAAGGCTTAGATACTAAGTCCATGAGTCGGATAACGTATAACAATCAAGAACTCAGGACAAAGTGTTCAAGCAGTAGAAGTATATAAGTTACATCCAAAGTCGGTGGACGGACTAAACCATCAATTACACCAAAATATTATAATCCGACTTGGATATCAAATACTCTGAGATGAAGGGCGTGGTAGGACAAAACAAGTCGAGTTGAGAAGCCGAGAACTACCTTTTACATATTTCTACAGGTAAATCGGTATAGCAAGTAAGATAAAATTGTCAATTCTCATCGTGCTTGGGGAGCTTGAACATGAAGAGAAGATTATTAGTGATCGACATGCAAGTCCACAAAGAAAAATGCCACCAAGCAGAAAACAAGTTGAGATTACAGGACTTTGGAGAATAAAATAACCCAAGCCTTACGTTGGCCAAAATAAAAGTCGAAATCCATCAAGTTTTATCAAAATAAGTAAAGAAAAGTTCGAGGCAGCGGATCGGTGGCATTTGAGGCGAGGGCGGACTACGGAAGCATCATAGACCGATCGGGTAGAGTTGTTTTAGGCGGCGTGTCATCCTCGGAGTCGATACAGTATACGGAAGATCAGTCCTATTCGGAACTTTTGACCAAACATGTTGTACCTCTCCATCGGCGCGCATCATATAATTTAAGCGTTCTCCGGAGATCATGGTTTAAGCTGGAGTGACCTTTAACGCGTCCTCGACCGCCATTGTATACCCCGGCGGATCATTTGTTTCCATTAGCAAGTCAATATCTCTCTCGGATCTGCGGACTTACGAACCGATTGAATAACTTCCTTCAACTTAGCATTTTGGATGTAGCTACCTTGAGTCGATCTTGTTGGTCCTCGACTTCCGCTTTTGTATGTATCTTGAGTACGCGCCCGACCCTCGATCGCTTTCATTAACTTTCGGTCTCGACTTCCCGGCATTTGGTCAACAACTCTTCGTATAGGGCGATTGACTGATTTCTCCGTCTTTAAGGCGGCAAGTCGTTGTTCGGTTATCGGACTGGGCTTTATACTTATCTTCGCTATCCACGGTTTATTAAGCCTCCTCATAGCGACTTTGGCGGCGACGTTAATCTAAAAAAGGTTAAGTTGGCAATATAAGTAGAAGGCCGTAAGCAATAGAGGAAGGCGATATAGAGAGTGTAAGCGTACCAGCGTAAGATTACGGCAAGGGCGATGCTAACCTCGATTATCAAGGCATCGTAATCTTGAGAGAGAGAAGTAGTCGGCCACGGCGTCGACCTCGGGCGCCTCACGAGCCCGTTTAGACCCTGCGGTCCTCGTATTTTTTTTCTTCATTAGTATATCAGGCGTTTTCTTCTTGGCGAGACATGGAACCCTCGGGATTACGAGTCGCTCGGTTTGTCAAGTCCACCAAATCCTCGGCTCATCTCGGAGTCCTCCAAAGCCGTAGGTGGCATCTCGGCGACGAGTAGGGAGTCGTTTGTCGCGGCTAGGCGAGTCGAACTTTGACATTAGAGGTTGACCACAGGAAGCGCCGGGGACATCGAAGCGAAGCTTGGGCTTGGGGCCCTCGGCAGGGGCCTTGACGAGTTCACGAGACTTCAAATTTGTTCACTCCATAAAAACAATACTAAGTATTAGTGCCTATAAGGTAGCGATAAATCATGTGCGAGAAAGGATCGTGAGCTCCTACGATCGGCCCGATCGACATCCGACAATGGTTCATAAGGGGCGGGGCGGCGGTCTCAATCTCGCTAAGCCATCTGACATCCTCGGATCTTGGGTCACGACCTCAAAGCCTGAGTTCGATAACCGGGTCTACGAGTTTGGCGATTGTGCCTTGCTTCACTCGATCGACCTCTCCCGCTTGATTGGTTACGGCGTCGTTCCCATATCGCACAAAAAAGAATCGGCGTTTCCAATCGGTATGTGAAGATTTTCCCTTCGACCTTTGGTGAAAAACATGTAGCCTCTTTTGAAAGAGTACCATCCCAGATCCGGACACTTGATGAGTTTATAGAAGGATCTAAACAACTCGACAATGAAGCGGACTTTGTTCACCCGGCAATTTGCAAAAATCCGTAGAGTATCCTATTCCCATTAGGAGCAATCTGCGTCACGGAGACTGATAGTGCTGCGGACTTCCGGCGACCCGGGATCGACAAGAAATCGTAATCTAACCTAAGTTGGTCTTCATTATCTGATCGGGAAATTAGCCGAGGCTCGTCGGCAAATTGGTTGATTCCCGCGGAGGAGGCAGCGCTTTAAAATCAACCGGAAGTAGGTTGTTCTCTTTGCATATGTCATCCAATTCCGGAGGGGTGATCTAGAGACAACCCTTGGGTCCTTTTCCATCCATCCTTGTTTTCAATTTCTTGCGGGGGTTGTAGAGAGGCCGAATCGGCGAAGGTCGGCGTCGTTTGAAGTTCAGCGGACAAGGGGATCGAGGCGGGTGGTTGATGAGTATTCACTCCCACTTTCACGTTCTATGTCACTACTATGGACATTTGCTAAATAAAGAAAAGAAGAAGTAGGAGAGCAAGGGACTTACTTGTGGTTTTGGAAGAGATTGAAGAGGAAATAGAGGACTTTGGTCTTACAGTACGATCTTACCTTTTATGCCTTGGAGATTTGAAATAAGAGCCTAAAAGGCGTTATAGAGGGTTATAACTCCCCCCATAAACACGTTAATTCGAGAGGCGTTACGAGATCACGAGAAACCACTTGAATTCTATAGTGTGGCGCCGTCGATGCTTTATGGCGTCAGCGAGGGTCATGAGTGGCTAGGGTTCTGGCGTCGAGATCACGGTTTGTCCTCCTCCGAAATCTAGAGGCCTATCTCGATGACTACGTAATCACGGCAGATTTTACCTCGAAAAGGTGAGCTCGACTTAGCTCTGTCTGGGGGCTTGATGATACGAGGGTTAGGCTCGTATCGTGTCATCAAATGATTGGTCCACGTGCTTGAAGATGGAATGGGAAGTTTTGGGGTCTGTCCAAGATCCTTGTCCGTATCGACTTCTATATGGCTTCCACACATTTGTCGAATGTCGGAGAGAGTCATTACCTGAGTCGGGGTCTCGATCTAGTCTCGACCCACAAGTCGGATAAGTCGAAGACAAGGCGGCAGTCTGCATCGATTATAAAGCCCGAGTAGTCTTAGTTTCTTGGGGGCGGGGGCAATCGCATAAAAGGCCTATAGGGTCAATTATGGAATAAACCTAAACCGCCTCTAACTAGGGTTAGGGCATAAACACCACCACTATATATACTATCTTCCGGGAACTACGTGAGGCTTGATTCTGGAACATAACGAGATCGTAACCTTGGTCAATCCTTTTTTATCCTTTCTATCTGGATCGGTCCATCACTGATAACATCCAGTATTTCCTCATGAGTGGCTGCAAGTTGAGACGACATCCATATTTTATATTCATCAAATTATTAACATTGAATACATGTACTTTAGACATGAAATTTGTGGAGTCCATAGTCACGTATAAAAGGTATATAGATATAGAAGACCAGATTTAAAAAC
This sequence comes from Gentiana macrophylla, assembly GCA_026214975.1. Taxonomy (NCBI): domain Eukaryota; kingdom Viridiplantae; phylum Streptophyta; class Magnoliopsida; order Gentianales; family Gentianaceae; genus Gentiana; species Gentiana macrophylla. Next base: position 100,598,443 of record CM047810.1, read on the forward strand.
TACTTTGAAAATATAAAATCTCCTTGTTACTAGAAATCGAGATCTAAAGAGGTTGGGATACTAGGAGCATTTGCTCCGATACCAATTGTTGGTCCCGAAGAAGGTAAAGTATAGTCAGTGAGGGTGAATGACTATCTTTGGAGTTTCAAAACTTTTCTTGTTTTAAAAGCTTTTGGGCAGCGGATAAGTCCTTTCTTAAAAACTATTTCAAAGTAGATTATGCACACCTGATTATGAATATAATCTGATGAAATAAATCTTTGTAAAATAAAGTCTTTGAAAGTAAATAAACACTAAGGTTTATATTGGTTCGAGAGTAGTGTAATCCCTTAATCCTTCCTTCTCTGTGTGATGATTGAAGGAATTCACTGTATTATCTTTCACCAATAAAATAGTAAGATTGTCCTTGGCTACACAAGCATCACAATATCCAAGAATATCACTCTCACTGCTACAACGACTTGATGATTCGATCTTCAACACACTCTGTTGAGAACAAATCCTTAATGGCTATCACAAAGGTGCAATTCCTTCTCGAGACTTCTCGATTCAATTCTTTGCAAACTAGTGTGAATGGAATTCACGAGAGAATTGATCAATCTTAGTGCTTGATATGACTTTATACTCTGAATCTTTGAGTTGATCACTATATCTGTTCTTTTAGATTTAAAAGAAACATATGAAATTGTGAGTTTACTGCGATTTTCTTCTCAATGTCGTTTTGTTGTTGTTACTGTCAATGCCTTCTATTTATAGCATTGATTTTCCTTGATTTGAATTTCTATCCATTGGCTATTTAATGTGGAGAATAATCTAAACTAATTCTTGATTCCTCGGCTATTTTATTCTCCTTAACTTTAGTGATCAGATTTTATTCAAGCGTCCACCATAAAATCCATCCTTGATTGATTCTACATTTAATGCTTGATCTTCTTATTTTGAGAAAGTGGAAAATAAGTATGGCGAGTATATATTACTCTCTTGAGACTTTACTTGACCATTGCTTGACCGGTTAAGTGAATCACTCACTTATCTGTTGGGATCTTTCTTCTTTGCTATTCCTTACTCGGCCCGGTAGAATGTTTACTTTGCGGTTCACCTTTTCTTCATTTCTTTGATTTTCCAAGAGTGCTTGCACTTCACTAATCTTTGATTTGTGTGAGATCGATGTACACCATATTAAAACAATGAGTTTCATCACATGTAATATAACTTAGACTTATACAAGGTCATCACAGACTTCCACAGATTTACAAGTCGATCCATATGTCTTCATGCTTCTCTGTTTGGTACTTGGCTTTCTCCACTATGTTGATTTTACTGTTTCACTTAGCCATCATACCATATAGTACAATACTTGTCGACTAAACTTATACAACATGTCAAACTCTAAGTAAAGACTTATCTGAGAGATTTCAAACTTATTTTAGGCTTGCTATAACGACTAGTCTGGACATCATCAAAACATCAAAACAAACAAAATGTTCTAACAACAACAACGATCATTGACACTCAGCGATCCTTCTCTACGTGTTTAGGTTTCTTTGATAAACAAAGAGTAAAATAAAAAAAGTGATTCTTCTCAATCAAGCCTTTGATCAGGTTCTTCAAGTGTGTATACTAAATGATACTTGAATGCAGGAACACTTCAAGAAATTTTGGATCGGTAGTGTATGGTGTGGGGATCACGATAAGTAATTCAGCAAGGTATTAAGCTCTTGATTACTTGTAAATTCATGTATGTTATGGTTTTAGAGGTCCTCTATTTATAGGTGGAAATCTAATATTTGAATTTGAAATTTGAATCAGACCGTTATTGGATTTTTCTGAATATTCCCTTGAAAATCCTCTGCTTTGTACATCCGACGTGTCGATGTCCTTCAATAGATAGACTATCAACCAATGGTTTTCTCTATTTTATTTGGCTCACGAGATTCTTGTAACGTTCTTTTGATATCTACCATTGATTGACCAAATAATCCAATGCTTGATATCCATCATTATCCATTTAATATTCTAGAATAATCCTTGTAACAGATTAAGTTGATTAATGTATACTCGGATGATGTCTTGTTTATGTATGCGCTAAGTAACACATTGAGTCAAGCGACTCTTGGTTTCTTTGTGTTCTTATTGAACACTCATTGGCCCTACTTCTCATCTAACTTTTGATTGTGATGTTAGAGTACACAATTTTAACATAACTAAGTCCCATTGATCACATTTCCTTTTTGGGAACTTAGACCTTCAGTACAAGGTATACAAGATCAGTTTAGGCAATCACAGACTTACTTAAATTCTGATCTCATACCCTTGGCTTTAAAACTTCATTACTAAGTTTGAACCCTTAGCCTTCAATCTTAGTTCTTGAGTTTGAACCCTCGACCTTCAATAATCGACATTTGAGCTTGAACCTTGACCTTGAGTCTTTCATCAACGAGTTTGAACCATTAGCCTTTAGTCTTGACAAGTCTGAACACTATACTAAAACCCAACCTAGATAGGCCCACTTTGAGCTAGTCGGTGACTTATATCTGATTAACTTGTTTGATCAATCTATACAAAGATCAAACTTTAGTAAACTATACACTAAATCTTGATATCCTTTTACATTGCCTATATAGCTAATGTCTGAACTCATCATTAAAACTAAATTATGTCTAACAATGTGTTGGACTTATTATGAGTTTTAGTGATGAGTGCCGAACTAAACTGATATAAACAAAGGAAAAAAGACATCTAGATAAAATGTATAGGATTATTAAATTTGATCTTTGTATAGGTTTGATCAAACAAGCAACTATAAAAATCAGTGACTTTCATCAACAGACACATCTAGATCGATTAAGTACACAGTCGATGGACTAGTTTAGGAACTCTTTGAAGGCGAAAATTGAGGTTCAAACTCGATTATTGTAGACTAAGGGATCAAACTTAGTATTTAAAGTCAAGGATATGGAATTAGAATTTAGGGAAATGCATGATGACTAAGCGATTGCATATACCTTGTGTACAAAATCTAAGTTCCATAAGTTAAGTGGTGATTGGAACTTAGTTATATTCAAAATGGTGTAATCTAACTTCATATTAAAAGTTAGATATAAGAAATCATTGCAATGTATTAAAAACACACGACAACCAATGATCGGCCGATGATATGTACTTGTGGACTTACACTCACGGGAACCTCTTGAACACTTATTTGATTTAATCTAATTTGCATTGGAAGATTACAAAGAAAATGACGATAACAACTCTTGGTTTTGTCAACAAATCAATGGCCAAGATTAAAGGGGCGTTGGAAAGAAATAGAAGTTTATCCAATGGATACAAGTCAAAGGGTGGGCGATCACAAAAGCGCCAAAAGCAAGCGGCGGTGTCGATACAATGTCTGAGAGCAGAAAGCAAGTCAAGATGGGACAAATCTGAAACGGCTATGTTTGAATTTCAAACATAAATCACAAGGATCTCACTATAAATAGAAGACCCGTGTTACATTTACTGAGATGATGATTTTGAGAGAAAAACAGCAGTTATCTTGAGCTTGATTCTTATCAAGAAATCACCTGTGACCTCTTGAACTTAAACCTCTTGATCCATAAAAATTCTTCAAGTGTAATATGCTATCAAGCTACATCAAGTTTGTACACTTGAAGAATCTATCTTCTTGATCATATCATCTGATCAAAGCGGAAAATTTGAATCACTTACTTGATTCAAACTTTCTTTTGTAAGAAATCTACTGAAGACAGTGAAGCATTTTTGGGTGTCAGGGTGTTGTTTGTGGTGGAGCTAGTGAAGAGGCAATCCTACCCTTCAAGGACCAGTGGGAAGACTTTGGAGGCGACAATCCTACTGTTCCAAGTGTTAGGTTTGTGAAGCCATAGTTATTGGTGAAGGACAAACAACTTAGGGATTTTATGCTTTGCTACCTCAAGGATCTCTAGTGAATTACCTCCAACATCACGGGGAGAAGAGTGGGTGACGAGATTACATCACTGGAACCACTATAATAATTGCCTACTTACTTTCTGCACTTACATTCTGCATTTAGTATATTTAGCACATAAACCTACTGTACTAGCGAATGAATCACACACATACACTACTGAGTATCTAATACTTGGTATCATATTTTAACAACAAGTAATAAGGCTTAATTTAAATATATTCATTTGCAACAAATTCGATAAATTCAATAGTCGATGAACTCTTGATTAATCAATGATCTTTGTAGTTCTTTGAGTTTGTTAACTCCAAAAGTTTTAAGTTTTAAGTTTATTCACCCCCATCTAAACTTAAACAAAGTCTTTTCAAGGGACCAAAAATTGGTATCAGAGCAGTGCTTCTGTTCTGAAGTAATCATACTTGTTGTGCTTGTGAAAATAATTTGAAAACTTTTTCAAGTTTCTGATTTTCAAAGATTTGCATCATGGATAACAACCAGTATGCTAGAACAATGTTGATGTGTTCTTTTGATCGCTTTGATGAGTATAAGCGTCGTATCTCGAGGCTTTTCTAGTGCAACACATGATGAGATGATGGATGTCTTGTTGATGGACCCTTTGGAAATTACAAAGGCTATAAGCGTGGATAATCAAACTCGGTACATTCCAAAGCCAAAGAGAATGGAATCTTTGAAGATAGAAAAAGAGCAAACCTCAACAATATTGCTATTGATATCATATATAGAACCTTTGATAGAAATATGTACATGAAGGTGAAAGATTGCAAGACTGCAAAAGAACTTTGGGATAAGTTGCAATTAATCTGTGAAGGCACTGATGCTATCAAGAAGAACAAGATCAGTGTTAGGAACATTTGATTATGTTTTGATGATAGCCATACCAGCTGTTATAGCAAGCCTGAAATAAGTTAAAAATTCTCTGTATAAGTCTTTACTTAGAGTCTGACATGTTGTATAAGTTGAGTCAGGACAAGTATTGTACTAGTTGGTAGGGCGGCAAAGTGAAAGCAGATATTCGGCGAGTAATGCCCGACCAAGTATCAACGGAGAAGCAATGTAGACATTATTATCGACTTATAACCAAGGAAATGCATGATGACCTTGGATAAGTCTAAGTCATGTTTCAAGAAATTAAGCTCAATGTTTAAATATGGTGTACAGTCTCTCACTCAAAACAAGGATCGGTGAAGTACAAAATTCTCCTTTGAACTTAAAGAATAAAGGAAAGCGATGAATCGGCAAAGTAAAGCGACTTTAATTGAGTGAAGACAAAGCGATAAAGGAAGATCTAAGCGGCAAAGTCGGGTGGATCACTTGACCCGTTCGAGAGAAAGCAGTGAGTAAACCTTTCTCGATCAGATTATTGAAATATGAAGAAGATCTGAAGATTAGCGTTAATTGCACAATTAATAGAGGATCAATCAAGGCGAATTTACGGTAAACATTTGAAGAAAAACACGATCGTTAAAATCAAGGAGAATATTATTAAGGGGAATCAAGAATAAAATCAAGGATTATTCCCCTCATTAATAAAACCAAGCAGACGGAAATTGAATCAAGAATAATCAAGGCTATAAATAGAAGACATTGATAGAAAGGAAAGATACACAAGAGAGAGCGATCAAAAATCTGAGCAGAAACTCCGTCAAAATGAAAAATCTTCTATCTGTACTAAAAGGAAATATCCAGTGATCAACTCAAATCTAAGAGCTACAAATCAAACATCAAGCATTGAGATTGATCAACAAGTTGGTGAATTCAATTCACATAAATCAAGCAAGCTGAATTAGAGCCATCGAGAGGAGTTGTGTTTGTGATAGGCTCTTGAAGGATTTGATCTGAGGAGCGAGTGAAAGAGGCGAGTCAGCTGAAAGGCATTGCGATCAAGGAGTGATAGTCTTGTAGATTATGAAGCTTGTGAAGTCAATGACAATCGTACTATTGTATATGTGAAAACAATAGTGAATTCCTCCAATCATCACAGGAGAAGAGTGGATTAAGGGATTACACCACCATGAACCACTATAAGCCTTATGTCAATTTACTTTCTGCAATTTACCTTACTGCATTCATTTAATTGCTTACATTATATTACATATTATTGATTGCTTAAACTAACTTGAAATAACTTAGTAAGAAGGGACTTATCCGCTGCCCAAAAGCTTTTAATTACAAGAAATTTTTTTGAAACTCAACTATAGTCATTCACCCCCTCCCTCTGACTATAGTTTTACCCTTCTCTGGGACCAACAATCAGTGTGGCAAAGAAGAAGTTCCAGGAGTTCAAAATGAAACCAAATGAAACTATTGAACAAATGGAGTCAAGATTCAATGCAATCATGGATGAACTCACCTACTAAGTGTAAAATACTCAAAGAAGAAAAATCTTGGAAGCATTACACCTGCAAAAAGTTTGGGAAATGAAGGTGGCGCCATAGAAGAAATGAGAAGTCTACATGAAGAGGACACCTTCAAATTGTTTTGAGATCTTAAGGCCTATGAATTGATGAAACTTGTACACAGGCTGAAAAAGAAGAACCTAAGACCACTTGCATTGGGCTGCTACACATCAGAAGAAACATCATGAGCTCAAGATGACCTCTTTGGATGAAATGCAAGAACAAATTGCCTCTTGAGCAAGAAAATCGGAATGATGAAAAATGGAAGGGGTTATCCAGGAATTTCACAAATAAGTTTAGTGAAAAGAAGAAGGAAGAATCCAAGAAAGACAATTATTACTTGTGCTATCAATGCAAGAAACTAGGACACTTCAAACTGTGGTATCTGAACTAAAATAGAAGATGGAACTGATTATCTTTGCTTCAATTGTAAGAATCACGCACATTTCAAACTGATTGTCGGACTCTTTGAAGAGCAAGAGTCAATAAAGAAGATCGGCAAGAAAGCTATGGTTCTTTGAAGATGAATCGGGGATATGAAGTAGAATCGGAAAAGGAAATGAATCGATGATCTGCACTTGTTCTTTGGTATGGATGATTATGCTTTAATGGCAAACATGGATGAAGCAGAGGAGGTATCTTGCACTTGTTCTTTGGTATGGATGATTATGAATCAACTTATGGTTCAAATCCTAAAAATTACGACAATGAAGAAACTTTGGATGCCATCCTTAATCAAGCGAGGATAATACAATGCGGTTATGAGATTGTGAAGGCGAAAAAAAGCTCTTCAAGCGAAGTTGATAGATTAAAAGCTGAAATAAGAATTCTCAAGGGTAAGGAAAATGAGTGTGGACAGAATCAACACAAGTCTGCTTTGTACATTCGATGGTTTGTTGAATCTATTTGAACAATCTTGTTCTTCCATTGCATTCAAATCTGGAAAGCCTTATGGTAATAGAACATGCCTTTGATTTGGAACTCAACAATCTAATAAAAGTGGATCGAGTGGAGTTCTTGAACACAGTACCAAAATTGGTCCTAAGTTTGTGCACACACAGATCCAACTCTAAAAGAGTTCTTTGAAGCGATAAAGCCTCTGAGAATGATTCAAAGGCAAAATCGAGAAGTCAAAAGGACATCGATTACCTAACAAAAATAATAAATCTAAGAGTAGAATTTGTTGTACTCTTGATAGCGACTTGCTACCAAGTCTATTTGGACCACATAAAGGAAAAATCGAAATATTCCAAGGATAAGAATCCTAAACCTAAAAATGTCAATCATACTAAGGATACTTATCTCATGGGAAATGTAGATTGTTCCTGTGATGATATTTGGAATATTCCTCTATACTCTTGCTAAAACAATAGATATAACCATCTTTGCTAGGGTAAAACCTCATAGACTCTGCCAGGGGACTCGTGAGAGGACTTATACAAGACCTCAATGAGACTCCATTTTACGAGTACATTCTAAAAGGCAACAAACTATGGTTATGCTAATGCTTCTAACAATAGAAATCACTTTAAACGACATTCACAGACCAAAGGCCGGAAAGCATATGTGAGTACTACACAACCAAAAGTTAGACCATATGAAAGTGTAGAATACATGTATGAACAAAAAATATGACACTTTTGAGAGAAGACCTTATGGAAATTTGCCAAGGTCATGCTTACCATCTTGACCACTATGGACCCAAGCGAGTATTTGGTACCTAAAATACATTAACTTTGTTTTGTAGGGTGTCTAGTACTTTGTGATGGATGTTCAGGACATATGACAAAGAATAAGCCTTTGTTTGTCAAACTTTGTGGCAAAGGATGGTCAAGAGTGAATTTTGGAAACAAGAATACACTGGATACACAAGAGGATATGGCACACTTGTGAGAAATGGATTAACAATCGAAAATGTTGCATTTGTGGAAGGATTTGGACTACAACCTCTTGAGCCTTTGGGCGGGTTACGTGACATGGGTAACATGGTCACTTTTGACAAAGGCACATGTATTGTCATTAGTGAAAGAGGTGATCAAGTTGTGTTGGGTGGAAGAAGACAACAAAACATGTATGTTGTGGATTGGTCTACTGGCATTTCGAAACATGCACGATTGTGCATACCAAGTCGAACTTAATTGGTTATGGCTTTGTTCGAAAACATGCACGATTGTGCATACCAAGTCGAACTTAATTGGTTATGGCATAAGAAGTTGAATCATCTAAACTTTGATGATATCAATCGATCAGTGAAGAAGAAACTAGTGATTGGTTTACATGAGAACACATTCAAAAGGATGCTATATGTGATGCACATCGACAAGGTAAACAAACAAAATCAAGCTTCAAATCAAAGACTAAGCAATCAACAAAAAAGAGAATTGGAGGCGATGCACATGGATCTATTTGGACCGATAACTCCAACAAGTGTGACGGGGAAAGAAGTACACTCTAGTAGTTGTGGATGATTATTCAAGATACACATGGGTAGTATTAATGAACAAAAAAGTGAAATACTTCAAAAGATGCACGAACTTTTGAAGAGATTGCAAAATAAGAAAAGTTTGTGATGAGTGAAGATCGGATCAGACAAAGTCTTGAATTTCTCAATAAAGTTATAAGAGAATATTGTGAACAAAATGGTGTGTTACATCAACTAGGCTGCTTCTTTGGTACACCACAAACAAAATAGGGTTCTTGAGAGAAAAGCGGGACTTTGAAAGAAGCGGGAAGAACTATGATATGTGAAGCATTATAACTTTGAAATGTATTGAAATGAAGCGAGTCAATACGACCGCTATATACACAAAGCAGGACCTCGGTGAACAAGAAGCTGCTGAAGACACCTTATGAAATTTGGAATGGAAGGAAACCTAATATATCTTACTTTCATCCATTTGGAAGCAAATGTTTTATTTTAAATCATAAGGAGCAATTGAAGACATTCCAACCAAAATCAGATGAAGGAATTTTCTTGGGATACTCTTACATCGACAAGGCATTGAGTCTTGAACAAAGGACAACTGAAACATGAAGAAACAATACATGTTGTATTTGATGAACCTAAGTTCAACTTTGGAATGGAAGATGAAGCTTGAACCTGCTTGAGAATCAACAAGTCAGCGATCCGAATGTGTTGATGTTTTGGAAAGAATGTATGACTTAAAGGTTTCTGACTCTGCCCCTACTGAACCCCCTGTTGGTAACACTACTGATGCAACAACTGAGGCAGTTCAAGGATCTGCTGAACCCCCTGCTGAAGAAGCCACAGCAGACCCTACTGAAGATGATGTTCCTGAGAATCAATCTAACCAGAATCCACAATGGTTAAGGGATCACCCTGCTGAGCAAGTTATTGGCTATATACAACAAGGTGTAAGGACTAGAAGACAATTAGAAGCAATGTTTACATGTTTTCTATCTTAAATGGAACCTAAAGTTGTTGAAGAAGCAATATCAGATCCAGATTGGATAATTGCCATGCAAGAAGAACTGAATGAATTTGAAAGAAATCAAGTTTGGACACTAGTGGAAAGGCACTAATCATGCAAACATAATTGGAACCAAATGGGTATCTGAGAAACAAATTGGATGAATGCAGTACCATTGTAAGGAATAAGTCGGACTAGTTGCAAAAGGCTATTCTCAGCGAGAAGGAATAGATTTTGATGAAACATATGCACTGTTGCAAGATTGGAAGCTATAAGATTATTCTTAGCATATCTTTAACTTTTAAAAACTTCAAAGTATATCGGATGGATGTCAAGAGTGCATTTTGAATGGCATTACGGAAGAGGAGGTCTATGTTCGACAACCTCCTGGTTTTGAAGTTAAAGATCAAGAAGATGAAGTGTCTGAGACTCAACAAAGCACTTTATGGCTTGAAACAAGCACCAAGAGCATGGTATGAGACCTATCTCAATTCTTGGTGGACAATGGTTTTACCAAAGGTACCATTGACAAGACTCTTTCGAGAATCAATTAAGGAGACGACACCTGTTTGATCAGCAGTTATGTTGATGACATAATTTTTGGTTTTGAAAATGAATTACTATGTGAAAAGTTTGCTAATCGATGAAAATTAAATTCCAAATGAGTATGATGGGAGAAATGAACTACTTTTTGGGATTACAAGTCAAACAAAAGAAAGATGGAATCTTCATTCATCAAACCAAGTATACCAAGGAGCTGCTGAAGACATTTGGTATGGAAAATAGCACCAAAGTATCAACTCCTATGAGTACAAACATAATATTGGATGAAGATAAGGAAGGCAAAGTTGTTGATCAAACTTTATACAGAAGGATGATAGGCGATCTGTTTGTACCATCTTTTGCCAATGAGACTGATATATCCTTTCTTTGTAGAGTGTTTGTGCAATATTTCAATCTGAACCAAAAGAAAGTCATTTAGCTTCAAAGAGACTTTGGATGTAGGAATTTTGTATTCAAAAGATGGAAGCTTCAAAGTTATATCCTACTCAGATTTTGATTATCTTTGGATGCAAGATTGATAGAAAAAGCACCACGAGGAACTGTCGGATGATGGGAAATAGTATTGTTTCTCTGTTTAGTAAGCAATTCAAATTCAATATCAACTTCCCACTCTTTGAAAATTTGAATATATTCTTTCTTTGGAAGTTCTTTGTGCACAAATACTTTGGTTAAGACAACAATTAAGGGATTATGGAATTGAAGAAAGAGAAATTCCTATAATGTGTGACAACACAAGTGCAATTGCAATCACGAGAAAATCTGTTTGCACACAAGAACCAAGCATATTGATGTGAGACATCACTTTATAAGAGATCATGTTGAAAAGAAAGATGTGGTGGTTCTTTACATCCTCTTGAAGATCAACTTGCGATATATTCACAAAACCATTGGATAGTGAAAGATTTGCCAAGTTAAGGGTGAACTTGGAATTATAAAAGTTGGTTGTTACACTATGATCGACAATGTCTTTGGAATTCACCAAGGGGATTAGTCTTTGCTATGTTGGGCGAGCTCATTAGCGAGTTAGTCATTGGTATCAACAATTCAATGTACTTATTTATGTTTGAACAATTGAGCATATGAAGTTACCAAGAGGATTGGTCTTTGTCATGTTAGGTGAGCTCACTTGTGGATCGGTCATTGGTATTAAACTTCATCTTGTATTATCAATTGGACAAAACAAGAAAAATTGAAGATCGATGAGATTAACTCTGTCGAGCTCTTTGAGACATCTTTGTCGGCGATTTCTTGAGCCAAGTCTACTGATGGCAAATTCTGCTGAGGCATACGTTACAGTCAAACTTTAAAAAGTCAAAAAGCAAAAGACCGGGATATTTATTTTATCTTTATAACCACGATTTACACGATCGTGATTTACAAATCTTTATGGTTAAGTTTTGGGCCACGTGTCAAGATCTCATTAACTCAAATTTAATCGTGGTTAATGCTACAGTGCACTATCTGACAGTTTCTACCCACCACTCTCTGCTATATATACAGACATATACACAGAGGATCTTTACAAAACTCAGATTGATCTTCTCTGCAAATATACTGTGTGAACACAGATTTGAAAAGCTATCTTCTTCATCTTATTCATCAAAATGGAAGATAATGATGATGTTCATATCGGAACAAGCCAAAGTGTCAGAGGCTTTATTGTTGATGCTAACAAAACTGAATTAGCTATCAATATTGGTCGTAGAATCAGAAGATTTGAAGGATTGGAAGATGTTCTGAATATCAGATTGGAAAGAATATCTTACACAAATTTTGTTAATTTCTGGAGAAGCATTGTGATAAGAGAAGGTAGAGAGGCATTTACTACAACAGTGAATTGCCAGGAGATTGAAGTTTCCTCAAACCTGCTGAGGGAATTTTTTGGTTTTGGACCTGGAAACAATGCTCCAACTAATCCTGAGGAAATGGGGCTGTCAAAATTGGATTTTGTTGATAGAATAAAGATAGATGATGCTATCAAATCATCTATGGGAATCAATGTGAAACACATTGGGATGGAATACAATCTGCTGAGCAAAATTATAGCAAAGAATATCTTGGGATTGAGTGGAAGCCTTGATACTTTATCAGGACCCAAGATTGAACTATTAATCATCATCTGCAAAAGCATGAAATTTGATTGGGCTGGATTCTTTGTCCATTATATGAAGAAAGTGATAACTGAGGAAAGAGAAGGGATAAGGAAGTCCAAGGCCTTGCCTCTGGGTTTGATGATTCAGGACCTGCTGAATCATTTGGGGATTGCAGATGTTGCACGAGAGAAAATAAACAAGTCGAGATACAAGAAGGAGATTGGCTATCTCATCCCTGGTTTGGATGATGATGAAGATGTGGATCTTTGAAGCCACAAAAAGTGATAGTGATGGAGATGATGGTCTTTGGTGGTGGCGGGTCAAACAAATTGTTATACTGCTTTGCACCCAAAAAAGTTTCTTGAGAAGAGGAAGGTGCGACACGAAAAGATCACGAGATGTTCTGACTTAAGAAAACAAGGAAGCGAGATGGCAGGAATCTTGCTGAGTCTCTTGAGAGTCGATTGAAGTTGAAATTCTGACCTGCAAAATTTACTAGAAAGAGGAAAGCTACGAAGTTGAATCGAGCAACTTTCCAAGAGGATGAAAGAAATTTCCAAGAAAAAGAAACATGGCAAAGGCAAGGAGGCGAGGTTCTTGAAGAACAAAGGGAAGAAGAAAGGCAAGAGGTATTGAAACCTTTAAAAATTATTATGCCTCTTTGGCTGGAGAGGTTGTTGTTGAGCAACCTCATGAGCCTATTGAAGACCCACGACATACAAGCTGCACAAGACCACAAGTCTTACAAATAGATCGGGGAAGAAGCGATCTGCTTTGCTAACTAACTTGATGAGCGTGTAAGTCGAGGGAACCAAGTGTGGAACAAATGGAGGTGGTAGGTACAAATGTACACTCACGAAGAACTCTTGACTTGTTCATATCTGCAATAGATACTCTTACTCATCTTGTTGAAACCTATGAGGGACAACAAGTTGAGCAATCTGCTCCAAAAAAGCCCTCAATGGCATATGAAAGGAGGGAGCAGAAATCTAAGAAGGATAAAGTAGATCCCAACTTCAAAATGGTGCAAAGATATTTTCAATGGAAGTTTGGATTCTACAAAAACAAAAACCGAGATCTTGATCCAATGAGTGGATTTGAAGAATGGGCATTTGATCATTGGGTGTGGACTGACCTATTGGAATTGGTAGATACAACTTTCTTTGCGAGACTAAGTGATGGATCTGTTGAATGAAGGAAGAAGAAGAGTGTCAAGTTAATGTTCAAAGATCCAAAATACACACACGGCGGTGATGACTCCTCATCATCGACTCGATGGGGATCCCCATGTTCCTTGAGAGAGACCGATGGAGTGGCAAAGGGACAAGCGGTGAAAACCACCGGGTCAAAGATCCATGATGGTACAATGAGATCAATCTGCGATCTTTGGTGAGTCTGTTTGAAGGACGACAAACTATAGATTTGGATGAAGAAAATATTGTTGAATATAGTGAGCTTTGATGTTAGTTTTGGAGACTCTGTTCAATTTCAAGAAAGGATTGATACTCAGGGCACTATCTCAAAATCTGCTGAGGAACTACAGAAGATTGCTGTTGCCAGAGGCTCTTTGGAGGAAAATATGGCAATATTCCCTGCAATTCTGGTGCAGAGAGTGTTGACCACTGAAGACCAAGAAGTAATAAGTCAGAAATTGGACTTGGTGATGGGTTTTGAGGGATCATCATTACTTCTTGAGGAGGTTCAGGTTGCTAAGGACCAAACAGCACCTGAACAAAGGTCGAGGCTGGTGTGAGTGCAGTTCTTTGAGGACCACACACACACTAGACAAAGGTTGGAACTCCCAATGGGTTTGGAGGAAACCCTTGTTATTGTTAGCAGGCTGCTTTGTAGTAGAGCTCTTTGGAGGAAAGGTCAGACGAAGAAAAGGATAGTCGTAATTTGTTGTTATTGATGAGGATGAGCAATTTCTTGAACTATGACTTGATGATGAGGAGATTCAAATGCGAGGAAGAACATGTTCTTCTTTGAACCTCAGCAGGCATTTGTCCCGATTTTTGAGAACCTACCACAGATCCAGTGGAGGAATTCCAAGGTCCTAACCTGTTTGGAAGGGATATGAGTGGGCTATGGTTGTTAGCAAGCAGAGGGCACAATACAATGAGGAAGAGCCTACTGACGAATCTGCTAGACATATGGATGGAGGAATGGCTGGTGGGGTACCAGCACAGGTGATGGATGAGTTGAGGACTGTCAGAAGTGACATTACAAGGTTAAGAACTCAACTTGACAGACAAGAGCAAAGGTTTGAAGATTTGCTGAATCTAGTGGAAAATAGAGGGAGAACCACTGAAACAGTTGCCTCCAATATTACTTCCGCACAATATGCACTTGCTGATCTTGCCCTGGATGTAAAGGGAATAAAACAAGGCAATACACTGAAGGATAAATTCCTTAAAGATCAGATTACATCCATTCACCAAAAACTTGATAAACTTGCTGAGGCACCCAAGCCTGCTGTGACTGAACCTACTGGAACATTTCACCCTACTGAATTGGATCCTAAGCTTACTGAGAGGATCAATCTCTTAGAGCAGACATTGCAAGGAAGGATCACTGCAGTTGACACTAGAACAGAGATAATGGAGGGTCAACTGAACAACTTGGTGATCACACAGGAGAATGTTCATGGCCTGCTCTCCTGTTTTGTTGGTTATGTCAATAAGGGGTAAGAGAGCCAAACAACAGTAGCAAAAGAGGCTGATTGGATATTTGCACAAAAGAGATGGGAACCTGACACCAATGCATTTAGAGAACCTGCACCTGGCAGACTTCCACTGACTGATGATCTTTTCAAAGAATATAAGAAGATTTATTACAACAAGAGAAGACCTTACCATGACAAGGGCTTCTATGAGGGACTAAATTCCTTTTTGGGGCTTAAGTTTTGAGAAGCAAGAGTGAAAGATTTAAGATCTTCACACAGAGGTGGAAGAGGTGGTAGAGGTGGAAGGAGTCTACCTGCTACATCAGCTAAAGATTCACTGTGTATGAGTTCAAGAGAGTTACACATGCGTTTAGGCTTGGAGTACATCAGATTAACCTTACTCTACGAGGCATGGAAATGGTGGAAGGAAGTGAATCCCCATATTGATTTTCCCTTATTGAGAATCAATGGATGAGAGATATGGTTAGGTAAATAAGGGAATATCATGAGCGGCGGGAGAGAAGAAAGCGGGGAAATAGAAAGAAGAAACTAGATCAAATACCTACACTTGCATTTTATTTTCTTTGAATCTAGATTGTAATATCTTTTGAACAAACCTGATTATAATGAGAAATGACTGAATTTGTTATGTTTGTGTTTTACTCTTTTTGCTTTGTGTAAGGAGGAGGTATTGGCATCATCACAAAAGGGGGAAATTGTTGGACTTATTTTGAGTTATAGTGATGACCAGGACTAGTTATTATAGAGCAAAGGCAAAAGGCGTCTAGATCAAATGTATAGGATTATTAGAGTTTGATCTTTGTATAGGTTTGATCAAACAAGCACAGTAAAGGTCGGTGACTTTCATCAATGAGACTGTCTAGATCGATAGAGGTACACCTGAGTCGATGAGACTAGTTTAGGAACTGTTGAAGAAGAAGGTGAGGTTCAAACTCGATTATTGAAGACTAAGGGATCAAACTTAGTATTTAAAGTCAAGGCTATGGAATCGAGAATTTAGGAAGTGCAGTGATGACCTAAAGCGATTGCATATACCTTAATAATACAAGGTCTAAGTTCCATAAGTTAAGTGGTGATTGGAACTTAGTTATATTCAAAATGGTGTAATCTAACTTCATTTAAAAAGTTAGATATAAGAGAAGTCGGTGCAATGTATTAAAAACACATCAACCAAAGATCAATGATCGATAAGTACTTGACAGAGACTTACACTCACGAGAACTCTGCTTGAACACTTATTTCGATTTAGTCAAGGCTGTATTGAAAGATTACAAAGAAAATGACAGATAACAACTCTTGGTTTTGTCAACAAATCAATGGCCAAGATTAAAGAGGCGTTGGAAAGAAGCAGTTTATCCAATGGATACAAGTCAAAAGGTGGATGATCAGCGCCAAAAAGCAAGCGGCGATGTCGATTACTATGTCTGAAGACAGAAAGCAAGTCAAGATAGGACAAATCTGAAACGGCTATGTTTGAATTTCAAACATAAATCAAACGGGATCTCACCTATAAATAGAAGACCCTTGTTACATTTACAGATGATGATTTTTGAGAGAAAAACAACAGATTATCTTGAGCTTCAGATTCTTATCAAGAAATCACCCTGCTGACCCTACTGAACTTAAACCTATTGATCCAGAAAACTTCTTCAAGTGTAATCTGCTATCAAGCTACATCAAGTTTGTACACTTGAAGAATCCAAGCTGCTGATCATATCATCCTGATCAAGCTTCTGAAGGCTGAATCACTTACTTGATTCAAACTTTCATTTGTAAGAAATCTACTGAAGACAGTGAAGCATCTTTGGGTGTCAAGGACTGTTGTTTGTGGTGGAGCTGGTGAAGAAGGCAATCCTACCCTTCAAGGACCAGTGGAAGACTTTGGAGCAGCAATCCTACATGTTCCAAGTGTTCAGTTTGTGAAGCCATAGTTATTGGTGAAGGACAAACAACTTAGGGATTTTGTAATCGCTACCTCAAGGATCTCTAGTGAATTACCTCCAACATCACGGGAGAAGAGTGGGTGACGAGGATTACACCACAGGAACCACTATAAAATTGCCTACTTACTTTACTGCACTTACATTACGCATTTAGTATATTTAGCGCATAAACCTCTTGAACTAGCAAGCCGAATCACACACATACACTCTGAGTATCTAATACTTGGTATCATATTTTAACAACAAGTAATAAGGCTTAATTTAAATATATTCATTTGCAACAAATTCTGTAAATTCAATAGTCGTGACTCTCGAGTGTCGGCCAGACTCTTGAGTGTCAGGTAGAGTCTTTGAAGTTCTTTGAGTTTGTTAACTCCAAAAGTTTTAAGTGTTAAGTTTATTCACCCTCCCCCTACAAACTTAAACAAAGCCTTTTCAAGGGACCAACACAATGAATACTAGAAGCCACAAACATCAAGATTCTCTACCTAGAATCTCAAAGGTGAACATCGAGTTCAAGCGTACAAACCCCAACCTAGGAATCTTAGACACTTCAAGGAAAAGATCTTATCTATGATCTCTAATTGATTCGAAGGTACTAGTACAACTCGAGGAAGTAACATAACATGAAGCGGAGCATACTTTGAAGAAGAAAGGTAAGAAAATTTCAAGATTCGAGAAGCGATCGAGCATTACCTTGAAAATATGTAAAAGCAGACGTCGAGAATGGGGAAAGTGATCGAGACCTTCAAACTCTAGTGGAAATCTCGGGCGCCTCACGGAAAAACTCTTGTTATGAAAGTTCAGATTGCTAAAAGTGTTTGAGGTTAGGGTAATCCCCTTTATATAGGGCAAGGTCGATGGGATCCGGCGGTCAAGATTAGAAAGATCTAACGGCTCGGTTACGGCACGGTATTTATAACTTTGAATTTGAAACTACCATCATTTTGGGGATGGTTATCGAAACCGCCATCATTACGGGGCTATTACGGCTGCTGTAGCCACTCATGGGCCCACGACCTTTCACCTCAGCGAGCACGTCGGCGAGTAGTGGAAATGTCCCCTCAAATCTCGCACACAACCGTCATGATAGTTAACGGCCTATGCGGTCCTATAAAGAGGCATTTTTTTTCGACAACCAAAAGTCCGCCCGCTTCATAGCGCGGCACCATATATAAGACCGTCCGCTTCGTAGCGCATCACCAAAATTCATCCACTTCATAGCGTGATTCTAAAGGAGAAGTCGATCTATGACCTAAAGCCATGAAAAAACCTACTCTAATTAGGGCATCCATGCCATGCTAACAGGTGTTCCGCCACAATAGCAAGCTATCACGGTATTTCAAGGTATTTGATCCGCAAACAGAATTTACTCCCCACCTAACATTTTGAAAAAATGCTTAAGGCACGGAATAGGGGGCCATTGATATGCCTAAACCGAAAAATAGGCCCGTGGATCCTTATTCGGGTCCGTCCGGTAGCCTAAACAACGGACAAGGCCTTTGGCCACCATAGTCCGTGCACATACAAGCCAAATTGGGATCGCGAACCATCGGCCCCTCCCAAACCCGATAGCCATATACGGTGCGAAGAAAGGCTAGGGGCGATCCAGCGACTCTCTCGAGGCTATTAGAGTGCGCTAGCGACGAGAGCCACCGATGTTAAGAGGAAGCTACAACCCAAAGGAGACAAGGCAAAGACAACGAATTGCTAAGTGTTGGGACCGCCACATATCGGTCGGCCAGGCAGCTTGCACCTTAATTAGGACCGCCTTGTATTTAATTATATCTAATTCTCATTAGTTAACCCTAATTGGTAGCTTGCGTATAATTAGAGGCTCAATGTAACCGTTTAATATCCACAATATTATAAAGAGTAGGCAAACTCTGCCAATTTCTCTATAGCAAAGCACCACTAGTTTTACACTTTCAGTCCATCGCATTTTCCTTTACGCCGTCATGCACCACCTGCAAACACTCACTTTTTTAGCCAGATATCCACGACAAACACCGCTAAACTTACCGTGATAATTTCGATATTATCAAATGTAAGTCTATTTAGAAAATCAATAAAATATTTATTACATTTTTCTTCTTTCATCCCTCATTTGTTATATACTCATCCACTTTTCACTACTTTGTATTAATGACAATGAAATATCATTTTAAATTTTTCATCAAAATTAACGACATATAACAAATTTAACAAATTTTTTAATCTATATGAAAAAATCCAAACGGATTTATATTTTGAGACGATGGTAGTATGCAAATTGAAAAAAACTAAAACATTGTCCAACCTCAGATATATGAAATAGTCAATTTTGTTGAAACAGAAACTTATGCTCCTTGTACGTACTTGCAAATATTACCTTCTCTTTTTGGCAAGGGGACATGAATAGCTGGTCTTCACTAATACAACATGATATATGAAATGGTCAAGTATTTTATAATACAAACAGAAAATATTCTTTTTAAATTTAAATATTAAAATCTCTAAAATACAGTTTTCAAATGATTTATGATAATTATAATGATTTTTGCCAAGAATGATAAATTTACTAATATATCAGGATTCAAGGAAACCGATGTTTAATCAGAACAAAAATAGTATAAATTTCCAACAATTTTTTTTTAAACAAAAAGTCTTGATATGCGCTAATATCTTTCATATTCGGTTACTATTCTTAAAAACTGACATTTAATGATTTTCTATCAAAAAACTGTCAATTAATGCATTTAATGCTCATCCATCATTTATTACAACCACAATCAATTATTCATGATTTATGGATCAATTATCACTACACATTTTTTTTATTGTAAAACAAAATACTTATTTTATCTACAATTTTGATGCAAAATCACTTCACCTATGTTACTCGATCCATGTCACTGTTACTGCATTTTTTTGGTTGTTGTAACTATATCCATTTTATCGGTTGTTACTACTTTTTTTTCAAGTTACTACATTTTTTTTCTGTAAGTATATATATTTTATTAGCTATTACTACTTGTTTTGAGTGTTACTACATTTTTATTGTACCTTTATTTCATTGGTTGTAACAACTTCTTTTTATATGTTACTATATTTTTCTTGTGTTACTACATTTTTATTGTAACTATATTTTATTGATTATTACTATTTTTTTATATTCTTGTGTAACTAAATTGAATTAATTGATTTGGCAAATTCACTCTCTACAATTTATGACATGTCATTTACTCCAACTTTTCAAAAACAAAAAAAAATTATCCATGGGTATTTCGGTCTATTTATTTTAAGTTTATCATTTTTAATCACACAATATGAAAGTTAGTCATTCTATACCCATTTATGACCTTCATTGTCCTTCTGACCCCTTTTCCCTGCTAACTACAAGTGCTCCTAAAAGTTTTTCACATTACCTTAAAAAAAGTGTTACTCATTATTAAGTTGGATGAGAATATAAAAGTATTTCTTTTTAAAAATTTATTCAATCAATTTCTTAAAGAAAATATATTCAATCAAAATTAAAACATTAGACAGACGTACATAATACAGATCTATATCTTAGAATAAAAATAACTAGTCAAACTATGAGCAGCCCGAGCGCCTTGAATGAATAAGAAATTTACAGCAGATGTAATAGTTGATTCTTATTCGACCGAGTTCTAGCTACTAACATGCAGTACACACACGGAGGTTGGTAAGAACGAGGAAATGCCTCCTAAGTGGTCCCACCAGTAAGCAACCGGTACTTGATCGGGCGGGGCGGTTTGGTTTCGTTCGCGGCGGGAAGATGTTTTAATGCTCGATCGTCGAGTTGCTAATGAGGCATTGGTCTAATGATAATCATTGTGCCCCCGATCCAGTATCCGGGGTCAAGTCGCATTAGAGACAAAAAGTGTGTGCGAGCGCATATTTTGTTCCCGAAAAAAGCAAAAACAACAACAACTATGAGCAGCTATCAGCAAAAAATCGTAAAATGAAACACGAACTATTAATTAAATGCACAAAATAAAACTAAGCATGCGATCATGGTTACATACAACTAAGGGGGGACAATTGTCTTCCTTGATCTAAACAAAAATACTAATATATGTAGTATGTATTTAGTTTGCCTCCTTAATTTTCTTATGTGCCTTTAAAATTTTATTGCCTTCTTATCAAAGATCCTACGTCCATTGAAAAATATAGAAGATATATTATATAGATGTGAGCCCTACTGCCCTAGTACTCCTGTATAATAAGGGTTTTTATTTTTTGTATACGCTTTAACAAACATCATAATTAATCATATTTTAAATATTTAAAGATAAATTATTGCATTACTTTTTAAAAGGGCCTCATAATATTGTATTATTTAGCTAAAACAAAACATTTATTGGTGCATATTTTCGTGGGAAAGACTCATATTTTAGAACTGCATAAAAAAGTTAGAAAATTTTGTATTTACCAGACAGGTGGAATATTAATTAGATAACACGGTCGACAATTCGAATACTTTCCTTATAAGCTGGAAAAAAAAAAGCCGTTTTGAATCAATTTGTTTGAAGGCTTCCAACAACTAATGAAACAAAAGGTGTTGTTGAATGCCGGACCGAGAGAGCCGGCCCATTGACCTGGCAAGTCCCGCAAAAACTTCGTGTGTATTTTGAAGCCACGTTTTTTCGAAATTTTTATGTATTTTGGGTCTCCAAAATTAATGTGATTTATATAACAGCTTATAATGAGAATTCATTGTAAAATTTATTATTGTTTTAGTCAGGGGCGGACCCTGACGATACCAAATCTCGTACCTCTACGTGGCGTCACGAGATTGTCCTCCTGAATAAGAATAAGTGATAGCCCAAAGGTCAAATTACGGGTTGAGACATCGACAACCGACATGATCAGAGGACCGAGACGATGGGCCCATCTCGATACCACAGGTCGGAAAGCTCGGGGTGCGGACAAAGTCCACTCTAAACACGCAAGCCCATTATCCATGTGGTTATTTGCATAAGTAGGTAAAGCCCATATAAGCTGGTAAAAGCCCAAAGGGCTAATACTGTATTTTACCCAAACCGATATGGTTTAGGGTTAGGGTAATGAACTCCCTATAAATATACATTTCCAGGAATTACGTGTGACTTGATTCCTGGAACATTACAGAATAGCAACCTGAGAGAGACTCTCAGGCTCAGTCTAAAATCACCCCCAAAATCATCCATGATTCAATCATCCCTAGATTAAATTGACCTGAAATTACACATGACAAAATCCAGCATCGTCAGACCCAACCCTTTAGGGGTGGGGTGCATGGACCCACTCAAATTTCCGGACGAAGTTACTAATATATCCCTCTTATAACATAAAAACTGTGTTTGTATATTTTTTTTCCAGATAATTTCTAATATTAATATTCACTTAGTTTAGCTGGTTAGAACCTTTGTTACTTACCCTAAGGTAATTGGTTCAAAACTTACCTATTGATTTTTTCCCATCTTTTTTTTTTTTTTAAATTTGGCCCTCTATCAAAAATATTTTCTAGGTCCGCTGCTGGGTTTTAGTTATGAATACATTTATGCTTGGTTATAATTGTTTTTGTCTCTTATAATAATTATCGCATCGTTAAAATACATGTGATTGTATAATTTTCATCAATTTTTTTCCAGAAAAACTAACTTGTTTGTGTGTTTACAGATATATCTGCTGCTACTGACACATCTACTACACAAGTGTGAAGGCCAAATCCTCATTGAGGTATTTGGTCGAACATGTGACTCAGAAATCAGTTAGAGCAGTTGTATGGTTGTTAGGGGCAGTTAATATGTTATCTTAGTGATTAACTGCAACTAGGAAGTATATATAGCGTGGTATTATTAAAAACACAAAAATAATTGAATGTATTGTATCACAATTATCTTCAGTCAATGAATGACGATGTTCTTCCTCTTTGGCACTGTTCTTCCATTAAAGAACTAAACATGTTGACATTGACTGTCATGTTGTTAAAGACAAAATCAAATTTGGCCTCATCAAACACAGGATTGTGAGCAATATGCATAGCATTGGCATAATCACAGAACAATATAGAATGTAGCTGAACATGAATCTGCAAATCTTGTAAGATATAGACAAGCCACTGAATTTCACGCAAAGCATTGGCCATAGTCCTGTACTAAGCTTCTGAAGAACCTTTTGCAATAGTTGTACGCTTTTAACTTTCCATGAGATATGAGGATCACCCAAGAGCATCATATAGCCTAAAACAGACCTTACGGTTTCAGGGACATCCAGCCCAATCACTATAATGAGATATGAGCATCACCCAAGAACATCATATAGCCTAAAATGCACCTTCCGGTTTGGGACATCCAACCCAATCACTATCGGTGAATCCATTCAAAACCAGGTTATTCTCAACTAGGAAAAAGATGCATTTGCCTGGATTGGCATTTTGAAATTTTATAAGAATGGAAACAAAGAACCATTTTATATATATATATATATATATATATATATATATATATATATATATATATATATATATATATATACTAGTAAAATGCACGTGCTTCGCACGTGTTCGTCTATTTTATTAGTTGTAATATATTTTTTAAAAATTATATATATATTATTGATTATGCATTTAATTTATAAAATAAATATGTTATCCAGTAAACAAAGAAAATGAACAAAACTATATGTTAAACAATGATAATTTTCATACCATGATTTCATCAAAATATTATGTATCCAAAAGCTTGTGTTATGTTTTAATCACACATATTTTTATACTTACATTTTATTACAACGTCAAATACTCTTTGTTAAATATTTAATCACAATCAAATTTAATAATCATAAACACAAAGAATCATTAATTAATTGCGGCAAATGAGTGTTAGTGAGTTATATCTACTGAGTCAACGCTTTTTTAATGTTATTTGCCTCTCTTCTCAAGTGGAATAAAGTAGATGAACTTGGTCAGCATGTCCACTACTACCATGATGACTTCATTCTCTTTAGACATGCTGTGTTGGGACCATGCATGTGAGGATTGGTAATGGATGGAGTAATCCTTGAGGTTTTATCACGTAGACTCTTGTAATGTTGGCATGTAGTTCATCTTTGCATCATTTTCTGAACATCCTTCTTAACATTCCCGAACCTTGAATGACACCCTATTGGACTTGAGTGCAATCAGTCTATCAATTAGGATCTCAGACCTCCATGGGTTCTTACATATATCCTCCCTTTGTATTTCAGAATCCCTTCATGCATGCATAGTGTAGTTGCGATCTAGGAATGTATAAATTATCAGTGCCTTAAATCTTTCCTCAACAGCTAGGTCACCCTTGTAGCTAGAACTTCTTGCATCCAAGTGGGGATACTATGCTCATAACATACAATTGTCCCTCAACATGACTTTGCCTAAACAATTTCCACTATATTTTCACTTCTCATTTTGTACTCAGTGGTGATATCCAACCCAAGTAACTTGGTCACCATTTTTTATTGTAATGTAGTAGTGGCCCGCGGATCCTATTAAACTTCAGACTCTGTTGATCAGTTTCAATGAAAAAAGGCATACCTTGAACAAATGGTTTCCATTTGGTTACTGCCTTGAGCACTGCTAGGAGATCCTTCTCATTGATGAACAATCCCATCTCCTTAGAGTTGAAGGCCCTGCTTTGATAAGCACATGCTTCTTTTTTTGATGTAAAACAACCCTTAAGACTTTGCCATATGCATATGTCACAGTATGGGGTTGGGTCCAATATAAAATGGCTAGAATATTGCTTGGGTCGGCATGCACTTCACACTAATTTTGATATGAACCAAGTATTCCACCTTTGTTTGTCCAAAAGAGCATTTGGACAATTTAGCATAGTATTGGTTCTTCTTCAAAAGTTTTAGAACCACTTTAAGATGTTGTATGCCGGAATCTATGTCAGGTTTAAAGATTAAGATGGCATCAAAAACTACCAGCACAAAATTCCTCAAGAAATGTCTCAACATCTCATCATACTTCTATGGCATCACTTTGAATTCAATTTGGTCAAGATGAGCACAACAATAGTCTTTTAGAACTCATCCACATTCATCAGAATCTGATGGAATCCAGACCTTAAGTCTATTTTACAAAGTACTCTATTACTCCCTAACTCATCCAATAATTCATCAATTAGAGGAATATGGTAGGTATCATTGACAATCAAGTCATTCAACCTTCTATCATCCACATAACATCTCCAGCTTCCCTCTTTCTTTTTCACGAGGAGCTACGGTGATGAAAATGGACTATTATTGTGTTGTATAATCCCCCGTTGTAGCATTTGATCCACCAACTACTCTATTTCGTCATTCTGGTAGTGAGTATAATCATAAGGTTTTACTTTCACAAGTTCAACACCTTTATTTAAAGTTATGGTATGCTCATAGCCCAACATTGATGGTAATCCTTGGGAATTTGCAAACACCTCATTATACTCTTTTGGGACATGAGTTAGTTCTCTGGGAACATGATTCGGAGCTTGTTCTTGTATCAAATAGAGACTTCCTAAGAGTTTATAGGCCCCATTTCTCAATTTCTTAGAAAAGCTTTTGCAGATGATCATCTTAAGTTGAGCTTCTTCTATGTAACTTCTCAGCTTAATTTGTTCTCACTCAATAGTGAAAACCGCCTCCATTTTGTTGAAGTCAAAGACCATATGGATGTACCTTTTTATCCAATCCACCCCTAACACAATGTCACAGCCTCTCAACTTCATCAATCTCACATATTGTTGGAAATTAACCTTTGGCATGATCCAGGGCATGTTAGGACACTTAAATTCACTCATCATTTTATTTCCGTCTACTACTATGATTAACATATGGTGATTTGGTTCTGTCACACATCTTCCTTTCCTCATAAATGCATTTCTGCAAAGCCTACTCTCTGATCATCCGAAACATCATGCATCTAGAAGTATCTTTCACTACGCCGTATCTATTCCTTGGGTGATTCTCCATTAAACAAGGGAAAATAGACATTAAGAACCTTAACTTCTACCTCAAATTTCTTATATCTACCTTACTTGAGTTAGCTTCATACCTATGTGGCGTAGGTAGCAAACCATCATGAGAAGGTGGATGGGTTCCAGTCTGATGAGATGACGACAAAGGTGTTTGTGAAAAATGTATCACCTACTCCATCAGTCTTCTTCATCCACGATTGTAACATAGATGTTACATAATCCATCCGAGCTTGCATGGAAGCTTGATTTGCAATCATAAATGACTTGAATATGTCCATTTTAGCATGCACTGCGTCAATTTTCACATTACATTCATGCACCTCCTCCATGAAAACATGAACATCTTCTCCCAACCTATTTTGGTTCTTCTACAACATTTTGTTTGCCTTCAAATGTGTATACTTTCAGCCATAAAGACTCCATAAGGGCATGATATGGCTCTGATACCAGATGTCAAGCTTTTGGTAATTCGAAGCTAGGTTAATTGTTTTCCAAAAAAATTTGTAGTCTGGGTAGAGAAAAGAGAGATAAGGAAGAAGAGAGTAAAAGAGAGGTTTTATTAATGACAAAAGTTGTGTATTACATCCAAGAGCTCATCATTTATAATAGTTGACTCAATTATGGTTAAGCCAATTATCACTAAGCTAACTACTATTCGTTAGCTCATTTCTCTAAGGCTGATGTCATCATTCGGTTGGATGACATCAACAACTATAGCTCATATGCCTAGGGTCCCGACATCACCACATCATGATTCCCACTAACATCAAGTTTGAATCACATCAACACAAAACCATCATGATCAAGATACTTTTATCTTAGAATTCACAGTAGCTAAAAGTGAAAAAAAATGAACATCAACAAAAAGTAAATTAATCGATGCATTATCATTAGTTTCACCCAACTTATGATGATGTGCTACGATCTCCGGTAGAAAAGCAGCCACTCCTCAGGGAATTTGTGATGTTCATATACGGATAGAGTTTTCAATTGGATTGGCTCGTCCATTCCAGCTAGAGGGGGTATTTTGAATTGATAAAAACTGAGAATTGCAGTTAAGAGGTTAGTTAGATGAATTGGATAAAGAAGATGAGGTTAAAAGCATCATTGAGGAAAATATCAGACACTCCTTCCGGCCAAACCGTGGGCCCAAGATTGGATTGACATGGTAGAGACGAAAAAAGGAAAGATTTCTAAATGGTAAAATTTTAAGGATATCTTCTTCAAGAGTACATCCTCCACCCAAGCAATCAGACAAGTTAAGGAAAGGTGCTATGTTCATAATGGGATATCAACGAAAATTTTACAAGCTGGGAAAATATATACCGGAAATTATGAGTTGTTCTAAGAGGAAGGTGGCTTATTAGCTTATGACATCAGGCACAATATGGGAGAAACATCTATCGCAATTTTATTATGAGTATAGATATAGATAGATTGTACTTTTGATAGTATGAAGATAGACCAATAGTTTGTTTTTCATAAACAAAATAATAAAGTAGGAAACATTTTTTTAGAAACATCATATCGTATTTTTATTATGGGTATAGATATAGATTGTACTTTTGATTGCTTGATGTTAGATCAATAGTTTGTTTTCAAGTTCAACTTCGATTCAATACTTGCTTGATGATGCAAGTCTACACTTTGCATTGTCACTGTTTAATCTCCTTGGTAATGGTAATGATACCGAATGTAAAAAACATTTTTTGAGGGAACACAGAATGTAGAAAATATTTTTTTCGAGGAAACACATCATCGCATTTTTATTATTAAAAATAAATAATTAATAATGTTGATGATATATTGATACAGTGTGGATGGATATTGATATTTTTTTTTGTTGGGAAAAACACTTTATCGCATTTTTATTTATTATTAATTAATAAAGTTGACGATGATTCATGATATTTTCATGATGCTTGGACATTGATAGTGCTTTGATTTGATCTATATATATATTGGTAATAATGTTTTATATTTTGAAATAATATGGCGTTTGATGCTTATATAGATAGTTGGAAATTCGGTAACAATTTTCTTATAAAATAAAAATAAAAAATTCGGTAACAATCGTATTTATTAATTGGAATCAATTTGATGGATAAATAAATAAAAGAATAAATCGTACTCCCTCCGTCCCAATTTGTTTGGGAAATTTTAAAACTCTAAAGATTTAATGGATATCATTTATTAGCTTGTCTAATCATTAAAAACATAGCAATTTTTCAATTATATTCTTCTTTTATTGTGCTTAATCTTCTTAATAAATGTAGTTATGTGGACACTTTAGGAATTTAAGAAAAAAATAGTTTAAATATTGGTTATGGACCTTGTTTTGGGACATCCATAAAAGGAATAAGTCTCAAACAATTTGTTAAAAAATAAATTTAAAGGAAAAGAATAAATATTATTTTTTTTTAATAGGAATCAGATAAATAAATAAAAAAATATAAATCGTACGCATTTGGAATCAAGCGTACGTATTTATTTATTAAAGAATATAAATTTAAAGGGTATTTATTATTATATCCCTGAAAAAGGGTATTTATTATTTTAAAAAAATAAATTTAAAAGTTAAGAATAAATATAAGAAATTTGTGGAAAATTTTAATTGGAATCAATCTAAAGGATAAATACATAAAAAAATTTGTACGCATTTTGGAATCAAGCAGACATATATATTAAGCGTACATATTTATTTGTTAAAAAAAAAATTAAAGGATAAGAATAAATATAAGAAATTAATGAATAAATAATAAATCTATAAATGAATAAAAAAAGATGGGAGAAACACAGAGGATAGGAAACACTTTTTAGGGGAAACACCGAGGGTAGGAAACATTTTTTGGGGAAACACCTCATCGCACTTTTATTATGAGTATAGATAGATATAGATATAGATATAGATATATAGATATATAGATATATACACACACACAATCCCTAGTTCATCTATCAAACCAGGCAATGTTGCTTCTGAAACAACATTCCTTGCGATAATGTTGATAATTTCTCGTCTTTTCCATCGACTTAAAATCCTCGAGTAACATCCATGTCTAATAGAGAAATATAAAAAAGATTGTATTGCATTGATTTAACTGGTAGAATATTACAATATATATAGCGTAAATAATGATAGGTAGAAGTTTATCTAAACCAAATAATATATCCTAACATAATTCAAATTCAAACAACTCAATTTTGTTATTATCTCTAACATGCCCCCGCAATACCATGGTAATGCAATAAACATGGATATTGACTCACAATGAATGAATATGGTTTCCTCACATAGTGCTTGCAACAAACTTCTCTATATCAATCAGCATCAACTTGTTCACAACTTGATATTACTGGATGACTCTCACAAAGTTTGGAAGGGTCATAGAAGAAATGATAGAGGAAGAAATATATAGAGAGAATATCATACCCAAAAAAGAAGAAATAGAAGAAAAGAAGAATTTATAAATTGAGAAATAGAAAACCAAATGATTGAAAGTATACATGTCGATGAAAGGAATGATCAAGTGAGAGATAATTGATTTTGATTACTAGAAAAATATAAGAAAATACGTGGAGTGCTCGAAAGCCGGATAAAAGTGTTTATACTAGAAGGAAGAGAGATAAAAAGAATTAGTTTGGTGGGGGACCGTCCACATTTTTATTTTTATTTTTGTAAAAGAGATTGTATTACATTGATTACACTGATTGAACATTACAATATATATAGCCTAAATAATGATATGTAGAAGTTTATCTAAACTAAATAATATATCCTAACATAATTTAAATTTAAACATAATTTTCTAAACAATTCAATATTGTCATTATCTCTAACAATTTCGGGCGAGCATCATTAGTTTTGAGAAACAAGGCGCCAAGATGGCACGGACAGCTGCATTGCTGGTGTCTGAATTTTCATGGCCATGTGTCAGTTGCTTCGGTTAAAAACTTCCAGCTCAAAAAAAAAAAAAAAAAAAAAAAAAAAAAAACTCCAGCTCGTCGCCTCACCAGGACACGGGTGCCAACTGGGACTCGAACATGAAAAGGTGATTCTTCAGTTTGGGAAAGTTAGGAAAGTACATGGATTATAAGTACCCTGTATCGGCTTTTCAAGCTTTCGAAATTTTCTTAAGCAGCTTCGACACTAAGATTGCTTGCGAGTAATTATGAATCATCCAGGCGCAATTTTTTTTTCCTGCAAATTTTATTTGCTGAGATTTGAGAAATTGATTCACTGGAATAATGTAAAACTGATTCAAGATCAACTATTTTGTTCTTGATTATTTATTGTACAGTGTGTGTTTAAGGTTAAAATGCTTGTATATTGAAGTTTATTATTCAAATTCTATATATATATATATATATATATATATATATATATATATACTAGTGTGATCTGGGCCTTGCACCGCAAGGCACTGATAACGATAACGCCTTATATAAAAGCATTCATTGAAAGTAATATTAAAATATAAGAGATAAAAACTTTGGTTTGAGTAATACATTTTGGATATGACTTAACCATAGTATTATTTCATTTTTCTCACAGATTTTAGAATATAACACATGCATAGCATATATGGTCTTAGTTTGATAAAACTTAAAAGTTGTTTACAACATAGTTTCTGCGTTTCCCGGTTTTGTGTTGGCTTTTTTGGCTACATTTTTGTGATGTTTCTTACAGTCATCTTATGCAACTATCTGCTTTTGAAATTGAAAGGAAGCTTCACGAGGAACAAAAAACGACATAAACCCTTTATTACTATAAAAAAAAATTATAAATACAATATATTCACTTTATCAATATCATTTTGGCAGGAATTTAAATAATTAATTAGATTTTTAATTAGTTATTTTACCAATTTGTTTGGTTAATAATCCAATTAATTAATTTAATTATTTATTGGACTTTTTATTGGCTGTTGGACTGAATAAAATAAAAATCTGATTTGCCATTTTTTTTGTGAGGCCGGGTTTCACAAAAGTCTGGCCCAACCTCTTAACACCCTTTGACCCGAGATTTTTTTTTTAAATCAAAATTCACTAAACTCGATCCGATTACTCATTTCTTAGCCTAATTTTCTGAAAACCTTGTTCTTCCATCTCATTGCCGTTTCATCCGCTTTTTCCCCACATTCAATGCGAATCCTTTCGATTCTTAGTAAAATCCGACAGCTTGTCCATTTCCTTCCTTATTCTAGTGATTTCAAGGAATGAATGCTTGATTCGGAGTTGATTTGCTCACGTTTATTATATCGAATCATGAACAATAAAATAAAATAAAAAGAACTAATTTTTTCTGGACTGGGCCGATAACCAATTAAAAAAATAAAAGAACCAATAAAAGAAAAAAAATAAAAAAAAAATTTCTGTAATGGGCCGGAAAAAATTTGACTCTACCAATAGATGAACGCTTAAAAAAATATTAAAAAAAAAAAAACTAATCTGGACCGGTAGATGAGCGAGAAAAAAAAGAGGAGTCAATCAAAAAATACACTTGTCAGCCTCTCATTCACCTCTTCTTCTTATTAGATATATATATATATATATATATATATATATATATATATATATATATGGAAGAAGGGGTTGGGGTGCAATCATATATGTCATGTAAATAGTATAAAGTATTAGCATTGTATAGAAATTTAAGGTTTCAACTCTGTACAACAGGTTGCAGGATCGAGTAACGACGACGGTGGTTGGAGTGGGTAAATGTGATGAGGATTGTTCTTCTTTCGAGGTGTTCCCGATGCCCGGATTTTGGGAGAAAATATACATTCGCGCCATCAGAATGATCCATATTTCAAGTCAGCGCCTGTTTCGTACCGATATTTTTTTTTTTTTTAGTAACCCGTGCTGTTACCACGAGGACGTGAAAATTTCCACCGATCTCGTGGAATTTTATAATGGCCACGTGGAAGAACAACTGATGGCAAAATGTTCAATTCCACGCGAGCTGGGGGAAAAGCAAGCCACGCCACGTGGAAATTTAAGGGCGCGGCGTGGAATAATTACACGTGCCCGTTTAATAAGGAAATTGAATGAATAAATGCTCCAACTGTCGTTTTTTCCAACATTTTAGTCAATACCATCATCGTCTTCACCCAAAATCATCAATCTTTTTCACTCGAATTTTTCGCAAAACTTTCAGACAAAAATTATCAAGCTACGGGATATCAATCTACACCGGTCTTTCGCCTTTAAACAAATGGGTAAGCATTTTGTATCGTACTTTTGTTTGAATTATTTTAAATATCGTATTTGTTTTAATTTGATGATATGTTTGAGGTAATTAGCCTTATAAAGATATAAATTTTTTATTTTTCGTATGGTGAAAAGGTAAAATCTTATAGTTTTGAAAGGATATAGCTTTAGGGTAGTGAAAGGATAAAATTTTGATTATTAAGCTATTGAAATGATTAATTATAATGAGATCGTTCGATAATAAAATTGTCATTCGTTGGAGAAAAATGTAGTTTATATATTTGTAGAAATTTTGACGTTATAGAAATTTTGATATTGTAATTATTTTGATTATTTGATAGTTTAGAAAAAATTTAGAATGAAATACATTAATGATATTATGGTGGCAATGTTAATATTAGAAATGATAATGTAGAAATGATATGTAGAAGTTTTGATATTGTATATATTTCGATTACATGATATTGTATGTATGTTCTGTTATAAGTTGTCTCAAAATTTAGTAGTATAAATTCCTTTCATGTTCCATGCCAGTGGCGGACCCAGAAATAATTTTCAGGGGGTTCCATAATTTTTTGTCTAAGTAAAATAATTTTTTTACGGTGTCTAAAATATTTTTCTATAGGTAAAATGTAGAGTTTTCTTTCTGAAATATTTTTCAGGGGGGTCCGTAATTATTTTTTTAAGTAGAATAATTTTTTTACGGTGTCTAAAATATACATATATATAGGTAATAATTTTTTTTTCAGGGGGGTCCATGGACCCCCTAGTTGCATACATAAATCCGCCCATGTTCCATGCCTTAGTTCATTTTGAATGTACAACTTTAGATTTCAAATAACACTCGAATAATTTAATTGTTACTTTGAATCACAATGAAAAAATGACCTAATTTAATAATAAAAAAAAATTGAATTTAAAACGAGAAAGAACGACAAATAAATGTTGTTTGAAATTTCCAAAACAACAAAATTTTGACATATTCTACAGACGCTTCGACTGATGAGGTTCTTAGAAATCGCATGCATCCTAAGGTGTTTTCGAATCCTTCCGATCCATTTGTGTCATGCCTAATCTCCAGGCTTTGTATTGGGGCTCTGGTAGGTAGCTCGTAGAATATTTCATTAGATCTCGCTTCAATAGAGTATCTTTTCCGTTCTCGCAGACTTGGTAAAGCCTCCGCCGGAGTGAGGCATCCGTTAGATCGAAAGTATAAGATCTGCTCGCTGGCTCTGGCCAAAGATCTCGATCTCCTCGTCATCATCAAATATTCTATGACGCTGGTGAAAACAATCTTCTCTTCTATTACCCCCGTCCACTGTTACAACACAACACAACACAACGAAACTTGAATTTTTTTGACCTAACCTAACCTAACTGTGTGTGCGTGTGTGTGTATGTATATATGCTAAAGAATATTTATTTATTTTAAAGATTATTGATGTGTTTTTGATGTCTCAAGGTATATGCACTTATATACAAGTAAATATATGTGTATATAAACGAAAAACCAATATTCACACACATATATACTACTAGCATATATAAGTGTATATATATATATATATATATATATATATATATATATATATATATATATATCCAAAATAATTTTACAATAATATTTAGTCAATCCAACAATATTTGGAAAAAAACCTAACTGTGTGGATAAATGATTGTTTTTTTGCAGATAACAACACGGTGTCCGTTAAGTTTTTATTTGGCGGAGAGTGGAAATACCATGAAGATAGCGACAAATGGTCTTATAAGAAAGGAAAATTGTATTTGGTTCGTGTGAAAACCAATACGACATTGGATGAAGTGAAGGTCAAAGTGTGTAAGAAAGTAGAAATTGATGTTTCAAACAACACATTGATCATGAAACTAATGTACGTAGATTATGACCAACCGATTGATGTTTTGGACGATGATACATGACTAGGCTACATTGATGATATTTTGAGAAAAGAAGCTGTGAAACTATGCGTTAACACTGAACCGGTTATGCACGATGACGATACGGAAGATGAGAACGAATTTGACTTAAATGAGCAACTTCATGAAGAAAATGATAGAGGCATTGAGGATTTTACATCCGAGTTGGACTGTAATCGAAATTCCCAAAAGCATGTTGTACCTACCACATCAGCCTTATCCCCTCATGAAACTGCCATCCGACCGAATATAACTTCAGTTGAACAAGTCATTGACATCACAAGTGAACCTGACTATGATTGGGGAATAATTGCGAATATGATTCGCCACCACTTCACACACCTCGGCTAATTTTAGCCGCACAACGCAAACACCGTGACATCCAACAACGCTTTGACGGGACAAGTCATAGTCAACATAAATGGAACAAGCCGCCAGCTTTGACCGTCCCGCCTCTTATTATGCCAACACCGATGCAAGCGGGTCCCAATATCGTGGATTGTTTACGAGTTTTCTTAGAGCGCCTTTCGAAAGCGTAACATTAATATGCCAACACGATGCAAGCGGGTCCCAATATCGTGGATCGCTTACGAGTTTTTTGAGAGCACCTTTCGAATGTAACCTTGGTATGCCAACAAGGATGCAACCGGGTCCCAATATTGGTGGATCGTTTACGAGTTTTATGAGAGCACCATTAGAACAGAACCCTGATATTAGTCCTAGATTTAGTATGGCAAGTATTAATCGCAATAGAGGTGTTCATTTTGGTTCAGACATTCCGGATTCTGAAATTCCTCCGTGTCCACGGGCTGGGGCGTTTCAGACTGAAGATTCTGGATTATTGTATATTGGTAAAAATTTCAGGGACAAGGATGATATGCAGATGAAAATGAGTTACCATGCATTGAAAAATAATTACATGTGGAAACCTATCCTGTCCGACAAGGGGAAGTTAAAACTACGATGCTTTACTTCAGAGAGATGCGAATGGCAAGTTGTGGGTAGAAAGGTGTTTGATTACAATAACTTCGAGATAACCGAGTACACTAAAACTCACACTTGTGGATTTGAGCGAATAAGCAGCGATCATAGGCAAGCCAGACCCGGAACTATAGGTCATATTGTTAGAGAGAACCTCATAAAACTCAGCAGTCATTTCACGACAAAACATTTAATAGTGGAGGTCAAAAGAGTATTCAACATAGACCTTGATTATCGGCATATATCATTGTAGATGTAAAGAGTTGGAATTAATCGGAGGAAGCGTAACAACGTCGTATTCTAAATTACCCGCCTACTTTTACATGTTGAAGAGTGAAAATCTCAAACCCATCACGAGACATAGAGACTGACCATGTTACTAGCAGGTTCAAGTACTGTTTCATGGCTTTGAAATCTAGTATTGATGGGTTTAAGTACTGTCGACATGTCTTAGTCGTGGACGGTACTCATCTGAAAACAAAATGTGAGGGGACATTGTTAGTAGCTATCGGTGTAGACGCAGGTGATAAACTCTTTCCGGTAGCGTTTGTCGTGACCGACGAAGAGAGCAGAGATGCGTGGATGCATTTCATGCTTCAAGTGAAGGGGTAATCGGGGCACGTGAAGAGACATCATTGGTGCTGTTAGAGATGTATTTCCAAATGCTCACCATGGTTTTTGCTACCACCACCTTGTCATGAAACTGAATAAAAAATTCGGAAGCACAGGATACTGTCCATACACTTTCTGGGAAGCCGCGTATACTTTTTCAAAAACGCAATTCGCAATAATGTTTCAGCAGTTAAAAGAGCAAGATAAAGATCCAAACAATAGAGTGTCTAGTTATTTGGAGGCTATTGGATTTCGATACTGGGCACGATCGCATTTTCCAGGGACACGTTATGCAATAAAGACAAGCAACTATGCTGAAAGTTTTAACAACGTGATCAGAGATGCGCGTAATTTGAGTATCGTGAATTTGTTAGACGACATAAGGGCAACGCTATGAAAATGGCATTGAGAGAGAGAGAACTTGCATTGGCATGTCGCTCCGTGTTAGCCCTGGTTTCGAAAAACTCTTGACTGAAGTATCACATGCCCGAAGAACCTTCACACTAAAGGCGATCGACCGGGACCAGTTCCAAGTTGGGGACGCTGATACTAGCACAAAGGTAAATATGGCTGAATGGAAGTGTTACTGTGGAGAGTTTCAGGGGCTCAAAATGCCTTGTGTACATGCTTGTGCTGCTATAAGTGAGTTTTGTGAGAGTCCGTACGATTATTGTTTTGACTACTACAAAGCTCAATGTTTCCAGCGTATTTATGAAGGACGCGTATACCCTGTTCCAGTCGAGGATGATTGGATTGTTCCCACTTCAATTAGAAACCAGCGCATTCCGCCGCCTGAGCCTGGACTGAGCGAAGGAGGGGA
Source organism: Gentiana macrophylla (assembly GCA_026214975.1). NCBI lineage: Eukaryota > Viridiplantae > Streptophyta > Magnoliopsida > Gentianales > Gentianaceae > Gentiana > Gentiana macrophylla. The sequence goes on from CM047810.1 coordinate 100,635,077, forward strand.
AACACAAACAACGGTTGTGAGGCGGGGCCGACCCAGGATTCTCAGGATTGCTTCTCAAGGTGAACCTCCTGGCAGTAGGACCAGCAGGTTGCCTAATGAGAGGACAGTCCCAGGCTCTGGTAGGCGTTGCTCGTTGTGTGGAAACACCGAACACAAAAGGCCTAATTGTCCGTTTCATACAGTGGTTGTTCCTAATTGATACAGTCATTTTGTTCGTCTTTTTTCATGTTTTTTTGTATTATCTCAAGTCATGAAAGTTTTTATACATGTTTTGTATCTTTTTGGGGACATTGATACTAGCGCGATCGTGACTATCTTATATGTTTTGTATCTTTAGATTATAATAGCAAATGGGTATTCTAGTTCAAACGAGTGATAAATAAACGTAATCAAACCTAAGCAAATAGGTAATATATATATCCATCACCGTGCCACACACTGGATCGTTGGAAATTCACACGAGTCATAATTCACACTTACCTTCTCAATCAATGCTAGTTTTGACTATTCATTGATGTCCTATCGATGTCGTACGTCGTAGGTGTCATTAGGGTGCAGAGGTAGTATTGTCATTGATACAGTGACACGTCTTTTCATGTGAGTCATCAATGGTTAGTTCGTGCAAAATAACCACGGAATCGTTGAAAATTCACACGGGATGGTTGGAATTCACATGAGTCATAATTCACACGGGATCGTTGGAATTCTCAATCAATGCTTGTTTTCACTAGTCATTGATGTCATGGAGTCATGGGGACGTCAATTCACTTATTAACTCTATATATACCATGACCTATTAAACTACCTCTGTATAGCATTCTACTTTACATCGCCTTAATCACAATGTCTGAACCGATTTCCCCTCATCAGGAATGGCATGAACCGAATTCCCCCGAGTATGAGGATCCTCCATTCAATCCTCATCAACCTGTGTTTGTTAATGACCGTATGAGGGGTGATATTAGTCACTATTACGACTTTCAGACACTGAGGTTGAGGTTTAGAACAAATGAAAGCGTCATAATTGGATTTGGATCTTTCAAGATAGAGCTATTATCGGAGAGAAGAGAATTGAATGGGAGAGTCTACCTACCAAGATGAAGCGTCTCGTACACAGACTTTCGTTGGAGGGCCTAGCAAATAGTCCCGCATCGACATCGACTATGAATAGATCAATTGTTCGTGAATTCTATGCGATTGTCGTCAAACAAGCGTGGGAGAGACAGCCCATAGCATCAGGGGTGCACAAATTACGTGGAGTAGATGTTTCCTTAGAGGTGGACTGGATCAATAACTACTATGGTGTAAGTGGAGTTGAAGCATCCAGTGATTTCTTCAACGGGGCTTCCAACGTTCGTGTATTGCAACGTCTAATTGCTCGCCGTCAATTGCCTACCGAATGGGAGCATGTTATGATCCAATGGTTTGCCAATAGCCTCTATGGTACTATACACACTCTTGAACCGCCATTTGATTTGTACATTTTGGTGTACGCATTTCTCCATTACGAAGTTGACATTGGACGTTACATCATTAGTAGGATTTGTGACATATCGCTTGGCGAGAGAGTGGTGATGATTATATCTACTTTCCTTTTCTTATCACGGCTATCGCAAGAGATTTTAACGTATCGGAGTATGACACGGATGACATTTCTTCGGAAACCTCAACTGTCATCTATAGTGACCACCCATAGTTTGTTTAACTATTTTATCGTATTTATTGTTTGCTTTTAATGCTTGTTTTGACTAGTCATTGATGTCCTATCGGTTTATTTTTGTTTTGTTATTTTTATGTTCATCTACTATAGATGTTATTTTTATGTCATCTCGACTATATAAGTTTTTTTAGGTGTTATGTGTTCTTGTTGGTGCCCAAAAACCCGTGGACTTGCATTCAAATTTCTTATATAAATATTATAAATTTACAATAAAAAAAAGCAAACAGAATTTAGAAGATAAATATTACAACGCCAAAAGTTGAGATAAAACCAAAATAAATGTCAAATGTTGGACGTACACGACTCCCGAACAACAAATATACAAATTACACCGCTATACGTTGACAAAATAAATCTATGGCCATTTTGATCCTGAGCCTGTGAAAAGTTGCATCACTCAGCTCAAATATGTGTGCGTCGTTGATGATTGTAAGCTCCATAATCTTCGATCAAAAACCGGACAAATGTTCCTCGCATATTAAAGCCATAAATTTTAGAATCGAATGTTTGAAATTAAAAAATCTGAATAAGGTTTGATACGCACGGTACTGCAATCTGTGGACATCCGGTCTCGTCGCTGCAGGATCAGATAGAATGGTATTTGAAATGGATCGATCATCCATTGGATTGTCCGCAATCTTGTGATGCCGATAACATTAACCTCATGTATAGAGCCCATTTTCGTATGATCCGGTCAATGTGGGTCGAGTCACACTTTCTGTATCGGCTGTCGTGCACCGTTATTGTCCATTCACTGATTGACATGCGCACAAGCACCCAATGCTCCGTGTTAATCATCTAGATAGCATAGGCGATCATTTTCTTGGTCCATTTAGAAGTTTCCAATGTCAAAACAGCCGGAACCACTTGCATCCATGTCGCCTCCCATTTCTAAATTCGTGCACAAGAGTACTTGCGAATGAGGCATAACACAAACTCGCATATTCTTCATAATTGATCGTAAGTCGCCATACGAAAGCATTAAAATACCCCACATACGAGTCAATGTGCTGCAAATGGGATTTATTACTCGGTCACAATATTACGATAAAAAATGTAATACATGTTAAAAAAATTCGAATACAAGTTTAAATGAGTTTACCTGCGCATTTATCTGATAACCTTGAAACAAAATACAGCTGAAAAAATCTCGATCCGCAGGGTAAGGTAATATTTCCTCGTCGGTTTTAAGCCCCCTGATTAATAACTTGGTCGTATCACCTTCACTTGATCCGATCCATTTTTCAGTTCGTTGTACTCTAGCTCGATAGTCCTCCGAGCGGGTGTGTGCCTATCGTCCTCAGGCCATTTTTTAGGCTGAATCCACTGGGTATTATCCTTCCTAAAGTACTCAGTCGGCTTCAGGGTCAATCGAAGGCCCATTCTTATTTGAAGTGCAGGTTCTTTCTAGCTCCCACTCCCCCTCCCCCTCATTGTATTCAAACCTGGCATCGCTTGGGGCCCTAGAAGAGTGTCAGTGTCTGTCGAACTCATCTCCGCATGCACATCATCAATATCGAATTCTGGACCTAGACTAGCACACTCAAATGAAAAATCATTCAATGGGTCAAGATGGGTGCTTTGATCTATCTCAGGGTGTTGACCCTAAACGGATGGTGTGCCTTGTGGACCTGAAGACGGCCCAGCTTGGGACCCCGATACACAAGCCCGGAAGAGAGTAACTTGGGACGGTGACGCTTGATGAACATTCCTAAGAGGTGTCTCGCTCCGTGTTTGTATCACAACCTTGAGGTGTCTCGATCCTCGTGCTCACGGCCGCCTTGTGTAGCTGAAGACGGCCCAACTTCGGTGGTTGGTGTGCTTTGGGTCCTGTCGAGATGTGGAGGTGAGTCACCGTCCTGGGAGCCTTCTGATACAGATGTCCCTCTTCGGGGCCTAAGTGTACCCTATATAATAAAGTAAATGGCGTGAATTTAAATTTCTGTTAACAAGATAAATGCAATTATATTTGTATTTAGGAGTTAATTAAAAAATGTAGCACCGCCGCCCTTTTTAACGACTCGAGGTAATGCGTATGTCATTCTTCAACTACTCTGGTAGTTGTTACCTGGGCCTCTCTTAGACGTGCCATTTCAACCTGCATTTCACTCAGATTAGCATTCGTTTCAGCATACTTAGCCTTCGTTTCAATCAACTCGGCCTTTGTTTCCATCAACTCAGTCCTGACTTCTCTTAACGCATTGTCAACTATACGCGTGATTTCAGGCACCAGTGATTCTAACGGCACAACGCCCCCCACAATAGGTATACTACCACCGCCTATATCGAATTGTTGAGAATACGATGTTGTACCCGGAGGGTTTGCGGATGTAGACGGGGCACTCGTCTGTTCGTCATGACGGGCTTGGCGAGATGGTCGCTCGTCCTGAGCATCAACTCCTGGACGCTCACGGACTATGCCATTCAAATTGGACCTTGGGGGAACACGTCTTTGACCAGGGACAGGATCCGGGACAACCACGGGGGGAACAGGTAATTCACGAGGTGGAGCTATAACCTCCGCCTCCGGCAACCCCATACCAATTACGAACTGCCTATCATCGGCGGTTGTCAAAATATCAGCGACCATCTCAACCTGCATAAAGGAAAAAAAGAAGAAAAAAAAAGCAACCGATTTTAAATACAATGTTTAAAAATATTACTGACAATGTAGATTGATAACAATGATAATATAATACATACCCATGGAGTAACACCGGATGTAGGATTGACCAAGGATTTGTAATAGACCACGATAAAGGTGCATTTCCATCTCAAAAACTTGGACAAGCATTAGCTTGACCTTCTACCATTGCAAATCCCCGTCTTCAGATAAGTCTAGGCATTGCATAGAAACACCACAAGCGTAACGTGTATAAACAACCGGAGAACTCGGGCTTATACGGTTTCCCATTTCTTTTAGGTACAAGATCCTTACACTCAAATACTATCTTACGCCAATTCAACATTAAATTGTTAAAAAATCGCCTTATATGGAAATGTCTCACCAGCTTGTAGGTTCTCAAAAGTATAAAAATCGGGCGGTAGTGTATTACCACTCTAAGGTCGCTTCCGATTATTAACCCATAAATAACATACACTAAAGCCATCCGGTATATAGTTTCAACGTCATTCGATGCCGAATCGCGATTCGATTTTTTTGCAACGCCACATTCTTGATGTACTTATGGAGAGTACAACTAACATCAAAACACCTTGACTGATCAGGCAATTCAACATCCAAATCTCCAAATTTGTACCCCATTATGAATGCAAACTCTCTTCTTCCGAACTTCACTCTATTATCGCCAATCTTAAAATGAACCTCGTCGTCGCGGTCTGGATAAACCATATTGAAATACAGGTATGCTATTAGCCGCCTTTGAATTCCCAATTGTTACTTATAAAACGAAGAAACGGACTAAACACTCGATCCTCCAATCTATTCCACAACGCCTGTTTGGTGTAGCATTGTGCAATAACTCTTGTAGTCTTATAAGAGTAGCACTTTCCGCATGGAACCGCAATTCGGCATTAAAAACTCAAAGCGGATGAATCAATGTTCCACGTGGTGTTGGATAACTAGTAAGTCGCGAGTGATTAAAAATGTGTTAAGAAGACTATATATATATAAACTTAAGAAAATAAGTGTATATATATATCTTTATATATAAATCTACTGACTATATATATATATATATATATATATATATATATATATATATATATATATATATATATATATATAAACTTAAGAAAATAAGTGTATATATATCTTTATATATAAATATACTGACTACATATACATATATACATATATATATATCTATAAACTTAAGAAAATAAGTGTATATATATCTTTATATATAAATATATCGACTACATATACATATATACATATATATATATCTATATACATATATATATATCTATATATATATATATATATATATATATATATATATATATATATATGTACCTTGTATAATTTCTCCCCATGTATGTGTATATGTCTGTGTGTGTTTAAATCATAATGTAAATATAAAATTATTGTGTGTATAATTTCTTTCACTTGATAATAATAATATATGCGATGGCATGAATATGTGATAAAATAAGTGTATATATAACTTTATACATAAATGTACTGGAATATATGATGACGTAGATCAAGTGAAATTAAAATACTTGACCACCAAAACTAATACTAGCAAGAGGACTAGGTCCATCGTAGTATAGCTATAACGAATCAAGGTCGATCCCACAGGGAACCAAATCGTGGATCATTTATATACAAACAATTAATTATTCATATCAAGGACATAAAGCGGTCTACGACCAACGAAAGACAAGAAAAGATAAACGACACGACTCGACACAACACATAAACAACGTAATTAACCTCCCCAATTATCATGTTATCGTTTGGATCTAGAGATTCTATATAATTAAGCTAGACTCGACAACTATTAATCCGATTCGTATTTCTTTTATATTGGCTACGGGAGTCATCCCCTAAACTAGATCTAGCTCTGGGTAGGCCATCCAGATCACTATGCTACATCACGTGACTTCGCTTTTTCGGCCTCCATCTCATATGACTCGCACGCTTACAAAACTAGGGATGCCGATATTAACCGTATTCCTCACCTAGGCAACATTCCTTTTTTCAGGCTTACTTCCTAGACGATCGCATCAGTCTCCGTCCCATTAACACTAACTTTTTAGGTATCATGTTAATCTACGATGTACGTATAACTAGGTGTGCACAATTCCCTAATACAGAACAGATCTATATCTCGCTGAAAGTCTCGGAAGATCAATTCATGAGCCGACCTAGGAGTCCTATATTGGTATTTCCTAATAATACGCTTATTAAACCAGACGAGCAACGTAGCCGTAGCCATACCTACTAAGATAAGAAATTCTAGGTGGACAATCACACAATAAAGACGTGGCTAGATTGACGCGGCGAAAACCTAAATCTTAGCGTTTCTACATACGTAACGGATAAAATAGAGATTCATAAAGCAATTATATAGATCTACTAAAAAACACGGTTGTCGATCATACCAAAGTCATCTATATGTCACCGGATAGCAGATCTGGGCGTGTGGATCCTTATAGACAAGGAATCCCCACTGCCTCATATCGTATCCTTAGACCTACATCGTTTGGTGAAGAACGAACAACCTCAAACGATAAACAATGATTGGGGCTTAATTACAAAGAACTAAGAACAAATAAATACAATAACTTACATTATTGCGTAACTTGCATAAAAACTGCTTCTAAGAAAAAGCGATGATTTTATTATAAATCTAAAAGTGTATATGGTCGAGTGTGTGTATATATGTGTATAACATGCCTTTTATTTATAGGGGTTCAAGCTAATTAAGAGATATATTTTAAAATGTCAAAACAAATAAGAGATAACTCTCGGCCGATCTCAAAATAAAATAAGATGAAGTGCGCCCCTTTTATGCATATCCTCAAAGTTGGCGCCATTCTTGGAGTCTTTTGTCATGCTTATCCGATCTTTTAGTCTTCATCCGATATTTATCTTGAATTTCCTTTGATTTATCTTGAGATTTAATTCTTCCATTTGTATTTATCCTCCATAATTATCCAAATCTGCAAAATAGATATTTATCCCAAAGTAAATCATATTTAAATAGAACGGATAAATATAATAAAAACGGATAAATACCGATTTATAAATAAAACAGATAAATACCAATAAAAATGGATAAATACCAAATTATAAATAAAAACAGATAAATACCAATAAAAAATGGATAAATACCAAATTATATTTTATAAATCACAAACATTAAATAATACATATAAACATGTGATTTTAATATAAAATACATATTATTACTCTCGATTTAAGGTCAACGTTGATGACTTTTACGGGTATAATTTGACCGTCATCAATATACACACACACACAAACGAGAAAATATACATTTACGTCACTGTAGTACATATATATATAGATATATATATATATATATACATATATATATATATATATATACATATATATATATATATATATATATATAAGAGTATATATATATATATTTGTAACGGGCAATCATTGTTAAACAATGATTTTTCTGGTGTGTTTATTTAAGGCACCACAACGCAAAAATCAATATTCGACAAAAATACTAACCATTTGTCCTCTTTATATATATATATATATATATATATATATATATATATATATATATATATATATATATATATATAAATGGTTAGATTTTTAGGAATATTGTTGTGTTTTTTTGATGTATGGCAATATTCATTATATACAAAGAAATATATGTGTATATAAATGAAAACCAATATACACACTAGAAGAGAAAATTTTCAAGTTTCGTTGTGTTGTGTTATGTTGTGACAAAGAGACGGGGTAATAGAAGAGAAGATTGTTTTCACCAAAGATCATAGAATATTTGATGATGACGAGGAGATCGAGATCTTTGGATGAGCCAACGAGCATGATCTTATACTTTCGATCCGACGGATGCCTCACTTCCGTGGAGGCTTTACCAAGTCGCTTGAGAACGGAAAAGATGCTCTATTGAGCGAGACCTAATGAAATATTCTACGAACTACCTACCAGAGCCCCAATACAAAGCCTGGAGATTAGGCATGACACGGCGGATCGAAAGATTCAAAACGCCCTAGGATGCATGCATTTCTAAGAACCTCATCAGTCGAGCGCGCACTCATAGAATAGGTCAAAATTTTGTTGTTTTGGAATTTTCAAACAACATATCTTTGTCGTTTGTTTTCGTTTTTAAATTCAACTTTTTTTTATTAAATTAGGGCATTTTCATTGTGATTGCCCGTAACAATTAAACTATTCGAGTGTTATTTGAAAACTAAAGTTGTATCAAACTACACATTTCAAAATGAACTAAGGCATGGACCATGAAAGGAATTTATACTACTAAATTTCGAAACAACTTATAACATACATACAATATCATATAATCGAAATATGTACAATATCAAAACTTCTACATTATCATTTCTACATTATCGTTTCTAATAATAACATTGCCACTATAATTACATTAATGCATTTCATTCTAAAAAATTTGTAAACTATCAAATAATCAAAATAAAAACAATATCAAAATTTCTACAACGTCATGATTTCTACAACATCAAGATTTCTACAAATTTTCCAATCAAATATATTTTCCAATACAAATTTTCCAATCAAATAATCAATATAATTACAATATCAAAATTTCTACAACGTCAAGATTTCTACAACATCAAGATTTCTACAAATTTTCCAATACAAATTTCCCAATATACATAAATCGTCCAATATCTTATAATCATAATTTCTACAATATCAAAAATTCTGCAATATCATTACTACAATTTCCAATATCTTATAATCATAATTTCTACAATATCGAAAATTCTACAATATCAAAAATTTTACAATATCATTACTACAAAATTTGTAAAATTAACTCACAATTTCGATTTTATTTGGGTCAATAAATAAACATACTATATCACAATTTCAATACCGAAATTTCAATAACATTATTATAACACAATATCGATAACATTACTATATCACAATTTCAAATAAAAAGTTGCAGTTCATGAAAATTTGGGGGTAAATTCATCAAATTTAAACCTAATAAACTATAAATAACTTACTTGAGAATATTCTTCTAAATTATTAACGGCCATTGTTGTATGACAATTGTTGTATGAAGCTTCAATCCACTTCCCGTTCCAATTCCACGCAATGTAAAGAAACCCGTGTCAAACACCTTCTTGCCCGTGAGATGTAAATCCTTCCACGTGAAATTAATCAACAGATGTGGGGATGGGGATGTGGGGTTGTGCGTATTTTTTTTTAGTGTGTGGGGGCGATTTTTTTCAGTTAAAAATTAAGGAAGTCAAAGTGAGGAAGAAGAAGAGAAACTGCCATGTTTACGTTTCAGTATTTCCACGGGACCGTGCCAATTTCCATGTAGCGTTTGCTTTTCCACATGGCGCTCATTTAAATTTCCCCCAGGTCACGTGGAATTTCAACTTTTGCCACCATTTGAATTTCCACGTGAACCATTCGAATTCCACGCCATCTGGTGGAAAATTTCCACAATCCCGTGGAACAGGCACGGGCTACTTGAAAAAAAATGTCAGGCCTGCATTGACCTGACTTGAAATATGGGTGTCTACAGTGACCTTAATGTATATTTTCTTCCAAATTCCGAAAGTGTTGTTCTTTACCTTCCCATTTTTTTTCTAATTAATTGCTCTTACGAATTGCACCAATAGGTATATCAAAGGAGCTCGGCTGAACACAGATAACGGTAGTGATTCTTTACCTTCCCAGTTTTCGTTGGTAAGTGACGTCCCAGCAGGTTTAGTACCACCACCAGCAAGCTACCCTCCACCAAGGTACAATTACATTTATGGAGAACTTGGAGAAGCACCTATCCGTGTCACTGTAGTAGGTGACATTCTACCAGTCAGCATGCCCCCTCCAGTAAGTGTTTACCCTCCACCGGTGAGCCACCCCTCACCACCAGTTTTTCATCCTCATCAGCATCAGACCTTCTACCCTCCTCCAGTAGGTCACACTCCTCGACCTACTATACCACCTTCACCCCATTTTGATCACCAACAAGGTTTTGGTTACCCACCCTACAGTTTCCACCAACCCCAGTTTCAGCAGCAAGAAATACCCTATGGATACCCTCCAGTTTATCCACAAGCCCCACCAGTTAGACCGGTTTTCGAGCAAGCGCCACCAACTGACTGGTATACGAGGTTGAGAAGAAATAGGGTTCCAGATTTCTATAGGAATGTGGAGTATTCAAAGGCCGAAGAATGGTTAAGAGGCTTCGAAAAGGCTTGCAGGAATATACATGTTCTCGAATGCGAGATGGCCCAGTTGGCGGTAAGTTTCCTTTTAGGTGCAGCTAATGCTTGGATCGATGCCATACAGAGTAGTAATGGAAAGGTAACAAATTGGGAAGGCTTTAAGGCCATGTTCTATAATGAGTATTTCCTAAACGGTGCAAAGCGAACATGGCAAGTCGGGCTTTTGAAGCTTAAGTAGGGTAATTATATGACAAAGATCACAAAGACACCAACAAGTTTAATGAGTTGGGGAGATTCTACCCCGAGTTGATGAAGGTCGAAGAAAGAAATATGTCAATTTACAAGGAAGGCTTAGCCTACCGTCTGATCAGTATGTTGGGTTTCACAGCTAAGAATATGGCTGAGTTGTTGAATAAGGCCTTAGAGGTTGAGACCTTCAGGAAGAAGGCCACAGTTGTTATTGCAAACAAGAGGAGTTTTGGAACAAGCCAGGGTAATAACCGAGGAGCACCGCAACAGAATTTCAAGAAGACAACAGCACCTGCAGCGAGTAAACCTCCAACCGGAGCACCACTTTGCCCTAAGTGCAATAGGAATCACTCGGGTGAGTGCCGAGTTCATACAAACGATTGTTATCTTTGCGGAGAAACGGGACATTTTGCTAAGAACTGTCCAAAAAAGGGTCCTACAAGTAGTCAGAAGCAAGGCAATGGGAAAGGCGGCCCTAGCCGCCCAGTTCGAGTGTTTGCAGTGGATGTTGAGATGACTGAACCAGATGACAATGTTATATCAGGTACCTTTATTGTTTATTGTAATTTATTAGAGTACTTTATAGCACGATTTAAATCATGTTGTATTGTATTTAAATAAATGAATTCACATCCTAGGTACAATAATATTAGACAACTTAGCAGTTACGGCGTTGTTTGATACGGGAGTGTCTAATACTTTTGTGTCAACTAAGGTAGCTAAGAAGCTTAACTTGCCGATGGAACCTTTAAGAAACACCTTGGAGATAACAACACCTTTAGGAAGAGTGACTAAGGTAACCAAGTTGATACCTCAGGTAGAGGTTCGAGTTGGAAAGTATTGTTGCAAGAGTGACTTTACGGTTCTAGACTTTTCAGACTTCAATGTGATTCTTGGAATAGATTGGCTATCCGAGAATTTTGTTCACTTGGATTGTAGAGAAAAGAGAGTAACCTTTAAGGTACCGGGGAAATCAGATAAGACTTACCAAGGAAATGTTTACAAGCCTAGTAAGAAGCGTCATCCGATAATTTCAGCGGTTAAGGCTATAAGAGCTTGCCGGAAAGGTTGTGAAGGCTACTTGTTGTATGCGGTTGATGTGGAGCAAGTAAAGCCTGGATTAGTAGAGACCCCCGTAGTAAAGGAATACCCTGAAGTGTTTCCAGAGGAGTTTCCGGGAAACATGCCTGACAGAGAGATTGAATTTGAGATCAAGTTCATACAAGGAGAGGCACCAGTTGCTAAGGCACCCTATAGAATGGCACCGGCTGAATTAAAGGAGTTGAAAGCTCAACTTAAGGATATGCTGGAAAGGAATATAATTCATCCTAGTACTTCGCCTTGGGGAGCCCTGTGTTGTTTGTCAAGAAGAAAGATGGTAGCATGAGGATGTGCATAGATTACAGAGCGCTGAACAATCTTACCATCAAGAATAAGTACCTTTTGCCAAGGATTGATGATCTCTGCTTAATCGCTTTGCAAGGCAAGAGAGTGTTTTCCAAGATTGATCTTAGGTCGTGGTATCACCAGCTTGAAGATCAAGGTAGCGAGATATACCAAGAGACGACTTTCAAGATGAGGTATGGACATTATGAGTTCTTAGTCATGCCTTTGGACTCACTAATGCCCCATCTCGCATTTATGGACTTAATGCAGGCGTGTTTTCATGCCATACTTGGATAAGTTTGTGATAGTGTTCATAGATGACATCCTAGTATACTCTAAGGATGAGAAAGAACATGAGGAACACTTAAGGATAGTGTTGGATACTTTGAAGAAGAACCAGGTTGTATGCTAAGTTCTCAAAGTGTGACTTTTGGTTGGATCAAGTGAGTTTCTTGGGTCATGTAATTTCGGAGATGGCATTAAGGTTGATCCAAATAAGATTGAAGCGATTGAGAAGTGGTCCGCACCGACTACGCTTTACGAGGTTAGGAGTTTTCTCGGCTTGGTCAAGCTCTACTATAGGAAGTTTGTTCAGATTTCTCCAAGATAGCTACACCACTTACCCGGCTCACTCAAAAGAATGTAAAGTTCAAGTGGACCAGTGAGTGTGAAGAGGCTTTTCAGACATCGAAGACGAGGTTGACTACAGCCCCAGTTTTGGCAGTTCCGAAGATCTTTGATAATTATGACGTTTACACGGATGCTTCAGGACAAGGTTTGGGTTATGTGTTAGATAAGAATGGGAATATTTGGTACCAGGATCGTTTGTGTGTGCCTAATGTTGGTGACTTAAGACAGAGAGTCATGGAAGAGGCACATAGGATTGCTTTTGCAGTTCATCCGGGAGCTACTAAAATGTACAGAGACTTAAAGGAAAGGTTTTGGTGGCCCTCGATGAAACTGGAGATTTCCAAGTTCGTATCAGAGTGTGATACTTGCCAGAAGGTTAAAGCAGAACATAGAAGACCAGGAGGAATGCTTAAGCCATTAGATATCCCGGAATGGAAATAGGATAAGATCACTATGGACTTCATCACCGGTTTACCTAAGACGCGAGGCGGTAATGATGCGATTTGGGTGATTGTGGATAGATTGACCAAATCCGCTCATTTCTTACCGTATAAGGTTGATATGCCCTTGAAGAAGATGATGACACTATACTTGGTTAATATAGTGAGGTTACACGGAGTACCTATCTCGATAGATTCGGATCATGATTCGAGGTTCGTCACTCGGTTTTGGAAAAGTTTACAAGCAGCTTTCGGAACTAAGTTGGATTTGAGTACGGCCTTTCATCCTCGCATGGATGGACAATCTGAGAGAACTATCCAAACACTTGACGATATGTTGAGAGCTTGTGTGTTGGAAGTAGGCGGATCATGGGATGATTACCTACCGGTAGTGGAGTTTGCTTATAACAACAGTTATCATGCAAGTATAGGCATGCCACCATTTGAAGCGTTGTATGGAAGAAGATGTAGAACGCCGCTGTTTTAGGATGAAGTCGGGGAAACAAAAATCACCGGCCGGAATTGGTTGAGCAAGATAAAGAGAGAGTTCAGTTGGTTAAGAAGAATCTGAAGGCAACTCAAGATAGGCAGAAGAGTTGGGCAGATGTTAGAAGAAGACCTCTTGAGTTTGAAGTTGGTGAAAGAGTGTATCTACGAGCTTCACCAATGAAAGGAGTGAAACGTTTTGGACAAAAGGGAAAGCTAAGCCCGAGGTATGTTGGACCTTTTGAAATTCTGGAAAGAATTGGACCGTTGTCTTACAAGCTTAAGTTACCAGAATCGATGTCGAGAGTCCACAACGTGTTTCATGTCTCGATGTTGAAGAAGTGTTTGACCAAGACGGATGTTGAGACTACTGTTGATCCAGAGATTCTTCAAGATAATCTTTCGTATGATGAGACACCGATTAGGATTTTGGACCGGAAAGAAAAGATGATTAAGAGACGGTTGATCCCTTTGGTTTTGGTTTAATGGAGCAATCATTCACCGGATGAAGCTACTTGGGAAGTTGAGGACGATATGATCAGCGAGTTTCCAGATTTTACGGACTTACCAGGTATGTTCTAAGTTTCGCGGACGAAACTTCTTTAAGGGGGGAAGAATGTAATATTCCGATTTTCGGGAAAGGGCAGACGTGTCATTTTGCGAAAATGAAATATTGGTTTTGGTTCCTTTTATTCGGAGTTTATTTTGGATTTTTATATGTATATAATGCGAGATATATATGTATATATTTAAGGGAAAGAAAATCTGATTAGTAAGGGTAATTAAGGGAAAATAAGGATTAGGTTAATTATTGGGATTTTCCTATTTAAGGAAAATAAACCCAATCAGTCCCTAACCTTTTGAATCAGATTTTCCACCTCCAAACTTGTCTTCTGCGTGTGTGTGAGCAAATTAGGGCTGAGGGATTTTCAATCAGTTGCTAAGTCAATTCATAACGGTTTTCAGATCAGAGTCGAGCACCGGAATCGTTGTGAAGAGAGCAACGTTTAGACATCAAAAAGTTGAAGCTTTGATAAGGTATGATTAAGCCCTAGTTTTGTTCTTGTTCGAGTTTGATGGATTCAAACTCATAGTTTTTATCATTTAGAAGCGTGTGATCGAATCTAATCTAAGTTAGGATTTATCACATGTTTTTCTACAGAAAAGATCACTGTTTGCTGCTGTATTTCTGAGTTCTTGGAGTTGGAATAAGCTTGCTAAAAGGTAAGAGGCTCTTCCTACGATTTCAATTATCGTTATTGAGGTTTAGATTTAGATTTAAGATGTTTAGATGTAAGAAAGAGGTGTTTTTTTTGTTGGTCAATGATCCTAGATGCTATGGTATGATTAGATAAGTTGTTTTGTGTTTTTCTGGGTTATTTTCGATGTTAATTAGGTTAGAAACGGTTTAGAAATCGCGTTTTGAAGATTTTAGCGCTTTGGGAAAAACCCAAGCAAACGGGCGCTTGCAATCATAAGCAACTCAAACGGGCGTTGCACAAGGCAAAGCGGGCGTTTGAGGTTAGACTTTGATTTAGGATGTAGCTCTTTTTTGACGGACGGGCGTTTGGGGTTATTGGACGGGCGTTCGATGTCGAACGGGCGTTCATAGGATGTCAAACGGGCGCTTGACCTGCTTTTACCTTATTTTTACTTGCTTTAGCGTTTGACTTGGTTTTCGGCTTCATAATCGTGTTTTCACCGCTTTAAACCCTTAATCATGATATGTTAACATTAATTAAACATGAACAAGCCTCGATTGAACTTCCGATTCGCTCGCTTAAAACACCGAATGTACTCTTAAAGGGAGTTGAAGTTCGATCCATCGGCGGGCATGAAAGGGCTTGTGCTTTGAAGAACTAGAGTTCATCAATGTCTGTGTAATTGATAGGATGTGATGTCTAGATGTCTAAGTGAGGGAGTAGAGTTGATAAGGTGAGTTTTATTCTGAAAACACTTAGGTGGCTAGTTAATTCACATTAATAATTACATAAGTGTAGTAAAAGATAAAACGTCATTTATTCTCGGTTAGACACTATTTCATATCGGCGATGTGATACGTTCATAAAAGGTGAACAACGCTACTAGCCTTAAACGGCTGAAGGGTAGTGGAGGAAATTCATCGGACGTATACGTATACCGGGGAGACCCCGGAGCTAATCGGTGCTAATCAATGTTAGTTAGCAAGTATATCTTCAGGCTGATGAACGCCATGCACAGTGTCCTTGAGTAGTGATGTAACACAGATAAGCTAAGTTAGAAACGTATAGTTATGACATGTCGATGGACATGAAGTGAACCCTAAATTGAGTCGGTCTCACTAAGATAATAGCTTTAATAATAACCTTAATGGAATTGTAGCTTCTACTTACTTTTTGTACAATGTACTTACCTCAAATGCATGTTTATTTATGTGTTTGGGGGAGAGAAGACGAACAGGTTAGTGAAGATTTCGAGGAGGACTTTGATGACGACGTTTGAGGACACCGGAGTTGAAAACCTTGTTTACTATTCTTTATTTACGTTTATTTTCCCAATCTGTGAGTATTGTTGGAACTTGTAATTTCCTTCTAGTTTTGAGATTCGTACTTTTGGATTCGTTTGGTTTTTCGATGTAATAAGTATTACATTTTATTCTATCTTTATTATTTCTATTCTTGGTTGTTTGAAAAAAATTACCCGAGTCTTTTTAGCTTTCGCTTGCTTTCATTTGATACGACGTAGTAGAGGCTTACGTGTAATATTATTTATTTAATATTATGCATGCCGAACGTTGCGTTGCCGGATAAGGACTTGGTGTCCGGGAACGGGGCGTTACATATATATGTATTTTTTTCTCAATGTGAAATAATGAACCGATAATGAATTAAACAACTGTTAATAATTAATATATTTATTTCAGAAATGTAACGGATAAAAACTATTAATTCAAAGGTAAAAGCAATTAATGTATGTAACTTAAGACTATTTGACAGTTTTGAAAATAACAATTAGATTCTTATTTACAACTTGTCGATGTTGGATTTTGTCATGCATAATTTCGGGTCAATTTAATCTAGGGATGATTGAATCAATGATGATTTTGGGGGTGATTTTAGACTGAGCCTGAGAGTCTCTCTCAGGTTGCCTACGTATCCTGTTATGTTCTAGGAATCAAGTCACGCGTAGTTCCTGGAAGTGTATATTTATAGGGAGTTCATTACCCTAACCCTAAACCATGTCGGTTTGGGTAAAATACAGTATTAGCCCTTTGGGCTTTTACCAGCTTATATAGGCTTTACCCACTTATGCAAGTAAACACATGGATAATGGGCCTGTGTGTTTAGAGTGGACTTTGTCCGCACCCCGAGCTTTCCGACTTGCGGTATCGAGATGGGCCCATCATCTCGGTTCTCTGATCATGTCAGTTGTCAATGTCTCAACCTGTAATTCGACCCTTGGGCTATCACTTATTCTTGTTAAGGAGGACCATCTCGTGACGCCACGTGGAGGTGCGATATTCGGTATCGTCATAAGCCCCCCAGATCTATCTGAGCTCTTAAGGTCAGGTCTGATCTGTCAAAGGTGTATTTCGCCATCTTTATCCAATGCTCTGAACTTAAATCTGCCATGCGGACTTACTTCCCGTGGAGTCCGACATACGGACTTTCCATGTCTGCTTTGCAGATTTTTTTACTTTAGCAACATTATATGTCCCTTGGACTTATAATGTGTGGCTAAGTTGACATCGACTTCGATGCCGTAGCTGTCGAAGGAATGATGAGATGTCCAACTTGGGACTGTCTCGGTTGAAATTGACTTCGATGCCGTAGTTGTCGAAGGAATGAAGAGATGTCCAACTTGGGACTGTCTCTGTTGTGGTCAACTTCTCTGAAGAATCCGATTTTCCCTGATTTTGGAGTACGGCATGCGGATCTCGAATGTCAGTCTAACTGTCTTGAGAATTTGCCTTAGCGCCAAAGATGATGCTTCTTCTTAGGCTTTGACCCTTTTTAACCAAACGTTGTCGTTGGCTTCCATTTGTATAAACATTTAGCCGGGCATTTGGACTTGGCTTATTTTTTTCCTTGAAAACTTGTTACATTTTTCCTTCTTTTCTTTTGTCTTTGAGCTCTTCGCTTGCCGAGCCTTTGGCTCTGTTTTCCGTTTGCTTTATCGATGTCGTGTTGCCCCCCAAGTGTATTATGAACCTTTGGTTCTTATTGCACTTGCGAGTCTAGTTTGTTTGAGATCGACTTGATCACCTTAGCATTTTTTGTCACACGGACTAGTTCTCGCCATAGATGTATCGTTCTCTCTCTGGGCGTGTGGTCCGACTTTGTGAACCATCCCTCTGCCTTAGCATTTTTTACCCGTTAGGCTCGTTTTGCTTTTCGGCTGGTCGAAAATTTTGCCTTAGCATTTTTTGCCTTGTAGGCTCATTTTGTTTTTGGTCGCTCTCTTTTCGCTTGTCGAAATTGATGCCCTTTCGGCCGCTCGATATATTTTCCAAACGACGATGTCCTAGTAATTCTTGCTTAAAAAGACTGGTAATACGCAATTGTCGCTCCGGATCTCGGTGTCGTGGTGTTTCTTTGTCGTTCCTGACTCATGACACATGATTGCCGAGAGTTTTGGACATGGTCCGAACTCGATGCCTTAGCTTTTTGGTTCCATGGAACTTTTAGCTTCACTGGCTGTCGATAGAAATGATCATGTTGCCCGACCTCGATGCCCTAGTAAATCCTCTCCCTTAGGAGTCAGATTACGTCGCTGTCGACTCGGACTTCGATGCCATTGCATTTTCGTCCCATTAGGACTTATAAACATTGGTTGTCGACACTGAAGACGTCCGACTTTTTGATCCTCGTAGACCGTTGAGTAGATCCTTTGTGGGATCCTTGAGATACGCAAGACACTAGTCAAAAAGTCGCAATAACCATGGGGATAGTTCCCAAAATAAGAAGGCTCGTCCCGCCATGCTCGGCTAGGAGAGTTTCAAAAATAAGATAGGTCGATCCCGGCGTGGGGCGAGTTCCCAAAATAAGATGGCTCGTCCCGCCACGCTCGGCTAGGAGAGTTCCTAAATAAGATAGTTCCAAGATAAGATGCCGAGTCGAACTCGGACTTATTAAAGATTCGCTCATCAGTGAGCTCCAAATACGATGCCTAGCTTTATTTTGCTTCAATTTTTGCAGTATTTTTCTTGTCGCTTACCGATATTCGCATATCGTCTGTTGCCCCCGAAGTATGATGATTACCTGTGGTCTTCATTATACTTCTAGCAGACTCTGTTATTGATTGTAAGTTTGTTAGCATTGATTCTACCGTGGGGCGAGTTCCCGAAATAAAAAGGCCAGTCCCGCCATGTTCGGCTAGGAGAGTTCCGAAATATAATAGCTGGACCCGCCAGTTCGGTAGGGTGAGTTCCAAAATAATATAGCTCGACCCACCAATTCGGTAGGTGAGTTCCAAAATAATATAGCTCGACCCGCCAGTTTGGCAGGGTGAGTTCCAAAATAAGATAGCTCGACCCGCCAGTTCGGTAGGATGAGTTCCAAAATAATATAGCTCGACCCGCCAGTTCGGTAGGGTGAGTTCCAAAATAATATAGCTCGACCCGCCAGTTCGGTAGGGTGAGTTCCAAAATAATATCGCTCGACCCGCCAGTTCGGTAGGATGAGTTCCAAAATAATATAGCTCGACCCGCCAGTTCGGTAGGATGAGTTCCAAAATAATATAGCTCGACCCGCCAGTTCGGTAGGGTGAGTTCCAAAATAATATAGCTCGACCCGCCAGTTCGGTAGGGTGAGTTCCAAAATAATATAGCTCGACCCGCCAGTTCGGTCTTATAAAAGATACGCTCAAGGTGAGCTCCAAATATGATGCCGATTCGATGTCAGCCTTAGGGCATGAGGAGTCCGGAGAGCTCAAATACCGGTGCTCAATATCTCGAGTCTTTGTGGTGCAATGTGATTGTGATAAAAAAAAACATTGCATAAATAATAAAGGCTTACAAAGTGTAAGGATTTCAAATAACGATTGTAAGAACCTAAACATCTCGGCTCGATCCTTGGAGCGCGAGAACTCGCTTCGTGGATAGCTGGATACGGTAGATAATTCGCAGCTTTCTTGGGCGCCACAACAATGTCTTTCCGATGGCAATCAAATCTCGAAACGGAGTCCGACGGCACGGAATTTGGAGGGATCGTTCTTCCCTCGCTTTTCTTCGATATGAATACGGTTCAATCTCCGGGAATACACCGCCGATCTGGCAGCTGATGTCCAGAATCCTACTGCGTTTTTTGTGCCCAATAGCAACTTCCTTGTCACGATCAGGTAATCAAACGAACTCCGATCGGTCTGAAATTTTGAGGCCTTGTTCGGTCCTCATAATTCTTGAATCTGACCGGTGGAATTGTTGTTCTAACGGCTCAATTGGCGGCAAAAGGATACCGACTTGTCTACTGACAATTAGGGTTCTATTATGTCTTTGCGATACAGCATCAATTGTTTGGCGACGATCGGGCACTAAAAGTAACTCCGATCGGCATGAAATTTTTAGAGATTTCTTTTATCTGTGTATTATTTAATATGACCGGAGGAATTTTCTGATAACAGGCCGCCGACCTGAAACTGCTGATTAGGGTTCTGCTGCGTTTCTATAATACAGCAGCAACTTCTTTGTGACGATCGGGCAATTAAAAGAACCCTGATTGGCCTGAAACTTTTAGGTCTTGTCCGTTCCTGATAATCCTTGATTATGACCTGTGGAATTGTTTTTCCAACGGTTCAATTGGCGGAAATAAGTTTGCCGACACATCGCTCCCAATTAGGGTTCTGCTGCGTTTTTTATACAACAACAACTTCTTGGCGACGATCGGGCATCAAGACGCACTCCGATCGGTCTGAAATTTGGAGGCATTGTTTTTCCCCCGTTCTTCTTCAATTTGACCGGAGGAATTTTCATTCCAACGGTTCAGACTCCATAAATTAGCCGCCGATCTCCCTGCGTTTTTAGCCTTATTTTGCCATTAACATGATCACCATCACTCCTTGATCCATCACCGATAGAAGACCCTCCTTCTAGCGCCAATGACGATGCTGGATTTTATCATGTATAATTTCGGGTCAATTTAATGAAGGGATGATTGAATCAAGGATGATTTTGGGGGTGATTATAGACTGAGCCTGAGAGTCTCTCTCAGGTTGCCTATGTATCCTGTTATGTTCCAGGAATCAAGTCACACGTAGTTCCTGAAAGTCTATATTTATAGGGAGTTCATTACCCTAACCCTAAACCATGTCGGTTTGGGTAAAATACTGTATTAGCCCTTTGGGCTTTTACCCGGCTTATATGGGCTTTACCCACTTATGCAAGTAACCACATGGATAATGGGCTGCGTGTTTAGAGTGGACTTTGTCCGCACCCCGAGCTTTCCGACTTGCGGTATCGAGATGGGCCCATCTTCTCGGTTCTCTGATCATGTCGGTTGTCAATGTCTCAACCCGTAATTCGACCCTTGGACTATCACTTACTTTTGTTTAGGAGGACCATCTCATGACGCCACGTGGAGGTGCGATATTCGGTATCGTCACAACTCATGAAGAGTTTAATATTTATCTTATAAACATGTTGATAGTATAAGTTTAAATCGAGTATATAATTCAAATTATAACTATCGTATGGTATAAAAATATCTTGTAAAACTAAGATGATCATTGTCAAAAATTTACGAATAATAATAATAATAATAATAATAATAATAATAATAATAATAATAATAATAATAATAATATCACTTTTACTCTAAAATAATAATGTCATATGACGATACCAAATCTCGCACCTCCACGTGGCGTCACGAGATGGTCCTCCTGAACGAGAATAAGTGATAGCCCAAGGGTCGAATTACGGGTGGAGACATCGACAACTGACCTGATCAGAGAACCGAGACGATGGGCCCAGCTCGATACCGCAAGTCGGAAAGCTCGGGGTGCGGACAAAGTCCACTCTAAACACGCAGGCCCATTATCCATGTGGTTACTTGCATAAGTGGGTAGAGCCCATATAAGCTGGGTTAGGGTAATGAACTCCCTATAAATATACACTTACAGGAAAGATCACAGAGATGTTACAGCCTAAGAAAACAAGGAAGCAGATGGCAAGGACTGCTGAGTCTACTGAGGGTCCAGTTGAAGTTGAAGTTACTGACCCTGCAAAATTGACTAGAAAGAGGAAAGCTACTGAAGTTGAATCAGAGCAACTTTCCAAGAGGATGAAAGAAATTTCCAAGAAAAAGAAACATGGCAAAGGCAAGGAACTGAGGGTTCTTGAAGAACAAAGGGAAGAAGAAAGGCAAGAGGGTATTGAAACCTTTAAAAATTATTATGCCTACTGAAACTGGAGAGGTTGTTGTTGAGCAACCTACTGAGCCTATTGAAGACCCACAGCATACAACTGTACAAGACCCTACAATTGCAATAGATCGGGGGAAGAAGCGATGCTCCTAACCCGTGATGAGCGTGTAAGTCAGGGGGAACCAAGTGTGGAACAAATGGAGGTGGTAGGTACAAATGTACACTCTGAAGAACCTACTGACCTGTTCATATCTGCAATAGATACTCTTACTCATCTTGTTGAAACCTATGAGGGACAACAAGTTGAGCAATCTGCTCCAAAAAAGCCCTCAATGGCATATGAAAGGAGGGAGCAGAAATCTAAGAAGGATAAAGTAGATCCCAACTTCAAAATGGTGCAAAGATATTTTCAATGGAAGTTTGGATTCTACAAGAAACAAAAACCAGATGCTGATCCAATGAGTGGATTTGAAGAATGGGCATTTGATCAGCTGGGTGTGGACAGCCTATTGGAATTGGTAGATACAACTTTGCTGCAGACTAGGCTGATGGATCTGTTGAATGAAGGGAAGAAGAGTGTCAAGTTAATGTTCAAAGATCCAAAATACACACCTGACAGTGATGACTCCTCATCATCGACTCGATGATCCCCATGTTCCTTGAGGAGACCAAAGGGAGTGGCAAAAGGGACAATCGATGGTAAAGCCACCGGTCAAAGATCCATCGATGGTGCAATGAGATCAATCTGCGATCTTTGTGAGTCTCTTTGAAGACAAAGAAACTATAGATTTGGATGAAGAAAATATTGTTGAATATAGTGAGCCTGATGTTAGTTTTGGAGACTCTGTTCAATTTCAAGAAAGGATTGATACTCAGGGCACTATCTCAAAATCTGCTGAGGAACTACAGAAGATTGCTGTTGCCAGAGGCTCTTTGGAGGAAAATATGGCAATATTCCCTGCAATTCTGGTGCAGAGAGTGTTGACCACTGAAGACCAAGAAGTAATAAGTCAGAAATTGGACTTGGTGATGGGTTTTGAGGGATCATCATTACTTCTTGAGGAGGTTCAGGTTGCTAAGGACCAAACAAAGACTGAACAAAGGTCGAATCGGTGGTACAGTTCTTTGAGGACCACACAAACCTGAACAAAGGTTGGAACTCCCAATGGGTTTGGAGGAAACCCTTGTTATTGTTAACGGGCTGCTGTAGTAGAGCCTACTGGAGGAAAGGTCACTGAAGAAAAGGATAGTCAGCAGACTGTTGTTATTGATGAGGATGAACAGCTGCTGAACTATGACTTCAGTGATGAGGAGTTTCAAATGCCTGAGGAAGAACATGTTGCTGCTGAACCTCAACAGGCATTTGTCCCAGTTTTTTGAGGAACCTACCCTAGATCCAATTCTGGAGGAATTCCAAGGTCCTAACCCTGCTGGAAGGGATATGAGCTGGGCTATGGTTGTTAGCAAACAGAGGGCACAATACAATGAGGAAGAGCCTACTGACGAATCTGCTAGACATATGGATGGAGGAATGGCTGGTGGGGTACCAGCACAGGTGATGGATGAGTTGAGGACTGTCAGAAGTGACATTACAAGGTTAAGAACTCAACTTGACAGACAAGAGCAAAGGTTTGAAGATTTGTTTGAATCTAGTGGAAAATAGAGGGAGAACCATCAAAGCAGATTGCCTCCAATATTACTTCCGCACAATATGCACTTGCTGATCTTGCCCTGGATGTAAAGGGAATAAAACAAGGCAATACACTGAAGGATAAATTCCTTAAAGATCAGATTACATCCATTCACCAAAAACTTGATAAACTTGCTTTGAGGCACCCAAGCTCTTGTGGATCGAACCTCATCGGAACATTTCACCCTACCGAATTGGATCCTAAGCTTACTGAGAGGATCAATCTCTTAGAGCAGACATTGCAAGGAAGGATCACTGCAGTTGACACTAGAACAGAGATAATGGAGGGTCAACTGAACAACTTGGTGATCACACAGGAGAATGTTCATGGCCTGCTCTCCTGTTTTGTTGGTTATGTCAATAAGGGGTAAGAGAGCCAAACAACAGTAGCAAAAGAGGCTGATTGGATATTTGCACAAAAGAGATGGGAACCTGACACCAATGCATTTAGAGAACCTGCACCTGGCAGACTTCCACTGACTGATGATCTTTTCAAAGAATATAAGAAGATTTATTACAACAAGAGAAGACCTTACCATGACAAGGGCTTCTATGAGGGACTAAATTCCTTTTTGGGGCTTAAGTTTTGAGAAGCAAGAGTGAAAGATTTAAGATCTTCACACAGAGGTGGAAGAGGTGGTAGAGGTGGAAGGAGTCTACCTGCTACATCAGCTAAAGATTCACTGTATGAGTTCAAAGAGTTACACATGCGTTTAGGCTTCGGAGTACATCAGATTAACCTTACTCTACCTGAGGCATGGAAATGGTGGAAGGAAGTGAATCCCCATATTGATTTTTCCCTTATTGAGAATCAATGGATGAGAGATATGGTTAGGTAAATAAGGGAATATCATGAGCAGCAGGAGAAAGAAAGGCAGGAAATAGAAAGAAGAAACTAGATCAGCATACCTACACTTGCATTTTATTTTTGCTGAATCTAGATTGTAATATCTTTTGAACAAACTGATTATAATGAGAAATGACTGAATTTGTTATGTTTGTGTTTTTACTCTTTTGCTTTGTGTAAGGAGGAGGGTATTGGCATCATCACAAAAAGGGGGAAATTGTTGGACTTATTTTGAGTTATAGTGATGACCGGACTAGGCCGTTATAGAGCAAAGGCAAAAGAGCGTCTAGATCAAATGTATAGGATTATTAGAGTTTGATCTTTGTATAGGTTTGATCAAACAAGCCTTTGTAAAAGGTCACCGACTTTCATCAATGAACTGTCTAGATCGATAGGGGTACACGAGTCAGGTGAGACTAGTTTAGGAACCTGTTGAAGACTGAAGGCTGAGGGTTCAAACTCAGTTATTGAAGACTAAGGGATCAAACTTAGTATTTAAAGTCAAGGCTATGGAATCAGAATTTAGGGAAGTCTGTGATGACCTAAACTGATTGCATATACCTTGTGTACAAGGTCTAAGTTCCATAAGTTAAGTGGTGATTGGAACTTAGTTATATTCAAAATGGTGTAATCTAACTTCATTTAAAAAGTTAGATATAAGAGAAGTCGGCTGCAATGTATTAAAAACACATCAACCAAAGATCAGCTGACTGATAAGTACTTCAGCAGACTTACACTCACAGGAACCTGCTGAACACTTATTTCGATTTAGTCAAGGCTGTATTGAAAGATTACAAAGAAAATGACAGATAACAACTCTTGGTTTTGTCAACAAATCAATGGCCAAGATTAAAGAGACGTTGGAAAGAAATGTGTTTATCCAATGGATACAAGTCAAAGGTGGACGATCAAAATCGCCAAAAAGCAAATCGACAAATGTCGATTACTATGTACTGAGAGGCAGAAAGCAAGTCAAGATAGGACAAATCAAAAGCGGCTATGTTTGAATTTCAAACATAAATCAAACGGGATCTCACCTATAAATAAAGACCCTTGTTACATTTACTGGATGATGATTTTTGAGAGAAAAACAACAGATTATCTTGAGCTTCAAATTCTTATCAAGAAATCACCTGTTGACCTCTAATTGAACTTAAACCTATTGATCCGTAAAACTTCTTCAAGTGTAATCACTATCAAGCTACATCAAGTTTGTACACTTGAAGAATCCAAGTCACTGATCATATCATCCTGATCAAGCTTCAAGGTTTGAATCACTTACTTGATTCAAACTTTCATTTGTAAGAAATCATCAAGACAAAGTGAAGCATCTTTGGGTGTCAAGGATCGTTGTTTGTGGTGGAGTGGTGAAGAAGGCAATCCTACCCTTCAAGGACCAAGTGGAAGACTTTGGAGCAAAATCCTACATGTTCCAAGTGTTCGGTTTGTGAAGCCATAGTTATTGGTGAAGGACAAACAACTTAGGGATTTTTGTAATCATACCTCAAGGATCTCTAGTGAATTACCTCCAACATCACAGGAGAAGAGTGGGCTGACAGGATTACACCACCTGGAACCACTATAAAAATTGCCTACTTACTTTCTGCACTTACATTCTGCATTTAGTATATTTAGCGCATAAACCTACTGAACTAGCAACTGAATCACACACATACACTACTGAGTATCTAATACTTGGTATCATATTTTAACAACAAGTAATAAGGCTTAATTTAAATATATTCCGCTGCAACAAATTCAGTAAATTCAATAGTCGCAGACTCATCGAGTGTCGGCGGACTCTTGAGTAATCGATGAAGTCTTTCAAGTTCTTTGAGTTTGTTAACTCCAAAAGTTTTAAGTGTTAAGTTTATTCACCCCCCTCCCCCCTCTAAACTTAAACAAAGCCTTTTCAAGGGACCAACACAATGAATACTAGAAGCCACAAACATCAAGATTCTCTACCTAGAATCTCAAAGGTGAACATCAGAGTTCAAGCGTACAAACCCCAACCTAGGAATCTTAGACACTTCAAGGAAAAGATCTTATCTATGATCTCCTAATTGATTCAGAAGGTACTAGTACAACTCAGGAAGTAACATAACATGAAACGGAGCATACTTTGAAGAAGAAAGGTAAGAAAATTTCAAGATTCAGAGAAACGATCAGAGCATTACCTTGAAAATATGTAAAGCAGACGTCGAGAATGCAGGAAAGTGATCGAGACCTTCAAAATCTAGCTGGAAATCTCAGACGCCTCACCGGAAAACTCTTGCTATGAAAGTTCAGATTGCTAAAAGTGTTTGAGGGTTAGGGTAATCCCCTTTATATAGGGCAAGGTCGATGGGATCCGGCGGTCAAGATTAGAAAGATCTAACGGCTCAGATTCTGGCACGGTATTTATAACTTTGAATTTCGAAACTACCATCATTTTGGGGACGGTTATCGAAACCGCCATCATTACGGGACTGTTACCGAAACTGCCTAGCCACTCATGGGCCACGACCTTTCACCTCAACAGGCACTTCTGACGAGTAGTGGAAATGTCCCCTCAAATCTCGCACACAACCGTCATGATAGTTAACGGCCTATGCGGTCCTATAAAGAGGCATTTTTTTTCGACAACCAAAAGTCCGCCCGCTTCATAGCGCGGCACCATATATAAGACCGTCCGCTTCGTAGCGCATCACCAAAATTCATCCACTTCATAGCGTGATTCTAAAGGAGAAGTCGATCTATGACCTAAAGCCATGAAAAAACCTACTCTAATTAGGGCATCCATGCCATGCTAACAGGTGTTCCGCCACAATAGCAAGCTATCACGGTATTTCAAGGTATTTGATCCGCAAACAGAATTTACTCCCCACCTAACATTTTGAAAAAATGCTTAAGGCACGGAATAGGGGGCCATTGATATGCCTAAACCGAAAAATAGGCCCGTGGATCCTTATTCGGGTCCGTCCGGTAGCCTAAACAACGGACAAGGCCTTTGGCCACCATAGTCCGTGCACATACAAGCCAAATTGGGATCGCGAACCATCGGCCCCTCCCCAAACCTTCTGATAGCCATATACGGTGCGAAGAAAGGCTAGGGGCAGTCCGCGACTCTCTCAGGCTATTAGGTCTGCTAGAAACCAGAGCCCTCAATGTTAAGAGGAAGCTACAACCCAAAGGAGACAAGGCAAAGACAACGAATTGCTAAGTGTTGGGACCGCCACATATCGGTCGGCCAGGCAGCTTGCACCTTAATTAGGACCGCCTTGTATTTAATTATATCTAATTCTCATTAGTTAACCCTAATTGGTAGCTTGCGTATAATTAGAGGCTCAATGTAACCGTTTAATATCCACAATATTATAAAGAGTAGGCAAACTCTGCCAATTTCTCTATAGCAAAGCACCACTAGTTTTACACTTTCAGTCCATCGCATTTTCCTTTACGCCGTCATGCACCACCTGCAAACACTCACTTTTTTAGCCAGATATCCACGACAAACACCGCTAAACTTACCGTGATAATTTCGATATTATCAAATGTAAGTCTATTTAGAAAATCAATAAAATATTTATTACATTTTTCTTCTTTCATCCCTCATTTGTTATATACTCATCCACTTTTCACTACTTTGTATTAATGACAATGAAATATCATTTTAAATTTTTCATCAAAATTAACGACATATAACAAATTTAACAAATTTTTTAATCTATATGAAAAAATCCAAACGGATTTATATTTTGAGACGATGGTAGTATGCAAATTGAAAAAAACTAAAACATTGTCCAACCTCAGATATATGAAATAGTCAATTTTGTTGAAACAGAAACTTATGCTCCTTGTACGTACTTGCAAATATTACCTTCTCTTTTTGGCAAGGGGACATGAATAGCTGGTCTTCACTAATACAACATGATATATGAAATGGTCAAGTATTTTATAATACAAACAGAAAATATTCTTTTAAATTTAAATATTAAAATCTCTAAAATACAGTTTTGAAATGATTTATGATAATTATAATGATTTTTGCCAAGAATGATAAATTTACTAATATATCGAGATTCAAGAAAATCACGTTTAATCGAAACAAAAATAGTATAAATTTCCAACAATTTTTTTTTAAACAAAAATTCTTGATATGCGCTAATATCTTTCATATTCGGTTACTATTCTTAAAAACTGACATTTAATGATTTTCTATCAAAAACTGTCAATTAATGCATTTAATGCTCATCCATCATTTATTACAACCACAATCAATTATTCATGATTTATGGATCAATTATCACTACACATTTTTTTTATTGTAAAACAAAATACTTATTTTATCTACAATTTTGATGCAAAATCACTTCACCTATGTTACTCGATCCATGTCACTGTTACTGCATTTTTTTGGTTGTTGTAACTATATCCATTTTATCGGTTATTCTTACTTTTTTCAAGTTACTACATTTTTTTCTGTAAGTATATATATTTTTATTAGCTATTACTACTTGTTTTGAGTGTTTACATTTTTTTTATTGTACCTTTATTTCATTGGTTGTAACAACTTCTTTTTATATGTTACTATATTTTTCTTGTGTTACTACATTTTTATTGTAACTATATTTTATTGATTGTTACTATTTTTTTTTTATATTACTGTGTAACTAAATTGAATTAATTGATTTGGCAAATTCACTCTCTACAATTTATGACATGTCATTTACTCCAACTTTTCAAAAACAAAAAACAAAATTATCCATGGGTATTTCGGTCTATTTATTTTAAGTTTATCATTTTTAATCACACAATATGAAAGTTAGTCATTCTATACCCATTTATGACCTTCATTGTCCTTCTGACCCCTTTTCCCTGCTAACTACAAGTGCTCCTAAAAGTTTTTCACATTACCCTAAAAAAAGTGTTACTCATTATTAAGTTGGATGAGAATATAAAAGTATTTCTTTTTAAAAATTTATTCAATCAATTTCTTAAAGAAAATATATTCAATCAAAATTAAAACATTAGACAGACGTACATAATACAGATCTATATCTTAGAATAAAAATAACTAGTCAAACTATGAGCAGCCCGAGCGCCTTGAATGAATAAGAAATTTACAGCAGAGGTAATAGTTGATTCTTATTCGACCGAGTTCTAGCTACTAACATGCCGAGTACACACACCGGAGGTTGGTAAGAACTGAGGGGAAATGCCTCCCTAAGTGGTCCCACCAAATGGGCAAACCGGTACTTGATCGGGCGGGGGCGGTTTGGTTTCGTTTCGCAGCAGGAAGATGTTTTAATGCTCGATCGTCAGAGTTGCTAATGAGGCATTAGTCTAATGATAATCATTGTGCCCCCCTGATCCAGAGTATCCGGGGTCAAGTCGCATTAGAGACAAAAAGTGTGTGCGAGCGCATATTTTGTTCCCGAAAAAAGCAAAAACAACAACAACTATGAGCAGCTATCAGCAAAAAATCGTAAAATGAAACACGAACTATTAATTAAATGCACAGAATAAAACTAAGCATGCAGTCGCGGATTTACATACAACTAAGGGGGGGACAACTGTCTTCCTTGATCTAAACAAAAATACTAATATATGTAGTATGTATTTAGTTTGCCTCCCTTAATTTTCTTATGTGCCTTTAAAATTTTATTGCCTTCTTATCAAAGATCCTACGTCCATTGAAAAATATAGAAGATATATTATATAGATGTGAGCCCTACTGCCCTAGTACTCCTGTATAATAAGGGTTTTTATTTTTTGTATACGCTTTAACAAACATCATAATTAATCATATTTTAAATATTTAAAGATAAATTATTGCATTACTTTTTAAAAGGGCCTCATAATATTGTATTATTTAGCTAAAACAAAACATTTATTGGTGCATATTTTCGTGGGAAAGACTCATATTTTAGAACTGCATAAAAAAGTTAGAAAATTTTGTATTTACCAGACAGGTGGAATATTAATTAGATAACACGGTCGACAATTCGAATACTTTCACACGAAAATTCACACGGGATCGTTGAAAATTCACACGGGATCGTTGGAATTCACACGAGTCATAATTCACACTTACCTTCTCAATC
Source organism: Gentiana macrophylla (assembly GCA_026214975.1). Taxonomy (NCBI): domain Eukaryota; kingdom Viridiplantae; phylum Streptophyta; class Magnoliopsida; order Gentianales; family Gentianaceae; genus Gentiana; species Gentiana macrophylla. The sequence goes on from CM047810.1 coordinate 100,665,831, forward strand.
AATGCTAGTTTTGACTAGTCATTGATGTCATATCGATGTCGTACATCGTAAGTGTCATTAGGGTGCACAGGTAGTATTGTCATTGATACAGTGACGCGTCTTTTCATGTGAGTCATCAATGGTTAGTTCGTGCAAAATAACCACGGAATCGTTGAAAATTAACACGGGATGGTTGGAATTCACATGAGTCATAATTCACACGGGATCGTTGGAATTCTCAATCAATGCTTGTTTTCACTAGTCATTGATGTCATGGAGTCATGGGGCGCTCAATTCACTTATTAACTCTATATATACCATGACCTATTAAACTACCTCTGTATAGCATTCTACTTTACATCGCTTTAATCACAATGTACGAACTGATTTCCCTCATCGGGAATGGCATGAACCGAATTCCCAGTATGAGGATCCTCCATTCAATCCTCATCAACTTTGTGTTTGTTAATGACCGTATGAGGGTGATATTAGTCACTATTACGACTTTCGGACATCGAGGTTGAGGTTTAGAACAAATGAAAGCGTCATAATTGGATTTGGATCTTTCAAGATAGAGCTATTATCGAGAGAAGAGAATTGAATGGGAGAGTCTACCTACCAAGATGAAGCGTCTCGTACGGACTTTTCGTTGGAGGCCTAGCAAATAGTCCCGCATCGACATCGACTATGAATAGATCAATTGTTCGTGAATTCTATGCGGTTGTCGAGTCAAACGTGGTGGGAGTGCAGCCCATAGCATCGTGGTGTGCACAAATTACGTGGAGTAGATGTTTCCTTAGAGGTGGGCTGGATAAATAACTACTATGGTGTAAGTGGAGTTGAAGCATCCAGTGATTTCTTCAACGGGGCTTCCAACGTTCGTGTATTGCAACGTCTAATTGCTCGCCGTCAATTGCCTACCGAATGGGAGCATGTTATGATCCAATGGTTTGCCAATAGCCTCTATGGTACTATACACACTCTTGAACCGCCATTTGATTTGTACATTTTGGTGTACGCATTTCTCCATTACGAAGTTGACGTTGGACGTTACATCATTAGTAGGATTTGTGACATATCGCTTGGCAGTAGTGGTGATGATTATATCTACTTTCCTTTTCTTATCACGGCTATCGCAAGAGATTTTAACGTATCGGAGTATGACACGGATGACATTTCTTCGGAAACCTCCACTGTCATCTATAGTGACCACCCATAGTTTGTTTAACTATTTTATCGTATTTATTGTTTGCTTTTAATGCTTGTTTTGACTAGTCATTGATGTCCTATCGGTTTATTTTTGTTTTGTTATTTTTATGTTCATCTACTATAGATGTTATTTTTATGTCATCTCGACTATATAAGTTTTTTTAGGTGTTATGTGTTCTTGTTGGTGCCCAAAAACCCGTGGACTTGCATTCAAATTTCTTATATAAATATTATAAATTTACAATAAAAAAAGCAAACAGAATTTAGAAGATAAATATTACAACGTCAAAAGTTGAGATAAAACCAAAATAAATGTCAAATGTTGGACGTACACGACTCCCGAACAACAAATATACAAATTACACCGCTATACGTTGACAAAATAAATCTATGGCCATTTTGATCCTGAGCACATGAAAAAGTTGCATCACTCACCTCAAATATGTAAAAGTCGTTGATGATTGTAAGCTCCATAATCTTTAGATCGAAAACCGGACAACGTTCCTCGCATATTAAAGCCATAAATTTTAGAACTGAATGTTTGAAATTAAAAAATCTGAATAAGGTTTGATACGTACCGGTACTCTGTCTGTGGACATCCAGTCTCGTCGTGCAGGACTGTATAGAATGGTATTTGAAATGGATCGATCATCCATTGGATTGTCCGGCAATCTTGTGATGCCGATAACATTAACCTCATGTATAGAGCCCATTTTCGTATGATCCGGTCAATGTGGGTCGAGTCACACTTTCTGTATCGGCTGTCGTGCACCGTTATTGTCCATTCACTGATTGACATGCGCACAAGCACCCAATGCTCCGTGTTAATCATCTAGATAGCATAGGCGATCATTTTCTTGGTCCATTTAGAAGTTTCCAATGTCAAAACAGCCGGAACCACTGCATCCATGTCGCCCTCCCATTTCTCTAATTCAGGCACAAGAGTACTTGCGAATGAGGCATAACACAAACTCGCATATTCTTCATACTCGATCGAGGTAAGTTTGCCATACGAGCATTATAACAAATCCCACATACGAGTCAATGTGCTGCAAATGGGATTTATTACTCACTCCACAATATTACGATAAAAAATGTAATACATGTTAAAAAATTCGAATACAAGTTTAAATGAGTTTACTGCGCATTTATCGATAACCTTGAAACAAAATACAATGAAAAATCTCGATCCATGCAGGGTAAGGTAATATTTCCTCGTCGGTTTTAAGCCCCCCGATTAATAACTTGGTCGTATCACCTTCACTTGATCCGATCCATTTTTCAGTTCGTTGTACTCTTGCTCGATAGTCCTCCGAGTGGGTGTGTGCCTATCGTCCTCGAGGCCATTTTTAGGTCAATCCACTGGGGTATTATCCTTCCTAAAGTACTCGATCGGCTTGTGGTCAATCGAAGGCCCATTCTTATTTGAAGTGCAGAGTTCTTTCTAGCTCCCACTCCCCCTCCCCCTCATTGTATTCAAACCTGGCATCGCTTGGGGCCCTAGAAGAGTGTCAGTGTCTGTCGAACTCATCTCCGCATGCACATCATCAATATCGAATTCTGGACCTAGACTAGCACACTCAAATGAAAAATCATTCAATGGGTCAAGATGGGTGCTTTGATCTATCTCAGGGTGTTGACCCTAAACGGATGGTGTGCCTTGTGGACCTGAAGACGGCCCAGCTTGGGACCCTGATACCTGAAGCCCGGAAGGAGTAACTTGGGACGGTGACGCCAGATGAACATTCCTAAGAGGTGTCTGCTCCGTGTTTGTATCACAACCTTGAGGTGTCTCGATCCTCAGCTCACGGCTGCCTTGTGTAGTCGAGACGGCCCAACTTCGGTTGGTGTGCTTTGGGTCCTGTCGAGATGTGGAGGTGAGTCACCGTCCCGGGAGCCTTCGACACAGATGTCCCTCTTCGGGGCCTAAGTGTACCCTATATAATAAAGTAAATGGCGTTAATTTAAATTTCTGTTAACAAGATAAATGCAATTATATTTGTATTTAGGAGTTAATTCAAAAATGTAGCACCACCGCCCTTTTTAACGACTCGAGGTAATGCGTATGTCATTCTTCAACTACTCTGGTAGTTGTTACCTGGGCCTCTCTTAGACGTGCCATTTCAACCTGCATTTCACTCAGCTTAGCATTCGTTTCAGCATACTTAGCCTTCGTTTCAATCAACTCGGCCTTTGTTTCCATCAACTCAGTCCTGACTTCTCTTAACGCATTGTCAACTATACGCGTGATTTCAGGCACCAGTGATTCTAACGTCACAACGCCCCCCACAATAGGTATACTACCACCGCCTATATCGAATTGTTGAGAATACGATGTTGTACCGGAGGGTTTGCGGATGTAGACGGGCACTCATCATTGCTCATATGACGGGCTTGGCGAGATGGTCGCTCGTCCTGAGCATCAACTCCTGGACGCTCACGGACTATGCCATTCAAATTGGACCTTGGGGGAACACGTCTTTGACCAGGGACAGGATCCGGGACAACCACGGGGGGAACAGGTAATTCACGAGGTGGAGCTATAACCTCCGCCTCCGGCAACCCCATACCAATTACGAACTGCCTATCATCGGCGGTTGTCAAAATATCAGCGACCATCTCAACCTGCATAAAGGAAAAAAAGAAGAAAAAAAAAGCAACCGATTTTAAATACAATGTTTAAAAATATTACTGACAATGTAGATTGATAACAATGATAATATAATACATACCCATGGAGTAACACCGGATGTAGGATTGACCAAGGATTTGTAATAGACCACGCCGACAGTGCATTTCCATCTCAAAAAACTTGGACGAGCTTTAGCTTGACCTTCTACCACTGTTGCAAATCCCCCGTACTGTATAAGTCTAGGCATTGCATAGAAACACCACAAGCTATGCGTGTATAAACAACCGGAGAACTGTGGCTTATACGGTTTCCCATTTCTTTTAGGTACAAGATCCTTACACTCAAATACTATCTTACGCCAATTCAACATTAAATTGTTAAAAAAATCGCTTCTATGGAAATGTCTCACCAGTTGTAGGTTCTCAACAAGATAAAAATATGGGCCGGTAGTGTATTACCACTCTAGGAGTGGTCGTTTCCGATTATTAACCCATAAATAACATACACTAAAGCCATCCGGTATATAGTTTCAACGTCATTCGATGCCGAAATCGCCGATTCGATTTTTTTGCAACGTCACATTCTTGATGTACTTATGGAGAGTACAACTAACATCAAAACACCTTGACCGATCAGCAATTCAACATCCAAATCTCCAAATTTGTACCCCATTATGAATGCAAACTCTCTTCTTCCGAACTTGATCTATTATCGCCAATCTTAAAATGAACCTCGTCGTCTCGGTGCGGATAAACCATATTGAAATACGGTATGCTATTAGCCGCCTTGAATTCCCAATTGTTACTTATAAAGCGAAGAAACGGACCAAACATCGATCCTCCAATCTATTCCACAACGCTCTGTTTGGTGTAGCATTGTGCAATAACTCTTGTAGTCTTATAAGAGTAGCACTTTCCGCATGGAACCGCAATTCGGCATTAAAAAAACTCAAAGCGGATGAATCAATGTTCCACGTGGTGTTGGATAACTAGTAAGTCATGAGTGATTAAAAATGTGTTAAGAAGACTATATATATATATAAACTTAAGAAAATAAGTGTATATATATATCTTTATATATAAATCTACTGACTATATATATATATATATATATATATATATATATATATATAAACTTAAGAAAATAAGTGTATATATATCTTTATATATAAATATACTGACTACATATATATATATATATATATATATATATATATATATATATATATATATATATATATTTATACCGTATAATTTCTCCCCATGTATGTGTATATGTCTGTGTGTGCTTAAATCATAAGTAAATATAAAATTATTGTGTGTATAATTTCTTTCACTTGATAATAATTATATATGCGATGGCATGAATATGTGATAAAATAAGTGTATATATAACTTTATACATAAATGTACTTTGGAATATATGATGACGTAGATCAAGTGAAATTAAAATACTTGACCACCAAAACTAATACTAGCAAGAGGACTAGGTCCATCGTAGTATAGCTATAACGAATCAAGGTCGATCCCACAGGGAACCAAATCGTGGATCATTTATATACAAACAATTAATTATTCATATCAAGGACATAAAGCGGTCTACGACCAACGAAAGACAAGAAAAGATAAACGACACGACTCGACACAACACATAAACAACGTAATTAACCTCCCCAATTATCATGTTATCATTTGGATCTAGAGATTCTATATAATTAAGCTAGACTCGACAACTATTAATCCGATTCGTATTTCTTTTATATTGGCTACGGGAGTCCATCCCCAAACTAGATCTAGCTCTGGGTAGGCCATCCAGATCACTATGCTACATCACGTGACTTCGCTTTTTCGGCCTCCATCTCATATGACTCGCACGCTTACAAAACTAGGGATGCCGATATTAACCGTATTCCTCACCTAGGCAACATTCCTTTTTTCAGGCTTACTTCCTAGACGATCGCATCAGTCTCCGTCCCATTAACACTAACTTTTTAGGTATCATGTTGATCTACGATGTACGTATAACTAGGTGTGCACAATTCCTGTCTGAATGTATCTAAATCTCGCTGAAAGTCTCGGAAGATCAATTCATGAGCCGACCTAGGAGTCCTATATTGGTATTTCCTAATAATACGCTAATTAAACCAGACGAGCAACGTAGCCGTAGCCATACCTACTAAGATAAGAAATTCTAGGTGGACAATCACACAATAAAGACGTGGCTAGATTGACGCGGCGAAAACCTAAATCTTAGCGTTTCTACATACGTAACGGATAAAATAGAGATTCATAAAGCAATTATATAGATCTACTAAAAACACGGTTGTCGATCATACCAAAGTCATCTATATGTCACCGGATAGCAGATATGGGCGTGTGGATCCTTATAGACAAGGAATCCCCACTGCCTCATATCGTATCCTTAGATCTACATCGTTTGGTGAAGAACGAACAACCTCAAACGATAAACAATGATTGGGGGCTTGATTACAAAGAACTAAGAACAAATAAATACAATAACTTACATTATTGCAGAACTTGCATAAAAACTGCTCTAAGAAAAACTGATGATTTTATTATAAACTGAAAAGTGTATATGGTCGAGTGTGTGTATATGGCGTGTATAACATGCCTTTATTTATAGGGGTTCAAGCTAATTAAGAGATATATTTTAAAATGTCAAAACAAATAAGAGATAACTCTCGGCGATCTCAAAATAAAATAAGATGAAGTCGCCCCCCTTTATGCATATCCTCAAAGTTGGCGCCATTCTTGGAGTCTTTTGTCATGCTTATCCGATCTTTTCGTGCTCATCCGATATTTATCTTGAATTTCCTTTGATTTATCTTGAGATTTAATTCTTCCATTTGTATTTATCCTCCATAATTATCCAAATCTGCAAAATAGATATTTATCCCAAAGTAAATCATATTTAAATAGAACGGATAAATATAATAAAAACGGATAAATACCGATTTATAAATAAAACAGATAAATACCAATAAAAAATGGATAAATACCAAATTATAAATAAAAACAGATAAATACCAATAAAAAATGGATAAATACCAAATTATATTTTATAAATCACAAACATTAAATAATACATATAAACATGTGATTTTAATATAAAATACATATTATTACTCTCGATTTAAGGTCAACGTTGATGACTTTTACGGGTATAATTTGACCGTCATCAATATACACACACACACAAACGAGAAAATATACATTTACGTCACTGTAGTATATATATATATATATATATATATATATATATATATATATATATATATTTTGTAACGGGCACCGGTGTTAAACAATGATTTTTTCTGGTGTGTTTATTTAAGGCACCACAACGCAAAAAATCAATATTCGACAAAAATACTAACCATTTGTCCTCTTTATATATATATATATATATATATATATATATATATATATATATATATATATAAATGGTTAGATTTTTAGAATATTGTTGTGTTTTTGATGTATGGCAATATTCATTATATACAAAGAAATATATGTGTATATAAATGAAAAACCAATATACACACTAGAAGAGAAAATTTTCAAGTTTCGTTGTGTTGTGTTATGTTGTAACAGTAGACGGGGGTAATAGAAGAGAAGATTGTTTTCACCAGCATCATAGAATATTTGATGATGACGAGGAGATCGATCTTTGGGCGAGCCAATGAATGCAGGATCTTATACTTTCGATCGACGGATGCCTCACTTCCGTGGAGGCTTTACCAAGTCGTTGAGAACGGAAAAGATGCTCTATTGAGCAGACCTAATGAAATATTCTACGAACTACCTACCAGGAGCCCCAATACAAAGCCTGGAGATTAGGCATGACACGGCGGATCAGAAAGATTCGAAAACACCCTAGGGATGCATGCATTTCTAAGAACCTCATCAGGTCGAGGCGTACCATAGAATAGGTCAAAATTTTGTTGTTTTGGAATTTTCAAACAACATATCTTTGTCGTTTGTTTTCGTTTTTAAATTCAACTTTTTTTTATTAAATTAGGGCATTTTCATTGTGATTGCCCGTAACAATTAAACTATTCGAGTGTTATTTGAAAACTAAAGTTGTATCAAACTACACATTTCAAAATGAACTAAGGCATGGACCATGAAAGGAATTTATACTACTAAATTTCGAAACAACTTATAACATACATACAATATCATATAATCGAAATATGTACAATATCAAAACTTCTACATTATCATTTCTACATTATCGTTTCTAATAATAACATTGCCACTATAATTACATTAATGCATTTCATTCTAAAAAATTTGTAAACTATCAAATAATCAAAATAAAAACAATATCAAAATTTCTACAACGTCATGATTTCTACAACATCAAGATTTCTACAAATTTTCCAATCAAATATATTTTCCAATACAAATTTTCCAATCAAATAATCAATATAATTACAATATCAAAATTTCTACAACGTCAAGATTTCTACAACATCAAGATTTCTACAAATTTTCCAATACAAATTTCCCAATATACATAAATCGTCAATATCTTATAATCATAATTTCTACAATATCAAAAATTCTACAATATCATTACTACAATTTCCAATATCTTATAATCATAATTTCTACAATATCGAAAATTCTACAATATCAAAATTTTACAATATCATTACTACAAAATTTGTAAAATTAACTCACAATTTCGATTTTATTTGGGTCAATAAATAAACATACTATATCACAATTTCAATACCGAAATTTCAATAACATTATTATAACACAATATCGATAACATTACTATATCACAATTTCAAATAAAAAGTTGCAGTTCATGAAAATTTGGGGGTAAATTCATCAAATTTAAACCTAATAAACTATAAATAACTTACTTGAGAATATTCTTCTAAATTATTAACGGCCATTGTTGTATGACAATTGTTGTATGAAGCTTCAATCCACTTCCCGTTCTAATTCCACGCAATGTAAAGAAACCCGTGTCAAACACCTTCTTGCCCGTGAGATGTAAATCCTTCCACGTGAAATTAATCAACAGATGTGGGGATGGGGATGTGGGGTTGTGCGTATTTTTTTAGTGTGTGGGGCGATTTTTTCTCGCTAAAAATTAAGGAAGTCAAAGTGAGGAAGAAGAAGAGAAACCGCCATGTTTACGCTTTGATGATTTCCACGGACCGTGCCAATTTCCATGTAGCGTTTGCTTTTCCACATGGCGCTCATTTAAATTTCCCAGTCACGTGGAATTTCAACTTTGCCACCATTTGAATTTCCACGTGAACCATTCAATTCCACGCCATCTGGTGGAAAATTTCCACAATCCCGTGGACAGCACGGGCTACTTGAAAAAAAATGTCAGCCTGCATTGACTGACTTGAAATATGGGTGTCTCTGATGACCTTAATGTATATTTTCTTCCAAATTCGAAAGTGTTGTTCTTTACCTTCCCATTTTTTCTAATTAATTGCTCTTACGAATTGCACCAATAGGTATATCAAAGGAGCTCAATGAACACGTATAACGGTAGTGATTCTTTACCTTCCCGCTTTAGTTGGTAAGTGACGTCCCAAAGAGGTTTAGTACCACCACCAAAGAAGCTACCCTCCACCAAGGTACAATTACATTTATGGAGAACTTGGAGAAGCACTATCCGTGTCAACAGTAGTAGGTGACATTCTACCAGTCAAGATGCCCCTCAGGTAAGTGTTTACCCTCCACCGGTGAGCCACCCTCACCACCGCTTTTCATCCTCATCAACATCGACCTTCTACCTCCTCCAGGTGAGTCACACACTCCTCGACCTACTATACCACCTTCACCCCATTTTGATCACCAACAAGGTTTTGGTTACCCACCTACGATTTCCACCAACCCTGATTTGAACAAGAAATACCCTATGGATACCTCAGCTTTATCCACAAGCCCCACCAGATTAGACCGGTTTTGAGCAAGCGCCACCAACCGACCGGGTATACGAGGTTGAGAAGAAATAGGGTTCCAGATTTCTATAGGAATGTGGAGTATTCAAAGGCCGAAGAATGGTTAAGAGGCTTCGAAAAGGCTTGCAGGAATATACATGTTCCTGAATCTGAGATGGCCCAGTTGGCGGTAAGTTTCCTTTTAGGTGCAGCTAATGCTTGGATCGATGCCATACAGAGTAGTAATGGAAAGGTAACAAATTGGGAAGGCTTTAAGGCCATGTTCTATAATGAGTATTTCCCAGAAACGGTGCAGGCGAACATGGCAAGTCAGTTTTTGAAGCTTAAGTAGGGTAATTATATGACAGTATCACAGTACACCAACAAGTTTAATGAGTTGGGGAGATTCTACCCTGAGTTGATGAAGGTCGAAGAAAGAAATATGTCTCTTTACAAGGAAGGCTTAGCCTACCAGATACAGTCAGGTATGTTGGGTTTCACAGCTAAGAATATGGCTGAGTTGTTGAATAAGGCCTTAGAGGTTGAGACCTTCAGGAAGAAGGCCACAGTTGTTATTGCGAACAAGAGGAGTTTTGGAACAAGCCAGGGTAATAACCGAGGAGCACCGCAACAGAATTTCAAGAAGACAACAGCACCTGCAGCGAGTAAACCTCCAACCGGAGCACCACTTTGCCCTAAGTGCAATAGGAATCACTCGGGTGAGTGCCGAGTTCATACAAACGATTGTTATCTTTGCGGAGAAACGGGACATTTTGCTAAGAACTGTCCAAAAAAGGGTCCTACAAGTAGTCAGAAGCAAGGCAATGGGAAAGGCGGCCCTAGCCGCCCAGTTCGAGTGTTTGCAGTGGATGTTGAGATGACTGAACCAGACGACAATGTTATATCAGGTACCTTTATTGTTTATTGTAATTTATTAGAGTACTTTATAGCACGATTTAAATCATGTTGTATTGTATTTAAATAAATGAATTCACATCCTAGGTACAATAATATTAGACAACTTAGCAGTTACGGCGTTGTTTGATACGGGAGTGTCTAATACTTTTGTGTCAACTAAGGTAGCTAAGAAGCTTAACTTGCCGATGGAACCTTTAAGAAACACCTTGGAGATAACAACACCTTTAGGAAGAGTGACTAAGGTAACCAAGTTGATACCTCAGGTAGAGGTTCGAGTTGGAAAGTATTGTTGCAAGAGTGACTTTACGGTTCTAGACTTTTCAGACTTCAATGTGATTCTTGGAATAGATTGGCTATCCGAGAATTTTGTTCACTTGGATTGTAGAGAAAAGAGAGTAACCTTTAAGGTACCGGGAAATCGAGATAAGACTTACCAAGGAAATGTTTACAAGCCTAGTAAGAAGCGTCATCCGATAATTTCAGCGGTTAAGGTTATAAGAGCTTGCCGGAAAGGTTGTGAAGGCTACTTGTTGTATGCGGTTGATGTGGAGCAAGTAAAGCCTGGATTAGTAGAGACCCCCGTAGTAAAGGAATACCTGAAGTGTTTCCAGGAGGAGTTTCCGGAAACATGCCTGATGAGAGAGATTGAATTTGAGATCAAGTTCATACAAGGAGAGGCACCAGTTGCTAAGGCACCCTATAGAATGGCACCGGCTGAATTAAAGGAGTTGAAAGCTCAACTTAAGGATATGTTGGAAAGGAATATAATTCATCCTAGTACTTCGCCTTGGGGAGCCCCAGTGTTGTTTGTCAAGAAGAAAGATGGTAGCATGAGGATGTGCATAGATTACAGAGCGTTGAACAATCTTACCATCAAGAATAAGTACCTTTTGCCAAGGATTGATGATCTGTTTAATCAGTTGCAAGGCAAGAGAGTGTTTTCCAAGATTGATCTTAGGTCAGGGTATCACCAGTTGAAGATCAAGGTAGCAGATATACCGAAGACGACTTTCAGTATGAGGTATGGACATTATGAGTTCTTAGTCATGCCTTTTGGACTCACTAATGCCCCATCTGCATTTATGGACTTAATGCAGCGTGTTTTCATGCCATACTTGGATAAGTTTGTGATAGTGTTCATAGATGACATCCTAGTATACTCTAAGGATGAGAAAGAACATGAGGAACACTTAAGGATAGTGTTGGATACTTTGAAGAAGAACCAGTTGTATGCTAAGTTCTCAAAGTGCGACTTTTGGTTGGATCAAGTGAGTTTCTTGGGTCATGTAATTTCTGGAGATGGCATTAAGGTTGATCCAGCGAATATTGAAGCAGTTGAGAAGTGGTCCAGACCGACTACAGTTTCTGAGGTTAGGAGTTTTCTCGGCTTGGCTGGCTACTATAGGAAGTTTGTTCAGGATTTCTCCAAGATAGCTACACCACTTACCCGGCTCACTCAAAAGAATGTAAAGTTCAAGTGGACCAGTGAGTGTGAAGAGGCTTTTCAGACATCGAAGACGAGGTTGACTACAGCCCCAGTTTTGGCAGTTCCGAAGATCTTTGATAATTATGACGTTTACACGGATGCTTCAGGACAAGGTTTGGGTTATGTGTTAGATAAGAATGGGAATATTTGGTACCGTGGATCGTTTTGTGTGTGCCTAATGTTGGTGACTTAAGACAGAGAGTCATGGAAGAGGCACATAGGATTGCTTTTGCGATTCATCCGGGAGCTACTAAAATGTCTGAGAGACTTAAAGGAAAGGTTTTGGTGGCCCTCGATGAAACTGGAGATTTCCAAGTTCGTATCAGAGTGTGATACTTGCCAGAAGGTTAAAGCAGAACATAGAAGACCAGGAGGAATGCTTAAGCCATTAGATATCCCGGAATGGAAATAGGATAAGATCACTATGGACTTCATCACCGGTTTACCTAAGACGCGAGGCGGTAATGATGCGATTTGGGTGATTGTGGATAGATTGACCAAATCCGCTCATTTCTTACCGTATAAGGTTGATATGCCCTTGAAGAAGATGATGACACTATACTTGGTTAATATAGTGAGGTTACACGGAGTACCTATCTCGATAGATTCGGATCATGATTCGAGGTTCGTCAGTCGGTTTTGGAAAAGTTTACAAGCAGCTTTCGGAACTAAGTTGGATTTGAGTACGGCCTTTCATCCTCAGACAGATGGACAATCTGAGAGAACTATCCAAACACTTGACGATATGTTGAGAGCTTGTGTGTTGGAAGTAGGCGGATCATGGGATGATTACCTACCGGTAGTGGAGTTTGCTTATAACAACAGTTATCATGCAAGTATAGGCATGCCACCATTTGAAGCGTTGTATGGAAGAAGATGTAGAACGCCGCTGTTTTAGGATGAAGTCGGGGAAACACAAATCACCGGCCGGAATTGGTTGAGCAAGATAAAGAGAGAGTTCAGTTGGTTAAGAAGAATCTGAAGGCAACTCAAGATAGGCAGAAGAGTTGGGCAGATGTTAGAAGAAGACCTCTTGAGTTTGAAGTTGGTGAAAGAGTGTATCTACGAGCTTCACCAATGAAAGGAGGGAAACGTTTTGGACAAAAGGGAAAGCTAAGCCCGAGGTATGTTGGACCTTTTGAAATTCTGGAAAGAATTGGACCGTTGGCTTACAAGCTTAAGTTACCAGAATCGATGTCGAGAGCCCACAACGTGTTTCATGTCTCGATGTTGAAGAAGTGTTTGACCAAGACGGATGTTGAGACTACTGTTGATCCAGAGATTCTTCAAGATAATCTTTCGTATGATGAGACACCGATTAGGATTTTGGACCGGAAAGAAAAGATGATTAAGAGACGGTTGATCCCTTTGGTTTTGGTTTAATGGAGCAATCATTCACCGGATGAAGCTACTTGGGAAGTTGAGGACGATATGATCAGCGAGTTTCCAGATTTTACGGACTTACTAGGTATGTTCTAAGTTTCATGATTGAAACTTCTTTAAGGGGGGAAGAATGTAATATTCCGATTTTCGAAAGTAGCGCGGACGTGTCATTTTACGAAAATGAAATATTGGTTTTGGTTCCTTTTATTCGGAGTTTATTTTGGATTTTTATATGTATATAATGCGAGATATCTATGTATATATTTAAGGGAAAGAAAATCGATTAGTAAGGGTAATTAAGGAAAATAAGGATTAGGTTAATTATTGGGATTTTCCTATTTAAGGAAAATAAACCCAATCGATCCCTAACCTTTTGAATCAGATTTTCCACCTCCAAACTTGTCTTCATGTGTGTGTGAGCAAATTAGGGCTGAGGATTTTCAATCGATTGCTAAGTCAATTCATAACGGTTTTCGATCGAGTCGAGCACCGGAATCGTTGTGAAGAGAGCAACGTTTAGACATCAAAAAGTTGAAGCTTTGATAAGGTATGATTAAGCCCTAGTTTTGTTCTTGTTCGAGTTTGATGGATTCAAACTCATAGTTTTTATCATTTAGAAGCGTGTGATCGAATCTAATCTAAGTTAGGATTTATCACATGTTTTTCTACAGAAAAGATCACTGTTTGCTGCTGTTTTTCTAAGTTCTTGGAGTTGCAATAAGCTTGCTAAAAGGTAAGAGGCTCTTCCTACGATTTCAATTATCGTTATTGAGGTTTAGATTTAGATTTAAGATGTTTAGATGTAAGAAAGAGGTGTTTTTTTTGTTGGTCAATGATCCTAGATGCTATGGTATGATTAGATAAGTTGTTATGTGTTTTTCTGGGTTATTTTCGATGTTAATTAGGTTAGAAACGGTTTAGAAATCGCGTTTTGAAGATTTTAGCGTTTTGGGAAAAACCCAAGCAAACGGGCGTTTGCAATCATAGCAGCTCAAACAGGCGTTTGCACAAGGCAGGCGGGCGTTTGAGGTTAGACTTTTGATTTAGGATGTAGCTCTTTTTGACGGACGGGCGTTTGGGGTTATTGGACGGGCGTTCGATGTCGAACGGGCGTTCATAGGATGTCAAACGGGCGTTTGACCTGTTTTACCTTATTTTTACTGTTTTAGCGTTTCAGCTTGGTTTTCGGCTTCATAATCGTGTTTTCACTGTTTTAAACCCTTAATCATGATATGTTAACATTAATTAAACATGAACAAGCCTCGATTGAACTTCTGATTCGTTCAGTTAAAACACCGAATGTACTCTTAAAGGGAGTTGAAGTTCAGATCCATCAGAAGGGCATGAAAGGGCTTGTGCTTTGAAGAACTAGAGTTCATCAATGTCTGTGTAATTGATAGGATGTGATGTCTAGATGTCTAAGTGAGGGAGTAGAGTTGATAAGGTGAGTTTTATTCTGAAAACACTTAGGTGGCTAGTTAATTCACATTAATAATTACATAAGTGTAGTAAAAGATAAAACGTCATTTATTCTCGGTTAGACACTATTTCATATCGGCGATGTGATACGTTCATAAAAGGTGAACAACGCTACTAGCCTTAAACGGCTGAAGGGTAGTGGAGGAAATTCATCGGACGTATACGTATACCGGGGAGACCCCGGAGCTAATCGGTGCTAATCAATGTTAGTTAGCAAGTATATCTTCAGGCTGATGAACGCCATGCACAGTGTCCTTGAGTAGTGATGTAACACAGATAAGCTAAGTTAGAAACGTATAGTTATGACATGTCGATGGACATGAAGTGAACCCTAAATTGAGTCGGTCTCACTAAGATAATAGCTTTAATAATAACCTTAATGGAATTGTAGCTTCTACTTCTTACTTTGTACAATGTACTTACCTCAAATGCATGTTTATTTATGTGTTTGGGGGAGAGAAGACGAACAGGTTAGTGAAGATTTCGAGGAGGACTTTGATGACGACGTTTGAGGACACCGGAGTTGAAAACCTTGTTTACTATTCTTTATTTACGTTTATTTTCCCAATCTGTGAGTATTGTTGGAACTTGTAATTTCCTTCTAGTTTTGAGATTCGTACTTTTGGATTCGTTTGGTTTTTCGATGTAATAAGTATTACATTTTATTCTATCTTTATTATTTCTATTCTTGGTTGTTTGAAAAAAATTACCCGAGTCTTTTTAGCTTTCGTTTGCTTTCATTTGATACGACGTAGTAGAGGCTTACGTGTAATATTATTTATTTAATATTATGCATGCCGAACGTTGCGTTGCCGGATAAGGACTTGGTGTCCGGGAACGGGGCGTTACATATATATGTATTTTTTTCTCAATGTGAAATAATGAACCGATAATGAATTAAACAACTGTTAATAATTAATATATTTATTTCAGAAATGTAACGGATAAAAACTATTAATTCAAAGGTAAAAGCAATTAATGTATGTAACTTAAGACTATTTGACAGTTTTGAAAATAACAATTAGATTCTTATTTACAACTTGTCGATGTTGGATTTTGTCATGCATAATTTCGGTCAATTTAATCTAGGGATGATTGAATCAATGATGATTTTGGGGTGATTTTAGACGAGCACGAGAGTCTCTCTCAGGTTGCCTACGATCCCTGTTATGTTCTAGGAATCAAGTCACGCGTAGTTCTGGAAGTGTATATTTATAGGAGTTCATTACCCTAACCCTAAACCATGTCGGTTTGGGTAAAATACTGATATTAGCCCTTTGGGCTTTTACCACTTTTTATATAGGCTTTACCCACTTATGCAAGTAAACACATGGATAATGGGCCTGTGTGTTTAGAGTGGACTTTGTCCGCACCCCGAGCTTTCCGACTTGCGGTATCGAGATGGGCCCATCATCTCGGTTCTCTGATCATGTCAGTTGTCAATGTCTCAACCTGTAATTCGACCGCCAGGCTATCACTTATTCTTGTTAATGAGGACCATCTCGTGACGCCACGTGGAGGTACGATATTCGGTATCGTCATAAGCCCCCCAGATCTATCTGAGCTCTTAAGGTCAGGTCTGATCTGTCAAAGGTGTATTTTGGCCACTGTCATCCAATGCTCTGAACTTAAATCTGCCATGCGGACTTACTTCCCGTGGAGTCCGACATACGGACTTTCCATGTCTGCTTTGCAGATTTTTTTACTTTAGCAACATTATCTGTCCCTTGGACTTATAATGTGTGGCTAAGTTGACATCGACTTCGATGCCGTAGCTGTCGAAGGAATGATGAGATGTCCAACTTGGGACTGTCTCGGTTGAAATTGACTTCGATGCCGTAGTTGTCGAAGGAATGATGAGATGTCCAACTTGGGACTGTCTCTGTTGTGGTCAACTTCTCTGAAGAATCTGATTTGCCCTGATTTTGGAGTACGGCATGCGGATCTCGAATGTCAGTCTAACAGTCTTGAGAATTTGCCTTAGCGCCAAAGATGATGCTTCTTCTTAGGCTTTGACCCTTTTTAACCAAACGTTGTCGTTGGCTTCCATTTGTATAAACATTTAGCCGGGCATTTGGACTTGGCTTATTTTTTTCCTTGAAAACTTGTTACATTTTTCCTTCTTTTCTTTTGTCTTTGAGCTCTTCGCTTGCCGAGCCTTTGGCTCTGTTTTCCGTTTGCTTTATCGATGTCGTGTTGCCCCCCAAGTGTATTATGAACCTTTGGTTCTTATTGCACTTCATGAGTCTAGTTTGTTTGAGATCGACTTGATCACCTTAGCATTTTTGTCACACGGACTAGTTCGCGCCATAGATGTATCGTTTCTCGGGCGTGTGGTCCGACTTCTGCGAACCATCCCTCTGCCTTAGCATTTTTTACCCGTTAGGCTCGTTTTGCTTTTCGGCTGGTCGAAAATTTTGCCTTAGCATTTTTTGCCTTGTAGGCTCATTTTGTTTTTGGCTGTCTCCTTTCGTTTGTCGAAATTGATGCCCTTTCGGCTGTCGATATATTTTCCAGCTACGATGTCCTAGTAATTACTGTCTAAAAAGACTGGTAATACGCAATTGTCGCCCGGATCTCGGTGTCGTGGTGTTTCTTTGTCGCTCGACTCGACTCGACACATGATCGCCGAGAGTTTTGGACATGGTCCGAACTCGATGCCTTAGCTTTTTGGTTCCATGGAACTTTTAGCTTCACCGGGTCGCCGATAGAAATGATCATGTTGCCCGACCTCGATGCCCTAGTAAATCCTCTCCTTAGAGTCGACATTACGTCATTTGTCGACTCGGACTTCGATGCCATTGCATTTTCGTCCCATTAGGACTTATAAACATTGGTTGTCGACACTGAAGACGTCCGACTTTTTGATCCTCGTAGACCGTTGAGTGGATCCTTTGTGGGATCCTTGAGATACGCAAGACACTAGTCAAAAAGTCGCAATAACCATGGGGATAGTTCCCAAAATAAGAAGGCTCGTCCCGCCATGCTCGGCTAGGAGAGTTTCAAAAATAAGATAGGTCGATCCCGGCGTGGGGCGAGTTCCCAAAATAAGATGGCTCGTCCCGCCACGCTCGGCTAGGAGAGTTCCTAAATAAGATAGTTCCAAGATAAGATGCCGAGTCGAACTCTGACTTATTAAAGATTCGCTCATCAGTGAGCTCCAAATACGATGCCTAGCTTTATTTTGCTTCAATTTTTGCAGTATTTTTCTTGTCGCTTACCGATATTCGCATATCGTCTGTTGCCCCCGAAGTATGATGATTACCTGTGGTCTTCATTATACTTCTAGCAGACTCTGTTATTGATTGTAAGTTTGTTAGCATTGATTCTACCGTGGGGCGAGTTCCCGAAATAAAAGGCCGATCCCCGCCATGTTCGGCTAGAGAGTTCGAAATATAATAAATTTGGACCCGCCGATTCGGTAGGGTGAGTTCCAAAATAATATAGCTCGACCCACCAATTCGGTAGGTGAGTTCCAAAATAATATAGCTCGACCCGCCAGCCTTGGCGGTGAGAGTTCCAAAATAAGATAGCTCGACCCGCTTGATTCGGTAGGATGAGTTCCAAAATAATATAGCTCGACCGCCGCCTCGGTAGGGTGAGTTCCAAAATAATATAGCTCGACCCGCCAGTTCGGTAGGGTGAGTTCCAAAATAATATAGCTCGACCCGCCAGTTCGGTAGGGTGAGTTCCAAAATAATATCGCTCGACCGCCGATTCGGTAGGATGAGTTCCAAAATAATATAGCTCGACCACTTGATTCGGTAGGATGAGTTCCAAAATAATATAGCTCGACCCGCCCGATTCGGTAGGTGAGTTCCAAAATAATATAGCTCGACCCGCCAGTTCGGTAGGGTGAGTTCCAAAATAATATAGCTCGACCCGCCAGTTCGGTCTTATAAAAGATACGCTCAAGGTGAGCTCCAAATATGATGCCGATTCGATGTCAGCCTTAGGGCATGAGGAGTCCGGAGAGCTCAAATACCGGTGCTCAATATCTCGAGTCTTTGTGGTGCAATGTGATTGTGATAAAAAAAAACATTGCATAAATAATAAAGGCTTACAAAGTGTAAGGATTTCAAATAACGATTGTAAGAACCTAAACATCTCGGCTCGATCCTTGGAGCGAGAACTCGCTTAAATGGATAGTGGATACGGTAAATAATTCGCAGCTTTCTTGGCGCCACAACAATGTCTTTCCGATGGCAATCAAATCTCAAACGGAGTCCGACGGCACGGAATTTGGAGGGATCGTTCTTCCCTCGCTTTTCTTCGATATGAATACGGTTCAATCTCCGGGAATACACGCCGATCGGGCAAATGATGTCCGTAATCCTATCGCATTTTTTGTGCCCAATAGCAACTTCCTTGTCACGATCAGGTAATCAAACGAACTCCGATCGGTCTGAAATTTTGAGGCCTTGTTCGGTCCTCATAATTCTTGAATCTGACCGGTGGAATTGTTGTTCTAACGGCTCAATTGGCGGCAAAAGGCTACCGACTTGTCTACTGACAATTAGGGTTCTATTATGTCTTTGCGATCAAAGATCAATTGTTTGGCGACGATCGGGCACTAAAAGTAACTCCGATCGGCATGAAATTTTTAGAGATTTCTTTTATCATGTATTATTTAATATGACCGAGGAATTTTTCGATAACAGGCCGCCGACTGAATCTGCCGATTAGGGTTCTCACAAGCGTTTCTATAATACAAAGAAGAACTTCTTTGTGACGATCGGGCAATTAAAAGAACCCGATTGGCCTGAAACTTTTAGGTCTTGTCCGTTCTCGATAATCCTTGATTATGACTCGTGGAATTGTTTTTCCAACGGTTCAATTGGCGGAAATAGGCTGCCGACCTGTCTGCTCCCAATTAGGGTTCTGCTGCGTTTTTTATACAACAACAACTTCTTGGCGTCGATCGGGCATCAAGACGCACTCCGATCGGGTCTCAAATTTGGAGGCATTGTTTTTCCCCGTTCTTCTTCAATTTGACCGGAGGAATTTTCATTCCAACGGTTCGCACTCCATAAATTAGCCGCCGATCTCCCTGCGTTTTTAGCCTTATTTTGCCATTAACATGATCACCATCACTCCTTGATCCATCACCGACAGAAGACCCTCCTTCTAGCGCCAATGACGATGCTGGATTTTATCATGTATAATTTCGGGTCAATTTAATGAAGGGATGATTGAATCAAGGATGATTTTGGGGGTGATTATAGACTGAGCCTGAGAGTCTCTCTCAGGTTGCCTATGTATCCTGTTATGTTCAAGGAATCAAGTCACACGTAGTTCCTGAAAGTCTATATTTATAGGGAGTTCATTACCCTAACCCTAAACCATGTCGGTTTGGGTAAAATACTGTATTAGCCCTTTGGGCTTTTACCAGCTTATATGGGCTTTACCCACTTATGCAAGTAACCACATGGATAATGGGCCTGCGTGTTTAGAGTGGACTTTGTCCGCACCCCGAGCTTTCCGACTTGCGGTATCGAGATGGGCCCATCTTCTCGGTTCTCTGATCATGTCGGTTGTCAATGTCTCAACCCGTAATTCGACCCTTGGACTATCACTTACTTTTGTTTAGGAGGACCATCTCATGACGCCACGTGGAGGTGCGATATTCGGTATCGTCACAACTCATGAAGAGTTTAATATTTATCTTATAAACATGTTGATAGTATAAGTTTAAATCGAGTATATAATTCAAATTATAACTATCGTATGGCATAAAAATATCTTGTAAAACTAAGATGATCATTGTCAAAAATTTACGAATAATAATAATAATAATAATAATAATAATAATAATAATAATATCACTTTTACTCTAAAATAATAATGTCATATGACGATACCAAATCTCGCACCTCCACGTGGCGTCACGAGATGGTCCTCCTGAACGAGAATAAGTGATAGCCCAAGGGTCGAATTACGGGTGGAGACATCGACAACTGACCTGATCAGAGAACCGAGACGATGGGCCCAGCTCGATACCGCAAGTCGGAAAGCTCGGGGTGCGGACAAAGTCCACTCTAAACACGCAGGCCCATTATCCATGTGGTTACTTGCATAAGTGGGTAGAGCCCATATAAGCTGGGTTAGGGTAATGAACTCCCTATAAATATACACTTACAGGAACTACGTGTGACTTGATTCCTAGACAGTTACAGGATACGTAGGCAACGTGAGAGAGACTCTCAGGCTCAGTCTAAAATCACCCCCAAAATCATCCTTGATTCGATCATCCCTAGATTAAATTGACCCAAAAATATACATGACAAAATCCAGCATCGTCATTGGCGCTAGAAGGAGGGTTAACAGACTTACACGGAGGGTTTCCACGGTAGAACCAACGCTAACAAACTTACAATCGATAACAGAGTCTGTTAGAAATATAATGAAGACCACAGGTAATCATCATACTTTGGGGGCAACAGACGATATGCGAATATCGATAAGTGACAAGCAAAATAAAGCTAGGCATCATATTTGGAACTCTCCTAGCTGAGCGTGGCGGGACGAGCCTTCTTGTTTTGGGAACTCTCCCCACGGAGGGTTGAGCTATCTTATTTTGGAACTCTCCTAGCCGAGCATGGAGGGATGAGCCTTATTACTTCGGGAACTATCCCCATGGTTATTGCGACTTTGTGACTAGTATCTTGCGTATCTCGAAGATCTACTCAACAAAGGATCTACTCAACGGTCTACGAGGGCCAGCAAGTCGGACGCCTTTAATGCTGACAGCCAACATTTATAAGTCTTAATAGGATGAAAATGCAATGGCATCGAAGTCCGAATCGACAGCGATGTAATCTGACTCCTAAGGGAGAGGATTTACTAGGGCATCGAGGTCGGGCAACATGATCATTTCGATCGATAGCCACTGAAGCTAAAAGTTCCATGGAACCAAAAAGCTAAGGCATCGAGTTCGGATCATGTCCAAATCTCTCGGTAGTCATGTGTCATGAGTCATGAACAACAAAGAAACACCACGACACCGAGATCCGGAGCGACAGTTATGTATTACTACTCTTTTTAGCGAAGAATTGCTGGGACATCGTGAGCGAAATATATATCGACAAATTTAAAGGGCATCGATTTCGACAAATGAAAGGAGACACCGCCGGGGCATCTCTTTTATTAGGCAACAACAAGGAAAAGTCCAAAAAATGCTAAGGCAAAGGGAGATTTCGCAAAGTCGGACCAAACGCCCAAAAAATCGACCAGCCAAAAGCAAAACAAGCCTAATAGGAAAAAAATGCTAAGGCAAAGAGACGGATCGTAAAGTCGGGCCAAACACCCAAGCCAAGAGCCAAACGAGCCCAAGGGGCAAAAAAGGCCAAGGCAAAGGGACGGTTCGCAAAGTCGGGCCAAACGCCCAAGCCAAGAGCCAAACGAGCCCAAGGGGCAAAAAAAGGCCAAGGACGGTTCGCAAAGTCGGGCCAAACGCTCAAGCCGCTAGCCAAACGAGCCCAAGGGGCAAAGAAGGCCGAGGTAAAGGGACGGTTCGCAGAGTCGGGCCAAACACCTAGATAATCGACCTGCCCATAGCAAAACCAGTTTGCGTGACAAAAAAGCCAGGGCAAACAGGTCGATCTCAGCTAAACTCGCAAGTGCGATAAGAACCAAGAGTTCATAACACACTTGGGGGCACACGATATCGACATGATAGAGCAGACGGCAAACAGAACCAAAGGCCTGACAAGCGAAAAGCTAAAAGGCATCGAGACGTGAAAGATAGACAATAAAAAGAAATGAGCATCGACATGCAATACTCATGAAAAAGTGAGCAAATAAAAAAGCGAGCAAAGAAATGGGAATCGACATGCAACAAAAGTGTTTGACATCAAATACTTGTAAAAATTCGAAAGAAAATAACAAAAATCCTAGTCACGAAGACGGGCCAAATAGTTATAGCATTGCAAAGATGCGAATTCGTGGTTTCAAAATCGTAACAAATTTAAGTTCAAATTACATAATATCAATGGCGGTCGCTTTTGTTAGAATTCTCGATCGGTGGCGGCAGATCGCCAGAGATTCGGCGAATGACATCGGTTGCAAAGAGATCAACAGATACACAATGAGACGAGGGGCGATCCGCATGTCGGACAAAGTGCACAGACAATCGACATCGTCATGGCAAAACGAGTCTAAGGGACAAAACGAGTCTAAGAGATAGTCCCAACTGCAGACATCTCATACATTCCTTCAAAAGTTACGGCATCGAGGTCAATTTCAACCGAGACAGTCCCAAGTTGGACATCTCATCATTCCTTCGACAGCTACGGCGTCGAAGTCGATTTCAACTTAGCCACGCATTATAAGTCCAAGGGACAGATAATGTTGCTAAGGTAAAAAAAGTCTGCAAAGCAGACATGGAAGGTCTGTATGTCGGACTCCCGGGATGTAAGTCTGCAGGGCAGATTTAAGTTCATAGCATTGGATGACAGTGGCCGAGATACACTTTTGACATATCATACCTGACCTCAAGAGCTCAGATAGATCTGGGGGGGCTTATGACGATACCAAATCTCACACCTCCACGTGGCGTCACGAGATGGTCCTCTTGAACGATAATAAGTGATAGCCCAAGGGCCGAATTACGGGTGGAGACATCGACAACCAACCTGATCAGAGAACCGAGGCGATGGGCCCAAATGATACCGTAAGTCGGAAAGCTCGGGTGCGGACAAAGTCCACTCTAAACACGCAGCCCATTATCCATGTGGTTACTTGCATAAGTGGGTAGAGCCCATATAAGCCGGTAAAAGCCCAAAGGGCTAATATCAGATTTTACCCAAACCGACATGGTTTAGGGTTGGGTAATGAACTCCTATAAATATACACTTCCAGAACTACGTGTGACTTGATTCCTGGATAATTACAGGATACATAGGCAACCTGAGAGAGACTCTCAGGCTCAGTCTAAAATCACCCCCAAAATCATCCTTGATTCGATCATCCCTAGATTAAATTGACCCGAAAATATACATGACAAAATCCAGCATCGTCATCATAACGAAATCATTTCTACGTTGAAAATACTCCAAACTTTTCACACATTTAATCAATAGTATGAAAATAACATTTATCACTAGATCTTATTAGTTTGAAAATTAAAAAAAAAGAATAAAAATAAAAACTTATCTAGCCAATTATTTTGAATTGTCTATAAAATCCTTTATAAACAACATGACAAAAATCGGGGTGTTACACCTACACTTTGATAGACGGGATTTGTCGCTATCTTCATAAGACAGAAGACATTTAATACATGCTAATCTAATCGTACTATTAATGTCATATTTAATAGTACATACGATTAGAGACGTTTAAGTATCAAACTAGTTAAAATGAATCGAGATGTCATCAACAATAATCACTATCATGGTTTAACTATCACAATTTAATACTAAACACGTTATCATATATAAAATAATAAATTGATTCATTAAATAAACAGAATATATAATAACAAAAGTGTTTTTATTACTCATAATAAAGCTATTACATTAACTAAATAGACTGTAAATGACCCGACCCGGTCGGAACCGGTCCAACCCGATTGAGTTTAGGAAACTATTTCAACATAAACGATCGTAAAACTTGATGAATAGCCTTTTTTTCAACGCCAGATTCAATCCGTTTTCAATCCCATCAACCAACCTTATTCCAACACAATAGCCTGCATATTTCCTCCGAAAAAGAGCAGCAAACAACACAATAAAACCATTTTAAAGAACACCCCCTTACCTTGCGATTAAAAACGAATCCCAAAATCGAAATGAAAGCAACCAACTTGAATCCTTCGATTCACAATTCCTACGAACAACCTACGAACTAATAACAATATTCTACGATTAAAACACCCTTTACATAATTAAAGCTCGGACTGTTATCAAGAATGATCAAGTTTCTGATTTTAGGGCTAAAACGAAAACTTACTGAATTGAAAACGATTGATGTGGAAACGTTCGTCTCAATGAGACAATGAGTTTCGTCTTCTGTGGTCTGCCCAAATTCCTGACGGATTAGTCGCGCGATTGATGATTCCATTCCTCCGCTTCCTGGCATCTCCCTATGTTGCCGTCCTTTTTTTCTTCAGAACTTGCGTATAAGACATTATGAAGATATTATGGGATTATTTTCCTTTTATAGCCATTAATTTAAATCATTAAATTATTAACTAAATACCTTTTATAATAATTAAATCATTTTTAATTATTAACTATTAGGTTAACATAAAATAGGAAATAAATAAATTAAATTCTCATTTTATATTTTCACCCTTCTTAAAATTTTGGGGTGTTATAAAGATTGACTTCAAGTTAAAAGTATTCTCTCTATGCTGAATATATGTTGATTTTAGAGAGATGGTCCAAGAAATGTCTCCTTCGTTGACAAAGATATTGACTTTTAAAATTGAATCTGCCGAGAGCTGGCGTTCGCCAAGAGCAGAAGGTGGTGCACACCAGTCACTTTAAGTCACATCAACCAGATGTTTGAATCTTTCCAGATAACTTTTCACCCCTAAACTACAAGCTAGCACGCAACGGCGGAAAAACCATTGTTGCTTGCTGCTTGCAGGCTCGAAAATCTCTCTTTCGCCTCTTGACGAGCATTAAAACCCTCTCCCCATTGACCCTACTACCGACTTTCCTGTTCGGATAAGCATTGTGGTATAGGGGGACGTTCAGATTACCTAGCACATGGGCCTTATTCTCCTCAGAAATAAGCTAAAATGATTCTCAGTCACTTTCTTTTTAGATCTTGGCGGAAGCCAAGAAGGGAAAGATGGTGGGCACCATCTCAAATACATGAATACCCCGCTCATGGAATAAATTATCTTTGGCTTGTGTGTCACGGTTCTGGCAAGCGCCTGAATGATGGTCGGCAGAACGGCATAGTAGAGAATGGCAGTTTCATCCAAATATCTTCTCAATTATTATAATGGTTCAAGGCTTGACACAAATATTCAAGGTTCTTGGATAATTATGCACTACAAGACAATAACGCAATGAAACCACGAGCAAATTCGATAACAAAACTTAGGTTCTAAACCAATAACAAGTCTATCAAAACAAAGGTAATCATAATAATTATTGACGCACAAACTAAGCAAATAATGACTTTAATTGTCACAATAATACTCAAAATGTTATCAGAAACAGGGTAAAACATAGCGAAATACATCAACAAGTTGAGTCACACAATACCTAAAATTCACTAATGACATATAATATTGAAAAACCCTTAAAATAAGGATTTTAATGGGCTTAAGCCGTGAGCTTGTTGGCTTGGCTTCGGGAACAATACTGCATTCGGTATTTGTCTCTTTTCTTTATGTATTTGATTGTGTTTAGTCGCGATAAGTGAAACTGCACGGTCACGTGAGACTCGCCCAATTCCGTTGTTGTAGTGAGAAGCGGAAATTATGGTGAGGAGGCTCTGTTCTTAAGAGTCCCGTATAAAACACATAATGACATTTACATGTAAATTTTAAAGGAGATTGTTAAGGTCACTATATTTTTTGGAATTATCGACGTTTCTATAAACGAGTTTTGTAAATAAATTCAACCTTTCCGGTGTCGATTATAATTCGATAGAGCGGGAAGTCGAATGTTGTAAGGGTCGATTCTATAAAAATAATACGGTGCATCCGTAGGTGTGGGACAAAGAGTAGATATGCTATGGTGCGAATAAAGACCCTTCTTTAAGGGAACTTATTGGGTGCACCCGTAATATGCGGAGTGCACCCATGTGGCAAGATGTGTACCTTTTATTTTTAAAATGAATTCAAAATGTGTGGTTTAGATTTGTTTACTTGTCACTTCGGTGCAAATGGATATACCACCCAATTAGGGGTGACATTGGGTCGGGACCCGTCCCATAACCCTCCTACCCAAACCCGTCCCGACTAGATTCAGGATCCTATTTTTGCTCCCGAGCCCGTACCCGACAAGTGTCGGGACCCAACGTTCGGGATACCTGAATGTTCGGGATCCCATCGGGTCGGGAGACTATATCCCGAAAAACATAAGTTCGAGTTTTTTTTTTTTTTTTTTTAAGAAGGTTTTGAGATATTTTGTGTATAAAAATAAAAAATCTACGTTGACGAAAAAGCAATCATCCCGGAAGCATGCCCAAATGAACAGAAATACACAACTACAATGAACATAAATACAATTTTTTTTCTCGAAAAAACAGAAATACAATTTATAAATTAATGTTAACAAAATTAATTTTCTTGTTTGATTACGCTGATATAAAGATTGATCGTGAAACACCATGAGCAGCAGGATGTTGAAAGACTTTCACCGATGCAATATGAATAAAGAAAAAAGGTCAAAAGTACCCTTACGGTGGTTAAAGTCTTGATGAGTGAGGTGGCTGCAACATAAGAGAGTAAGAAGGGGAAATAAATTTAGAATAAACCTTATTGTTTTTGTGGATACTTTCTAGTTTTTCTATCTGATAATTATTTATCTCTATGTTGTGAAGAATTATTATAATTTATTGAAAAAAAAAGGCAAAGAATTATTATTTTCAAAAATAAATAAATATAATATATAATTGTCGGGTCAGTTTGGGATCCCGTCGAGTTAAAAACCCTTCCCGCATTAAAGTCGAGTCGGGACATAACCCGAATGATACATGTCGGGAAGCAACTCGGGTCAGAAAAAGTCTTGCTCGACATGAGTCGGGATCTGGAATCGAGAAAGGTCGGGAATATGAGATTTTTTGCAAGCCCTACCCCAAAAAACTTCCCCTTCCTTCCTAAACCCTTGCTTATTATTCATTTCCTTCAATGGACCTCTCTCATTCAACAAATCGTATCAATTGACCATCAGAAAGGTTGCAGTATGTTGAACCCTACTAAAATCGAGAGTGAACAACTGCATTTATAGCATTTTCGTTTGCGACTTCACGGTAAAATCTGGATATAATTTTTTTTTGTTGTCATTTAGCTTTTGTTGAGATCTAAATTTTTGTTGTTATGTTTTTTTTAACTGGATATTATGAATTTCTTATTCATGCATGTAAGGATTCGTGAAAATTTACTCTCTTTTTTTCTGTTAAATGAGAATGGTGTTAGGGTTTTCTTCTTTTTCCGTGAAAATGAATTTATGGATGTTTGCTTTTATATATGAATGCCACTCTGTAGATAATGAATTGATGTATGTATGCTTTTCTATGAATGCCACTCTGCTCTATGTGGATATGGTAGATAAATGATTTATGCTCTGATGGTTAGCTTTTAATTCTAGGCAATTTTGTTCCAATAGCTTGATCACCATGAATGATGTTTACCTTTTTCTTCCTAGTGTTTTTTTCTCATTTCCCTTTTTCAAGGTAATGTTTTCCAGGGATACATTTTAATTATATTGGTTTTTCAGGATACAAAGTGTTAGAGATTTACTTGTTGGAACATAGTGAACACGTGTTGTCTACTCGTCTTGTGTGTTACCTCTGGAAATTCCAACACCCAAAATAGTCTGATATGTGAATCGACATCTGGTCAGGGCAAAAGAAAAAGTTACTTCTTGTACCAATCTGTCACATTTCTTTGTGTCAACAGATCAATTTAATGATGGCAAAACTTAGAAGTAGCAGCAGACAAAAGCCTGCACCGAATATAGCATCTGATCAGCTGGCCAAGGATCATGGAAATGGACAAGAAGCATCAAAGGATGCACATGAAAGTAAAAGCATACAAGCTGAAGAGCAAGGGACAAAGGACTTGTGCATTCATGAAGGGATCGGTAAAGTACTAAATTTTAGTGGGTATTTGAATCTATTACAAATTGATATAACTGTAACAAGTAATTTTTTCTTCCTAAAGGTGGAAATCGAGCCCATGTTCTTGTTGTCCATTTTGGTGAAAGTAAATGGGAAGAAATAGATTTTACAGAAGAAAGTTCTTTCTTGGATGTCTTGAACATATGTAAAAAGTTCATTGACATTTATTCTGTTGGTATCGTTATTACGGATTGGCATGGTAAGCCTTTGAGAAATGACAAAGATTTGCAGCATCTGTTGAAAGAACAAGAACATCTGGAGAACATATCGATTTATCTAAACGTGGATGCAACTGCACAACCATTGACTTTTGAAACGCCTCAGGACAATCCATCATTTGGTACAATTGTAGTTGCAGTTCTTTAATTTGGTTTTGTTTAGTTCTTTTTATCACTGCTTTATATTCTGTCATGCTTTTGCAGATTGTGTCCCAAACATTTCACAAGTGAGAGGCGTGACAACAGAAGATGATATAAGCTGTGAAACAGAGTCTGAAACGGAGTTTGAAATGGAGTCTGAAACAGAGTCCGACAATACAGGGAAAAATATTAAAGGTAAGTTCAATATAATTTCATATATAATGTCTTATGAATGTCTTTCTGAGATTGAATGGAAGTGTAAATATAGTTTATTAATATTGAGTTTGTTGAATAGACTCAGTTTCTGAAAAGGTGAGAAAAGTTAGAGGAAAGAACAAGAACAAGAAAATTCTAGCTCTCAAGGATGGAGAAAAACTTGAGATCCAGTTTTACAACTATCGTGGAGTAGGACCAAATCACACATGTTGGTCTAGACATTTGGGGAAAATTGTGCGGGATAGGCATATATGTCCTGTACGAGTGCATACATGGAAGGAGATGCCTGATGTAAACAAGCAACACATGTGGGATTGGGTAAAGGTATGTGAAACAAAGAATCTTAACGATCTTCTCTCAGTTTCTGGTTATTAAACGTAAACATTGAAAATTGGCTTACTAAATTTCACATTGTGTGTGTCTGAAGTAGTTTTGATTTAGCATCCACATTTTATAACCGTTGTGCTGGTTTTTTCATAGGTGTCAAATTGTGAATGTTTCTGCTTAATTATTTAACCCTTTTACTAGCTAGTAAGTTTGATGTAATGCTTTCTATCAACTATTGAATTATCAAGTTATTGATGAATTGAATGGTGTTGATGTTACTGAATCTAAATTGATTTCTCACCAAATACTTGATTAGATTTATAGTTCTTTTTTCCTTCTTACTAGTCGGTGTCCAATTTGGTCTTCGTGGTTGAAAAACTTCTAAATTTTGTATGCGTGCTATCGATTATCTAAAACCAATGGGATTTATGCATCCTAAATTCTGTAAATAGTGAGAATAGTAGTGTGTGCACTGTTGTGTGTGTGTGTGTGTTTATTGGGGGCTTGAGTCTCGTCTAATTTACTACTTTTCTCCATCTTTTAGTGAGAATGACCAATTTTCTTTTGATATTTGTCTGTTAAATGTAGTTGTGTGCTCACCAATCGTGTTACAGAAGTGTATACATATGCTTTTTAAGGAAAGAATAACATACATAAGCTCTTTGGAGCACACCAATCGTACTGACCAGAATGGTTTTGGTGCATTCAATCTTAGTTTTTATGATCTTTTGCAGGAATATTTTTCCAATCCCAATATGGAATTTTATCGTGAACCCACTTTGGAGCACATGGGTGCGCTGTGGACGTCATGGAGGTCATTATTGAATGTAAAGTACGTGAAACCATGCGAAACAAAAGAGCTTGCATTAAAAAACGTGCCTCCAGGCATGGATGCCAAAGATTGGGAGTGGCTTGTGACCGAGAAGTTTTCAACTGATGAGTTTCAGGTATGCTATGACTGGTAAAAAGTCAAACAAAAATGTCTTTATTCTTAAATTGTATTCAAAGGTGAAGATTTTACCCGTCTTTTTTATGAGTAATGTAGGAAATCAGTGCTCGAAATTCTAATAATCGGGTTAATGGAGCTATGCCTCATCGAACTGGAAGCCAGCCGCACAGACATATCATATATGAAATGGTAGAATTTATACAATTCTTAATTGTTTTATTTATTTGTTTATTATGGTGCTTGATTTATATTCAAATCTCACTTTAGGGAGGTAAAGTAGATACCCCACCTGATGTTGCAAAAATCTTCTATGCAACTAGACAGAAAAACGGAAAGCTTGATGCCAGAGACCAAGAAAAATACGTGAGTATCGATATTTAACCTTTATTTCCTGAATTCGTGATTTATCTTTCTTTATTTGATATATGGAGTTGATGCTTTATAGGACGAGATTGTCAAGACTGTTCAAGCTAATGCATCTCTCCCGCCTATTGGGGTTGTTGAAACTTGCTTTGGCCCACAAAACCATAGTAATGTCTTTGGATTCGGGGGAGGGATAAAAAGGAGACATTTTAGTGATAGAAAAAGGAAGAAAAGGAAACATTCTTATGACACCGAGGCTGGTTATATGACAGAACCCGAGGCTGCTGCTTATACAACAGAATGCAAGGCTGCGTATATTAAAGAACTCGAGGCTAAGATCCATGAGCAGGATGAAGAACGTAAAAAACTTATAAGACGCATTGAGGAAATTGAACGTAGGTTGACCCGAATGGAGAATGGTAGCCATGAAAGCAAAACAGGTATGCAACCTTTTCTTTACATTTCATTTAAGCATTTGAAAATGTTAGTATCATGGATTCCCTTTCGGCCTCTCCACATGGTACGGATATGCTTGTTTGAACAAAAAAAACATCCATGTTAAAGTAAAAACACCCGTGTTTTAGATAACAAACTTGCAACACTGTTGTTATCAACATTTTAATGTCACTGAGAGGTATTGGAATTAATTTGTTTTTGTTTTTTTGTAGGTCTTTTGAATCAGAATTCGAGCATGGACGGTGTATGATATTTTGCAGTAACAACAAAGTGATCTACATTTATGGTGTACTCCAATGATGTAGATTTTACTCTATGAAACTCGTCTTTTGGAATGAAATGCCGTTGTGCTTATTTTGAATATATTATTACACATTCGGATGTAGTTTACATAAGTTTGATTTGCTTTAAGCAATTCTGTGTTCCAGAAAGCTAGCATTATTGTAATGTTTCTTCACAACTATGTATGCACATATGAAATATATCGAATCTAAGTATTTCCTCACCTCAGATTCCAGGTTTTGACATGCATACTACATGGATGTAAAGTATTGAAAAGTTTTTCACATGAACAAGAGCCTTGTAAAAAAGTTGTAAACGTTATCGTTGTGTGACCTCATGGGTAAGACCGTCCTTTCTTTGGATCTTCATAAACGGGATGCTTCCATACATCGAACTGCGTTTTTATAATCTCTCTTTGTCTTGTGTACAAATCTTGTATCTTTGAGAGTGTTCCTTCACTTGCCTTGACTTTTGCCTAACTGTAGTAGGGTCTACTAACGGTCCGGACCAAGCCTGTATCGGATCCTTTGTATACGAGAATGACATTGAGCTAAATGGGATCTCGGGAGGATCAAAACCGGGATGAATATGTTGTGACGAACTCATAGGATAACCGAGCGTTCCATCCTCGTGTGGAGGAGGGAATTTTTCACTCTTGCTCTTAGCGTTTGCGTGTGTGATTAAACGCCGCCTCTGTTTACAGGAAAAAGCAAAACAAAAGCCAATCAAGATTCTCTTCTCTTACACACATAATACAGTCAAAGGTCACGAGTTCGAGCCACGAAAACAGCTTCTTATAAAAATATAAGGGAACATGAAGGACTAAAACTTACATCGATATTGGCTTGTAGCTCAGCATTGGCTTCAGGAGCAGGCATTGCCCTATCACGAGTACGCAACCGAACTTTCTTTGTTGTTGCAGCTGCATTATCTCTTCCAGAAGTTCTTAATCTAAAAATAAGAACACGATTAAAATGCACTCGACAGATTCACGAAAAAAGAACAAGATTTGAATACGCTTAACCTTCTAGCTTCTTCATCACGACGTTTGGCATCCATCTCCTTGCTCGGCGGATACTTAGGAAGGCTAGAAGGGTGACAAGCATAAGGTTTGGTCATAAAGAACTGCAACAGAAAACAACAAACACCTTTACTGCTTGCACAATATACTACGTATATACGTCACGTAATCTCTATTTCCTGTCGTTTACACTGTAAAGTACGTAAATGTAAAAGAGAAGAGAAATAACGTCTAACTTCACTGTTCAAAGCAAACGTAGCAGTCAGACGTTCATCCGGATCAAGTGCAAGAAGAGTCTCGATCAACGGTAGAGACGTAGGTGGGAAATCTTCAAATGTTTCGGCTATACACCTTTTGTACCGATGCTGCGGCTTGAAGATGGTAGCATTTGGAAGTTTGGACTTGAACTTTTTCCAGTATTCATCTGAAGGTGAACCACATAGCTTGAAGATCTTGTGAAGTTGTTCCACCTATAACATTACAAATTATTATTCTTTATTTTACGGTATCCCTATTTAGATTCAAGTGTATCAAAATCTCTATATACACATAATTTGAATTAAAAAATTATGTGATTTGTGCGGTACGTTTAGTACATAATACAGAGATTTCGTACTTTATGATTTTCAATCGATCTGAATGATTAGGATCTTTATTATACAGATTTACCTCATTTTATATTATCAACTGCAAGTGCGTTACTACGCCACCCCGTACCTACCCCAGCATCCCCTCACCCTAACTGTCCAACACCCTTACCATACCCCACCCTATCCCACCTGACCCTGACACTACCCCTACCCCCGCCACCCACCACCACATTTACTCTTCCTACTCTATCCCCCTTCCACCACCAGCCACCCATACACTCACCCTCTCCGGCCACCACCACCCCACGCACTCTTATCACCCATCATCCACCGTATCATCTGTCATTGTCTATAGATAATCAAATCTCGTGCATTGCATTTTATTTCATAACGTGCCAAATGAAGAAACTTAATGCCTCTATCCCGGTACATTCACAACAATAAAAACGGGCCTAAATGTTCATCGGATTACTCTTTTCATCATACCCAAAAAGAAACTTAAGAAAAAACGTAGAACGTTACCTCTGTTCGACCGGGCATTATGGGCTTCCCGGCTAATAACTCAGCTATTATACATCCAGCACTCCAAAGGTCTACACCAACTCCATATTCAGTTGCTCCAAGAAGCAATTCTGGTGGTCTGTACCACAGAGTAACGACCCGACTAGTCATGGGCTGCATTTCATTCGGGTCAAAAGTCGATGCTAATCCAAAATCAGCAATTTTCAGCATCCCATTACTGTCAATGAGTAGATTTGATCCCTTAATGTCACGATGCAACACGTGACGATTATGACAATGTTCAAGCCCAGACAACAGCTGATGCATGAAACACTTGACCTACATAGTATTTCAACAATACAATTAACAAGATTGTCTAAAACATTTCCAGCTAAGTTCATCAAGTTTTGAACCCAAAAAAAAAAATCAGAAGACAACCTGAGACTCTGTGAAATCGATGTCTGGGCTGGAAGCAAGTCCTGCTAAATCATGGTCCATATAATCAAACACAAGGTACAAACTACATGACATTCTAGATGTCGCCAATCCTTGCAGCTTCACAACATTAGGATGATCCAAACGCCGTAGAATCAGAATCTCCCTTGCCATAAATCTAACACTTTCGGGCTCCAAATTATCGAACCGGACTTTCTTTAGTGCCACGATTTTGTGGGTTAGTACATCTCTTGCTTTGTATACATTGCTATATGTCCCTTGTCCAATCTAATGACCACAAATGAAAACAAAACAAAGAAACCAAAGATAAGGTTAAAAAAAAAGGATCATAACACCATTTACACAAGAGGAATCCATCCTTTTTCAACATTGAATCAATAAAATTACTTGGAAAATGAATTTTTCACCTTCTCGATTTTTTCGAATGCATCAGCACGACGAGGGGTCAAGCCATTGATAGCTTCACCAGCCACAGCAGAAAGCCAAGAGGGCCATCCAGCAGCTAATTGTTCACCATGGATGTGATTAGGTGGATTGCTACATCGTGGGTTCGGCTTATTAGACCTTCTCCTCCTCTCACCGCGTGCTCGAGCATTCACCGCTTTCTGCTCCTCACTCTGAGTCTCACCAACATTCTGACTTTCACTACTGCAAATATCACCTCCTCTTCCTCCTACTACTACCACACCTTCACTGGTTGAAACCTCAACTTTATCTCTCCTTCTTGATGAATTTCCCAACTCTCTGTTTTCATCTACAATGATACCAGCATTTCTCACTACTAACTCCCCACTAGGTGACCTAGAAGAAGCCTCTTTACCAAATACACAACCCATTTTTCAAAAATCCTAAATCTCATTTCTCATCACATAAACTACTCTCAACCAATTTCTAACAACTCAAAACTACTCCACTTATATCACTACAAGAAAGCAATAATAATTCGCAGTACAGAGGATATATATACAAAAAACAATCTTAAGACGCAAGACCCATAAAAAAAGATTAGAGCTTTTTGCAAGAATTAATTGTTAAAATGATGTTTTATTGTAAATTAAGAAATCAAAGAATTAGAAGAATGAGGTTGGTGGGATATCAATGGAATGCAGAGGTATTACAATTGAAATTGGGCAAGTAGTAAGCAGTAAAATGTTTGTTTTAGCAAAGGAAAGGAAGCATAATTGTGAAAGAAATTATACAGAAAAATGAGACCTTGAAGAAGCCAAAGCTTTTTGGCCCAAGAAAGCGAAGCCGTAATGATTCAAATCATCCCCACAATTTATGGCGGTCAAATATGAGTTGGAAATTAAAGGTTACACCTAATTCCCTCCGCTTTTGTTTTATGCATTTTCATTTTAAAATCCCTTAAAAAAAATTGTATTTTTAGGGGAAAATATGTTTTAATAAATTCTCTTAGCTATAAACATAAAAATGTTGGAGGGCTATTTTTATCTTAATCAAAATAATTTCCATTTTGAAGTATCTTTTTAGGTGGAACAAGAGTTTATTTAAATTATATGTGGAGGGCTATTTTTACCTTCTTTAATCTTAATCAAAATAATTTCCATTTTGAAGGATCTTTTAGGTGGTTTAAGAGTTTATTTAAATCATATATGGAGGGCTATTTTTACCTTCTTTAAAATAATTTATATTTTACAAGATTTTTTCAGGTAAAATGAGATTTTATTTAAATCATATCAATAGCTGAGTGTAAAATCTCAAATTGATAAAGTAGTATTATAGTAACCCCCATATAAGTGGGACACAAAAAAGTATATTCAACTCGGTTGGTCATTTAGTAGACTAACCAGTTTACTTACTGATCTAAGCAGATTTTACTGGATCATTTATAACTCAATTAGTCTTTCTGAACCTTTGGATCTGTGCGTTCATCGAATGATATTCAGAGCCGACTACAAGACGGACCTAATGGCACGTTCGGATTGCGGTAATGGAATGGAATGTTTTTTCATTTCATTCCATCAATTTGGCGTGTTTGGCAACGGCAGAATGGAATATCTTTTCATTCCAACGGAATGAAAATTCCATCCAAAATCCAATGGAATGGCCGGAATGGAATGAAAAAATAAATCATGCAATAAGAAACGATTTCATTCCACTGTCTACCAAACGCAGTAATGAAATTATATCATTTCATTCCATTGCATTTCATTCCAACAGATTCATTCCATTCAATTACATTCTATCAATCCAAACGAGCCATAAATGTCATACCGTGAGAGAATGTGGGGGCCACCTCTAGATTTCTCTAGTAGGACGAGACTGGGATAAGTCCATTATTCAGAGCCGACTACCAGATGGACCTAAGTGCCACACAGTGAGAGACGGTGTGGGCCGCCAATAGAATCCTATGGTAGGACGAGACTGGGACAAGTCCTGGCAAGGACGTCAATCCCAATCCCTTATAAGGGGAGAGAATGTAAAATCCCACATCGGTAAAGTAGTAGAATGCTCAGTACATATAAGTGTGAGATATAAAGCTCTTTTAGATCAAGCGAGGACAATGGTCTAAACAGTTGACCGGATAATTTATGACTCAATTAACGTCACCAGACCTGGGGTCTGGAGGCGTTACACTGAGATTACAGCATGAAGAGACTCATCCCCATTCGGCAAAAAAAATGATATATTAGAGATAAATTTAGCTAGACTCGTCCTCATTCGGCAAAAAATGATATATTAGAAATAATTTAGCTAGTAAATTCAGAGTTAGTTGTATTAGTTCCCAGCTATCTTATCTTCTTGTTGTTGACGACCTAATACTCTTTGGTGAAGCAATGGAAACACAAGCTCGCATCATAGAGACTATTCCAGATG
Organism: Gentiana macrophylla; assembly: GCA_026214975.1. Classification (NCBI taxonomy): domain Eukaryota; kingdom Viridiplantae; phylum Streptophyta; class Magnoliopsida; order Gentianales; family Gentianaceae; genus Gentiana; species Gentiana macrophylla. The sequence goes on from CM047810.1 coordinate 100,703,019, forward strand.
ATTTCTGAAACATTTCGAGCCAGCGGATTAGCGTCCATAAATCAACCTTTCATGTATCCAATAAGGTTAAAACCCAACTTCGTTATGTGACTGGCGAGAGGATGGGCATGCATCACATGGGTGACATGGAGAAGTATCTTGGCACCCCCTTATCCATTCTAGATCCAAAAAGGTTTATGGATTCCTCATCGAAAATAAATTAGCGTCATGGAAGACTAACGTTCTTTCAAGAGAGACTAAGATCCCTAAAGGAATCATTGAATAAGAGGAAAAAAATTGTCGTCAGTTATTTTGGGGCGATAATAAGGGGAATAGACATATGCACTACGTTTATTGGGCTAACCTGTGTAAGCCTAAAGAACCAGGCAGTATCAGTTTTAAATGCTCCGAAGAGATGAATATTGCCTTCTTAGGCAAGCTGGTGTGGAAGGCAATCCTTTCGATAAACTAAAGAAATAGCAACCTTCGGGAGAGGGGAAATACTCGGTGAGCAGTGGATATGCTTTTCGAATGGTAGAGGTACAAGCTCAATCTATAGACTGAGTTGGAATCATATATGGAATCTTAAAGGCCCTCTAAGATACAAATTTTTCTTCTAAAAATTGAATCACGATTACCTTCTTGTAGGTAGTGTTCTGTTGCGAAGATGCCTTAATGTCTCACCAGTTTGTAGCCTTTTGACATCAACGTGAAGAAACCTCTATTCATGCTATTCGCAACCGCCAGTGGCCAAATCAAGTATGGAATCAAGCCCTACCTCAGTTGGCATAGGATTCCTTCTTTGCTTCTCGGGATGTAAGTAGTTGGATTAGAGACCTTAAATCGCCCATGAAGAATCACTTTCCATGACTCAAGCATAAGTCAAAAGAGATTTCATGCTAAAGCGCTAAAGCCTCTCCCACATCAACCGGGCATCGGCATCCAAGATTCAAGTCGAAAGATTCACAATCAAGTCTTGAAGAATCTCGAATAATGCCTCTTACCAACAAAATACCATACTTAAATGACGCATCAACGTTACACATTATGGCATCAAACTCAGGGGGTCTGCGATCCACGATTAGTAGTATGAGTCATTTGTATGAAGGTTTTGCGTCTAGCATCACAATATTACGAAGAGAAAGAACGTGCCGCAGCGACGAGAGAATTAATAGTCACATTTTCTTCTCAAAGATCCAATCATATCTTGATTTCCAAATTCTCCAAAGCATTTATAGAAGGGGTCTTCATTTAAAAGAACTTTCATTAACCTTCTTCATTTAAAAGGTCTTTCATCTAAAACCCTTCATTTTACACACAAAATCAAACCTTTTAACTAGAATCACTCCAATCAAAAGCTCTCCTTTGGCGAATCATCATCACCATACTGCTTTTAAATAAATTTCCTTTTATAGAATTCCACATCCATCACTAATTTATTCCATGATTTAGGATAAAATAAAGGATGCCTATAAAATTTGTAAGTTCTAGGGGCTTTCACTTTTTACTATATTGTTCTCTATCTCACACATCAATGTGATAGAACAATCAATAAATGCATTCAATACTGAAATAAATTTAAATCAAAAAGATTTTCATTCAATTATACTATGTTTATGTGGCACCGTAGGTCGGCCATTTATTTAATCGTTTAAATGTTACTATAATATACTGTCTCATATTATAAGTCATTCTACCTCTTTAAATTTGTTCCATAATATAAGTTATTCTACATTACAAATACAACATTAATTACTCTTTTTCCCATTTTACCCCTAATTTATTATCAATCTAACAACTTTTCATTACTCATCAACTACTGCATTAATTATAATCAATGGGCATTTTAGACATTTAACCTTTAAATTTATGACATTCAACAATTTTTATAATCTGTGTGAAAACATACAAAATGTTTTATAATATGGGACAGATGTAGTGCCGATTAGGCATAATATAGCGGTAAATGATGTTATTTCATAACTATGAGGTCCTTAATTCAAATCTTCATCTCTTAAATTATCAAAAGAAAATGTTATAATATATGATTTTACGTTATCATATGAGTCTAACTATTATATAAATCTTTTTTTAAATTAATTCAAATCAAAACCACAAGCTTCGAGTACATTAGGTGACGGAAACAAAAGAAAAAGAACCAAACACAAAAACCCGAGCCGGAAATAAACAATTAGACTAGATAACCCAATGAATCTTATCTTTCTTTTTTTTGTTTTTTTTTTTCTTTTTGACTATCTTTTCACACAAATATTGTTTCTGACTTATCAAGAAATGAGAGTGAAACTGTTTTGGATTTTCCACACGCCGCCATTCCGATAGTAAATGAAATGAGTCGGAAAATATATACTATTCTCGCCAATTTATGGTCGATTCATTACAAGATGTGCCATTCTCGACCCAATTTAAGTCGAGAATACGATCATTATCTTGATTTTATTCTAGTCGAATTTTGAATGTTTTTCAAATACTCAATACCGGTCGAAAGACATTCGACTAAAATTGAGTACAAAAACTTTTAATAATCATGCAAATTCAATCGGAATCAATAGTGGTCTTTTTATATTGTTATTGTTATCCCGACCCAATTACAGTGCGAATGTGTAGAGTATTCCGACTTTCAATATTGGTCGAATGATGCTCTGGCTATGTATGAGTTTGGAAAACTTCAACATTGTATTTAAAATATGGTCGAAATCAACCAGGTGTGAATTTCTCAACACGCGTATATTCACCATATTTCAAGATGGATAATGTGTCATATTCGACCAAACTTTGGTCAGAATGAACGCGCGTAAAATAAAAAAAATAAGGGCGAAATTGGAAAAAATAATTTGTGTGGTAAGATAAAAATTTGTGTGAAAATATATTCCCTGCTTACAACGAACTTGTGATGTACATCTTATTTGATGATGAATATATAAATAAGGATTCGGTTTTCCAAAAAAAAAAAACTACCGAGATTATTTCCTTATTTTGGTGTCAATAAATAATGTATTTCAAAACATATACTGTATTATTGTATAGTAGAAAATATACATTTGTTTCGACATGAATTACTTAATTTTTATTATCATTTAGTCAATAAAATCTGTGTGGTAAGATAAAAATTTATGTGAAAATATATTCTCTGCTTACAACGAACTTGTGATGTACATCTTATTTGATGATGAATATAAATAAGGATTCGGTTTTCCAAAAAAAAAAACTACCGAGATTATTTCCTTATTTTGGTGTCAATAAATAATGTATTTCAAAACATATATTGTATTATTGTATAGTAGAAAATATACATTTGTTTCGACATGAATTACTTAATTTTTATTATCATTCAGTCAATAAATTTTGTGGATGGTGACTTTTATTTATACAAAAAATCACATAAACTAAATCAAAGGGTTAACATTATGTCAATATGGCATTAACCCAATGGTAATAATTGAAGTTATTAACCCGGAGATTCTAGGTTTGGCTGGGGACAACTTAAGGTGTGTGTGCGTGCAGTGACGGACGCAAGATCTCGGGTAAGATGGGCTATAAAAATTTTAAAGAGACAAATAAAAAATTAAGGAGGCTTAGGAGGGGCAAACTACGCATACGACATATATTAGTATATTTTTTTCAGATTAAGGGAGTAGTTCTTTTCTTTGTATGTAGAGTCATGCCATTGTGTGTATTTTTCGATCAGATCGAAAAAAAAAAGGGTTAACATTATTTTTTTCTTTTTCCTTTGAAACAATTGAAAGGTTTGAATCATTTGTGCATATTTTGTCGGGACAAATTCTTTGTACGAAGACTTTTCTAAATTTTAATCAATTACTTATGTGAAACTTTTTTGTGGACAAATTTTGTACAAATACTTTTCTAAATTTTAATCAATCATTTGTGTGAAAAAAATTTGTGGACAAATTTTGTACAAATACTTTTCTAAATTTTAATCAATCTTGATTGTATCGGATATCCCCAAACAAAAAAAGAATTGTATCGGATATCATATCAAATAAATTAAAAATAATTTATTTTTAAAAGATGAAAAATTAACTTATTAATGCTTTATTCGATTCAAATTGAAGAGAAAATACTTCCTGTCCAAACAGCTGCATATTTAATTTTTAGTTTTTTTTTCGTATTTAGTGAGAAAATTTGGTTAACTAATATTTTGAATACTTTAATATTGTGGCAGAAAAATCCATTTTTGAAGATAAAAGAAACGGCTTTGATGATGACGAAAAAGAAAAAAAAGGAAATAGTGGGATTGTGACGACTGCAAGTCAAAAAAGAAGGGACTTTCCTCCGTTTTTTCTTCCACCGCTTTGCCTCTCCCACATGGATTATGCAGGATTTCCCTATGTTTATCTTCTTTTTGTTTTTTCCTATCTTTTTTTTTTGGTTTTTCCTATGTTTATCTTTTCGAGACTTCATTTTCTTTATTTAGAGAGCATGTAACGCCCCAGCCTGCGCGCAGTAGCGGCTAAATGAGTTATAAATGGTCCGGTCAGCTAACTCAAGCGTCTCGTTGGCCTAAGTGCTGAGCTTAGGAGTTAATGAGCGTTTGTGCCTCACATATTATACAAGGCGTTATTCTCTTATTTTACCGATGTGGACTTTACAGAGCAATTATAGATGCAGAACCAAATATTTCACCCTTAATTTAATGGATCTCAATTGATTGTGAGGTAAACTCGTCAAAATCAAAGATGACAGATTAGTTGTGTCATTTGTTATGTCAAATTGTTTGTGTCTTTATCATTATTTTTATTTAAAAGAAAGCTTGTGAAGAAAATGCCTTTAACGACCCCACCATATCTGTCTGTAGAAATTGAGCCTTTGGCCAGGTTTGGAGTCGGTTCGGTTCGGTTTTATAAATTTGGTCGGTTTGGGTGAAATTTATCCCCAAACCGAACCGAATCACTTGAAAACCAATGGTTCGGTTTGAACCAATTTCGTATGGGTTCGGTTTGGGTTCGGTTTGAACCAATTTATCTATTAAATGGTTGTTCGGTTTGGGGTTCGGTTCGGTTTGCATATATCATAAAACCCAAAAAATAAGATCGGTTTGGATTGGTTTAAAATATAATATAATATATATATATATATATATATATATATATATATATATATATATATATATATATATATATCGGTTCGGTTCGGTTTGGATTGGTTTAAAATAAAAAAAACCGAAACCAAACCAATACATTTCGGTTCGGTTTGAAACCAAACCGAAAAATTCGGTTTGTATCGGTTTGGGTCAAATTGGTTTGGATCGGTTTGGATCGGTTTGGTTTTCGGTTTCTCGGTTTTCCTGCTCAGCCCTATCTGTCTGTATCACTACAACAAGGTTTAAAATTAAGCATTTGCTGCATTCATGCCCCATAAAAAATACTCCCTCCGTCCCATAATATAAAGTCTTTTGGTCATTTCACACCGTTTAAGAAAACTAAATAAATGGGTTATTTTTTAATATTTCAATTCAAAATATTGTTATTGTTTTTCGGGACTGACTAATAATATTACATTGTTTTGTGTGAAAATGAAAACAATGTTTTTAATATAGTATTGTTTTGTGAGAATAACTTATATTTTAGAACACCACTAAAAAACCAAATGGTCTTATATTACGGGACGAAAGGAGTAGCTGATTTTAGGGCCCTCAATCCGGTAAATTATTTATAATATTCGTCACTCTTTAAGTTGGCTCAATAAAAAATCCGGTACATAAATCCTTTTGTTACTTAACATTCGCCTTTAAGTTGGCTCACTATCACAACTTTTTGATTTTTCGTCATTTACTTCCGGTGATAAATTTTATTTTTTCTTTTAACTTTATGGAAATGATATTCCGCTCTTCTATATTGATTAGAGATTTTTGTTATAAATATGTTCGAAGATAGATGTTTTGAATCCCATTTCAATTCTTCAATAAAAAAATATCCCATGTAAAAATGGTACGCCAATAAAATTTGATTTTTGTACATATGTTTCTTTAATTTAAAATTCACTAAACTGAAAGGGTATCGTCTAAAGAATCGGCCTAGGGCCCCGAATCCCACATGGCCGGCCTAACTATGGTGCTTTTAAGGGCAATAGTAGATTTATTATAGTGCCCTTAAAAGTAAACACCCCTGCCCCCTCCCCTCCTCCCCCCCAAAAAAAAAACCAAAAAAAAATTGCAATTTTATTTAGGAGGACTTACGTATATACAAATTTTATGGGAAATTCTACTGCGGTGACTCCTTAGTAAGAGTTACACTTGCATATTTTAGTAGATTTGTAATGACCTACAACTTGTTAGTATATTTGTAATGGCCTACAGCTTGTTTGTAGTGCGTTGAATGCCATATATTTTGTTTTAATCGGATACTGTTGGAACATTATTTAAAAAAATTTTTGCAAGTGTTGGGAGAGATTGCTTACATTTGTGTTAAAGATCAAGCGCTTACTAGCTTCTCACTAAAGCTAAAGATCAAGCGCTTACAGGGTCTCCTAAAAGCTATAGGCATTAAGGAAAGGCGCTTCTTATATTTCTTATATCAACACTCCCACTTAGTGTGGCCTATATAACAAGGCTAAGCCAATTAGGCGGCCGAGAGCAAACTAGGCTCCAATAACAAAGAGGCCCAACACACGTGCATCACGTGCACAATGTAAATGGGAAATAATAATGTTTATAGCCAGGTTCGAACTCGAGACCTCCGGCTCCGATACTACGATAAAGATCAGCGCTTACCGGTTCTCCTAAAAGCTATAGGCATTAAGGAAGGCGCTACTTATATTTCTTATATCAAGACTTCTCCGGTGTGGGCTATAACAAGGCTAAGCCAATTAGCGACAGAGCAAACTAGGCTCCAATAACAAAGAGGCCCAACACATGCATCACGTGCACAATATAAATGGGGGAAATAATAATGTTTATAGCCAGGTTCGAACTCAAGACCTCTGGCTCCGATACCATGTTAAAGATCAAGCGCTTACCAGTTCTCCTAAAAGCTATAGCTGTTAAGGAAGGCGCTACTATATTTCTTATATCAACAACTTGAGGGGGTGTTGTGAAAGACTGCCCACACTCTTGAAAAAAAATTGTACAAGTGTTGGGCAGATTGCCAACACTACACCCCCCTCAAGTGTTGCACAATTTTCATTCAAGAGTGTGGGCAATCTGTCCCAACACCCCCACTCAAGTGTTGGCAATCTGTCCAAACACTTGTACAATTTCTTTTTAAATAATGTTCCAACCAGGGTTCGATTCCGTGACATCTGGCTCCGATACCATGTTAAAGATCAAGTGCTTATCGTTGTACTAAAACCAATTGATGGTAGTAAATGTGCTACTATATTTTTTACGCCACTCGACTTACAGAAGAGGAATAGGGGGTGGAACAAGCTCAGAGGGAGGTGTGCCACAAAACAAGAAAAAAAGACCCGTTCGATACATTTAAGAGTGTGGGCAATCTGTCCCAACAGATACAAATGGATTCTTTATTAAAGCATTCGTAGATTTGTAATGGCCTACAACTTGCTTGTTTTAGCATACCTGTAATGGCCTACTACTTGTTTGTAGTGCGTTTACTGCCATATATTTTATTTTAATCGGATACAAATAGAATTCTTTATCAAAGAGTTTTCGTAGTAGAAGTTTTTTAAATTTTACTCCTAATAGGGAACAATTAAAGACTCTATCATAATGTTTGTATTAGAAAAGGTGTTATTTTTTGAAAAATTTAAAAATTCCTTGTCGAGACCATAATATTTATTTTTCTATACCTCCACATTTGTGAAATGTCCCCCCCTCCTATACTTACGTGTGTCCTGATCTAATATACACCAATATCATTCTATATAGTATGTCGGATTGGTCTAAATTATGTCAAGACCAACTTGTTTTTTTTTAACTCATTCATATCTGCAGGGCCGGCCCTAAAGTTCTTGAGGCCTTAGGCCATTTTGTCGAGCGGGATCCTTTTATTTCAAAGGCTTTTTCCGAGATGAAGCATAATATAATAAAATAAGGTAAAAGAGGTAGTGACAATAAAAAACAATACGGACTCGAAGAGTCCGGTAATTGGATTGAGTACAATCCAAATCCCTTAATGAGTATCCATTGGAGGGCAAGTCTGGTGCTAGCAGCCGCGGTAATTCCAAACTCAATAATGTATATTTAAGTTGTTGCGCTTAAAAAGCTCATGGTTGGACTTTGGATGGGCCGACGGTCGACCTCTTGTGTGCACCGGTTGTCTCGTCCCTTCTGCCGGCGATGCGCTCCTGGCCGCCGGCCCACCTCTAGTGTGCACCGGTCGTCTCGTCCCTTCTGCCGGCGATGCGCTCATGGCCTTAACTTTACGGGTCGTGCCTCCGGCGCTGTTACTTTGAAGAAATTAGAGTGTTCAAAACAAGCCTACGCTCTGGATACATTAGAATGAGATAACAATATAGGATTCCGATCCTATTACGTTGGCATTTGGGATCGGAGTAATGATTAACATGGACAATCGGGGGCATACGTATTTTATAGTCAGAGATGAAATTCTTGGATTTATGAAAAACGAACAACTGCGAAAGCAATTGTCAATGATGTTTTCATTAATCAAGAACGAAAGTTGGGGCCTCAAAGACGATAAAAAAAATGTAAAAGATAATGAACAATAAAATTACATTTCTTATTCATGTGTATCAACAAAACATACTTATAAAATATTATTCAGTATCGTGCTTTTAACATGTAAAGATGTAAAACTCAATTTCATTGATACCACAAAACATACTTACAAAGTAGTATTTCAACGTATCAACAAAGGTTGTTCGGAGTAGAATGGCCTCCGACCACTTAAGCAAGTGGTATCGAGTTCGGCGCTCGTGGATCGCAGTGACCTTGTTGGAAGAAGTGACTCCGCCTTTGGTGTCCGAGCGATACCTTACGAAAGCAAAAGTAGTATTTCAACGTTGTTGTTGTTGTTGTTGTTGTTTTTTTTTTTTTTTTTTTGTAATATTTATGTTCAACGTTGTTGGTTTTTTCCCAGCACATTCATGATTCATATAAGGAATGGCAGGCCTTGGGCTCTTGGGCATGAAATCTGAGCTGGCCTGTTATAAATTTTTTTCTTCATATAACTGGCGGCCTTAAGGCAAAAATCTGGGCTGGGCTTATTATATCCCTCTACTCTATATAAGAAAGGAAAAAGTGTCGGCCAGGTGACACTTTTTTTTTTTCGCCCCTGCTTTTTCTTGTTTATGCTAGTAAATCAAATACAAATCTTTTTTTTTTTTTTTTTTTTTAAATTTTTTTTTACTGTTTACGGCAGGCCCAACCCAGATTTTTTTTTTATTTTAAATTATTATTATAAATGTTTTTTTAGAAGAAGGGTTTGAGTTAAATTGTTCCATTTTGGAGGACTCAATTGTATCACCTTTTAATGTGTGAATATATGTAGAAATGTATAACTATTTTCAAAATATAAAGTAGCATTGTTATCGCCGACACGATCTTTTATATCATTACGCCAACACATTTTGTTGGCGTCATACATGAAATATTATAGATTTTTAAAATAAATTCATTTCATAAAAAAATATATCGTTTGTCACTGGCGATATGGTATTTTCAAGATATAAGTCAATCCATATTCTTTCTACGATCTTTATGCTTAAAAATATGTGTTATTTGTTGATAAGGACGTGTTTTGACACTTAATTAGGCACTTAGGACATCCAAAAAAGATCATCATTTATAAGGACACATTTTATCCAAGTTTCCTAATTTACCCTTCTACACAACTGAGCAATTGAATTCCAGGAAGAAAAAAACCCCAACGACTTGCTTCTTGGCATCCCTGCTTCTTCTCCCTCCCTGCTTCATTCCTTGAATTGTTTCCGACAAGACGTACGACTCAGTTTGATTTGCAGATCTATATAGTAAAGTGTATAGAAAGTGCAGAAATCGGAATTGGGTCCATTAGAAATTGGATTCGGGTCCGCCGGAGAAGGTGGTTGCGACGGCGGTTCGCCGTAGGAGAAGCCGGAGATGGCAGATAATTTTCCTTTTGGGGAGTCTGAGCCTGAAAAGCCTGCTCTTCAAATCGTCATCGGTTTTTCCATCTGGAGCGCCATTATCACCATCCTTTTCATCATCTGAGTAAGCAATTTCATTCATTTTCTCTGTAATTTATTTCTTTTAATAGCCTATTATATATATAGTATTGACATTTTTGTCTTATACTACAGAAATTGAAATTGTCCTGCTATTAACATATACACTATATATAACTTCCCCGTCTATCCAGTATCTTCATATTTTTATCTTTAAGCAAAAGGGTTCAACAATCATTCTTTTCAGTTGCAAAACTTCTGTTGGTCTTTTGTGTAATTAGACTTTCCCTTTTTTTTTCTTCTTGTAAACTACTTTAACATGGGAATTGCAGGAGTATCCATTGCAATGGTGTTGACTAATCTCAACCTTTTCATTCTAATGTTCACATTCATCTACTTCTCAAAAGTCTATAAAGATTCTTGGGTTTATCCTAGCATTGACCGCCTTAAAGGGTGGTCATATTTTCTCTCTTTAGCAGTGCCCACTTGCATTTCTGTGTGCTTAGAATGGTGGCTGTGTGCTTATAATGGTGGTGGTCACTGCACCGGAGTGTCACTGCATTTCTGTGTACTTAGAATGGTGGTGGTCACTACATCGTCACGTGTCACTTTGGACCGAAAAATGTGAAAGAACAATGCATTCGTAAGGGGTAAAAGTGTCGAGATAAAACATTGAATGGTAGAAGTTAAAAAATCATGAAGCAAATAGGATCAAAAGTGTGTTTTATCCCTTTTATTAATGGTGTTTATTTTTTTTTCCAGGTAGGATATGCTGAGAAGATGGCTAATGTGAAAAAATAGAAATAAAAGTTGGACGCTTTGGTATGATTATGAAAGGCTTTGGATGATATTTTATTTTTTCCTTTCTTTTTTTGAGTAATGATCCTGACACAACCGCCATGACACAACGAGTGTCGCATCGTATATCGACACCGTTGATCGTGATGTAATAATGATCAATTAGTTTAACATGCATCACCTTGAAACAAAGAAATCAAAGATATACGTTGATGGTGGGTTTGTGTATGATTTGGCGATGTCATTTGCGCATAAAATGCCAATGTCATCGCGATAAATTGCCGATGTCATTTCACTCGCGATAAAATGTTTATGTCATCGCATATCGATTGCCGATGTCATTGCGATAAATTGTTGATGTGACACATATATGATTCTTGATGTCATTTGCGATAAAATGTTGATATCATTGCGTATATGATTGCCGATGTCATTGCATAAAAATATGAATTAAGGTGAAAGATTTATGTTGATCGTAGTTTTATATCAAAAGATATAGCCATTTGAAGCCGATTTTATGAAGAAAAGAAATCGAATTTATGAAATTAAGTCGGAAAAATATCAAATGTCATCACGGTGTTGCTTCATCAAATGTCACTGCATCCCGGTGATCACTGCATCCCGATGGTCTCTGCATCGATGGTGGCCCCTTCATCGCGATGTCTCTGAATCGGGGGTGGCCACTGCATCGCGATGTCTCTGCATATATGATTGCCGATGTCACTGCATAAATTGTTGATGTCACGCATATATGATTGTCGATGTCACTGCATATATGATTGTCGATGTCACGGCATAAATTGGTGATGTCACGCATATATGATTGTCGATGTCACTGCATATATGATTGTCGATGTCGCTGCATATATGGTTAATTAATCGGGGTGGTGGTGACTGCATCGCGGTGGTCAATGCATCGGGGTGGGCCATGCATCGCGGTGGTCATTGCATCGCGGTTGTCGCTGCATCGTGGTGGTCAGTGCATCGGAGTGATCAATGCATCACGGTAGTCGATGAAAAAAAAATCACTGTCCAAATCCAGAAAAAAAAAAAAAAAAAAAAAAAATCAATTTGAACTTCCAGGAAAAACCCCTCAAAAAATAAAAAAGAACTTCCAGGAAAAAAAAAAAAAAGACAATAACAACAACAACGTGACATTCTAAATAAAAAATACAGCTTCCATTTTGGCGCTTTTTTGTTTTCTTTTTTTTTTTGGTTTTTTCTTCATTAAGGGTATTTGGGTCTATCTACCTAATTTTTGTCCTTATAACTAAGTGTTTGTTTTGGATGTCCTTTTTGCCTAATTAAGTCCAATATGTGTCCTTTTGGATAATTGTCCCTAAAAATATTTGGTTTGACGATTACATGAAATATTAAAATTCTTGAAATGAATTTTTTTTTTTTGTAAAAACACATATCTTTTTTTTTTTTTTTTTTTCTAAATAAGAAAGGAAAGGGTATGCCACGTGGCACCCTCCCTTTTTTTTTCTCCCGGCTCATCACCCGTATAAACCACCAAAAAATCATCTCTTCTACTCTCATTTGTTGCTTTTTGTGTTTCGGCCCTTTTTGTTATTTTGGACCATCTGGTTTGTAAAGCCTGACATTGTAGAATTAATTTTTTTTTCATAAAATGAAAATTGACCAGAATGAAATCGGATGTAATGAAATGAAAATCGATAAAACACGCGTGGTGGTGTGTAAGAGAAAGTGATGTTAGGTAGGTGGTGGGTGGGGTGGGTTGGGTTGGGGTGGTGGGAAGGGTAGGGTATAGTAAGATGGGTGGTGGGCACGGTAGGGTAGGGAGATGTAGGGTAGAGTAAGATGGGGTGGTGGGTAGGGTAAGGTAGGGTGGGATGAGATAAAATAGGGTGTAATAGGCTTATTAGGATAGTGAATTAATATGTAGGTTGGGAGGTAGGTTAAGGTTTGTAGGTATGTAGAGAGTAGGGTGCGGTAGGTGTGTCTTGTAATGTAGGTGAGGCGAGGTATGAGATGTAATGCGGTGATGTATGATAGGGTAGGATGGTATGGTTGGACGATGTGGCGTAAGTTAAGTAAAGTTTGGTAGGTTGAATAAAGTACATAATATAGGGTAGTGTGGTAAGATAATATGTGGTAAGATAATGTGGTGTGGGGCATGGTGAGGTAGGATTGGATAGGTGAGTGTTAAAAATTGTTGGGATAGGGTGCGGTTGGGTGATTGATAATGTGTGTAGTAGATAAGAAAGAGTGTGTTGACTAGGGTAGAGTTGTGTGGTAGGTTGTGGTATCCGAAAGGAGATCGACGTAAAATGTTTTATTTTTCATTGTTGCGCTTAAAAATTGCGTTCTGAACGGTTCGTTACATGCTACGTTTCTTCGTATTTAATATCGTCAAATAAGTTAAAACTTATAGCATGGGCACTCCGTGCGGTGCACGGAGTCGCGATTTCACTAGTATATTTATGTTTTAAAAAAAAACGGCTTCCACTGTATAATTACTATGACTCAATTTTTTTTCCATTTACTTACGGCACTATTTAACAGTAGTTTTATGGTGGTCCTGGACCAAATTTTTGGACCACCATGTCATCATTTTGATAAAACATCATTGGTTGCTTATTTTTATATAGGGGGGTCGACCAGAAATATCTTAAATCCTATTGGTTGGGCCATCAAGTAGAATTTGGTCCTGGACCATTTTTTTTTCCGGCACCACATTACATTTTCGATAATAACATTAGTGGACTGACGTTTTTCACCAATAATACATTTATAACTATAATGTCAGTGCCATAGACGTTATCGAAAACCAGTGACGGCCATATAAAAAAATAACGTCTGTGTTAGTACTGACGTTATCTTCCACAAAAGTAATCGTGGTGCTTAAAGTAATCTTTTGAATGCCAAAAGCAAATTTGATGGCAACAGTAAAATCGTGATATCAATAGAATCCGCACAAATAACATGTTTTCTGGTACCTTGGCGTTGTTTGGGGCCCTGGCGTTAAAACCAAACCAAAATTCAACGTCTGGTAGAGTCTTGACAAATAAAACATTCTTTTTTTAAGACAAATATTCATTTTTTTCAACAACGGTTTTTTTTTTTGGGAATGAGGGAGAAGGACAAAAACATTTTATCAATTAAGGAGAATGACAACCTTTTGAAACTTTTGCATAAAGGACAAAACTAATTTTTTTTTTCTTTTTTTCTAGAGCATGTTTTCTAAAAAAAAGAAAAAAAAAACCAACACATCTTTTCTCTCATCTATCTTTTTTAAACACTTATATCTATCAATCTAGAACTCCAAATTTATAAATTCTTTCACAATTTTTTTATTTATTTTTTCATGCTATTTATTTTGAGACCACATTCAACATATTTCAACGTGATTTCAGAAATCCGTTGTCGAAATTCACTACTGTTCGATATTCACTACTAATTTTCAGGATTCAATGGGGAGATTCACTGAGTGAATTTCGACAGTGAATCTCACAAAAAACGTTGTAATTATATCGAACCAAGTCTCAAAACGAAGAGCATCAAAAAAATAAAAAATTTAGTGAAATTTTTATCGCGTTTGAATTTCTAGATCAAAAGATATGAGTGTTTGAAAATAGTGGAGGAAAGAGGAAGAAAGAAAAAAAAAAAAAAACTCCCAGCAGGTACGACTTATCCCAGGCGCGATTTTTTTTTTTTTTGGCTTTGTCCTTTAGGCTATAAAAAAGTTGTCATTCTTCCTATAAAAATATGTAGTTGTACTGTCAAAGAAGCAACATCCACCGATGTAAACCTCCCAAAAAATTACCGAAGCAACATCAGCACATTTCCTTTTTTTTTTTTTCTTTTCTTTATGTCATGTCAAAAACCAATTGATGGCTCTGATCAATTTTCGGTTGTTTATCTGTGAGACATTTTGGGGGCTCTAGTCTTTTTGTTGTACTTACTTACAAATATTTCAAACTGTGTTCCTGACGATGCTGGATCTCGTCTATGAATAAATTCGGGCTGTTTAATCTAGGGGTAAATGACTCAAGGGCATAAATCAAGAAGAATATGAATGATGGATGGTTTTTTTGGGTGTTTTTTAGATTGAGTTTAGGAGTTATTTCTCTCAAATTGCCTACGTATCATGTTATGTTTCACGAATCAAGTCTCCGTAGTTCCTTAGGGGTTGTTTATATAGGGGATTGCTCATCATTTTCCTTGTTCTACAAGGATTCGTATTCTTAGTCCCTAAGGATAATCACGTGTAGATCCCTATAATTTAGGGATAATTATGGATAGGTTAAATATCAATATCAGTGTCTTAATGGGTAAAAGATCCTTAGGATTTTCCCATAATTATCTTATAAGCATGTGGGATAATTATCATATACAGGAGGCTCTGGCCGACATGCGTCGAGCCCCCCGGGCCATCTCGGCCCGAACTACACTAGCCTAGCTCCGTAGCGACCTAGCCGACCTGCGGTGGTTTGGGGATCGGGACCGATTTCCCACCTGGGGTTCGGATCTGCCCTTACGCATGAAGTGGGGCTCCTGGCCATTAATGTTATGGTTTTTATGTCTTCATTTAACGTTTGACCAGTTAGGAGATGACACGTGGTGAGACTCAGTTAAACCCACGTCATAAGCCCCTCAGATCTGGCCGAACTAATCGTTGTGAGGTCGGATCTGTTAGAGATGTTGTTCGGCCACTGTCATCTAGACTTGTAGATCTTTATAATGGCTTCTCTGCCAAGTGGCAGAGTTACTGTTATGACGATGTCATTCGTGCCCACATCTTCTGAAGTGGAACGGTTTTTGAGAACGCTGCTGCAGCTCCTTGTTTAATGTCTTCTGCGGATGCTGCTTCTGCTTCAACGGTTCCTGCCGAGCTACCCCAAGTCAATGCTTCTGTGGAGAATATTACTCCTGCTACAAAGTCTGGGCAGAACTTAGCCCTTAATGCTTCTTAAGTTTTTGAACTTGTATTTTGTTTATGCTTCGTTGTATTTTTACGAGCCCGACCTGCGTAGCTCAACTCGGGTCCCTTTGGGAACTTAGGAAGTTTACTTCATAAAGTTAGCGTGCTTGACATGTGGAGCCCAAAAAATTTATACGACATGCAGACTTGCGCGAGTCTGACCTGTAGATTGGCTGTTTAGAGTTAGTCCGGCCTGCGGAGCTCAGCTTTGCAAACGCATTGAGCCTGACACCCAGTGCTCTGAATTTTTGTCCGTCCTGCGTGTTAGGAAATCACTAGTTTAACGCAGTGGAATTGAAAATTTTGATTTCCTTTTTCTAGATCATCTTCGTTTAATGCAATAAACACCTTAAGTAGTTTGACGGAATATACCTTGATGATCTATAAGATCGTCGCTTTGACCGTCAACGGAGAGTAGTGATGAGAGTCAACTTGGCTATCATTTACTATGTAATTATACCCCGTTTATACCTCATTTTATATGTTTCCGGAGACATTTGATTGTATTTTGATGTAATTTACACCTTGGTTATCATTTCGGGACCTAGGACGTATAGTCCGGGATTCTCGGTCTTTTTCGGTGTAATTTACTATACTCTTGGTCACCCTAGTGTCCTGTAGGGATTATGTGTGGTATTTGTTGTGATTTTGTACAGGAATTAGGTGTTTGAGATGTCCGGAAGGCGAGTTACGAGGATTGGAACGTGTGCCCGAAGCTTAAACGTTCAAACGGATCAAAACGCGGTGGTACTACAACCATACATTCCATTGATCTGCATTTTGATCTACCTTACTGGCATTTTCTGGGCTGTACATCTTCATGAAAGTTGTAGACAATTTCATTATCTTTCCAACGGATTTTGAATCACTCAATTTGGAGGTCTACACACAAAGTTATGGCTGATTTACTGGAGGTGTATCAGCCAGGCGCGCGCCTGAGAAATGCTAGGCGCACGCCTACGGGGAAAAAATCACAAAGTTTCAAATTGTTTTCAGCATCCTAGGCGTGCGCCTACACTTTCCTAGGCACACGCCTAGATCCTGAAACTCATAAAACACTATAAATACCCCATTTTGGATCTAGATCACATCCATCTTCTTCCCAACTCGTTTTTCTGCATTTTTCTGCGTTTTTTCTTAGCTTGGATCAAATATGTACATAGTTTAGCTTAGATTAGGCTTAGATTGTTGTAATCCGTTGATTCTCAAAGATATCTTGACGCGTTATTGACGGGTTTTCGTTCGGTGGATCGATTTTTGACGGCCTATAATATATTTGGTAATTCGTTTTCCTTTCTTGTTCTTGCTTTTAATCTTGTTTGTGTTATTTTTATTGTTGATTTCTTGTTGTTTTTGTTGATTTAATGAGTAGCTAATAGCCCGATAGTCGAGTTATGTGATAGTCTATGAAATCGAACCTTAGCATGTTCATGTGGTGTTCTTGATGTTTATCTGTTGATTCTCGACGTTACCATAGTTCTAGAACTTATTCTTATCACGTTTGTTGAATTGATCACTTAATAAATGTATCACACGAATCGTCTTTACATATGTATTTTGTGAGAGGATACGGGAGCCGGGGTTCTAGGATCACTGTGTAAAACCGACTGAGTTGTTCAGACTCGGTTTCGTTGGGAGGTTTTGTATCGACTTGTCGAGCGTTTCATGAATCGTAGACCGTGTGAGGTCAGTTAAATCCGTTGAGCGGACTGTTGAACCTGACATAGGAGGGTAGATTATTGAAATAATGTCTATTCTCGTGAGCCAGAAACGACACCCTTTGTGACATCGAGAACGTTTAGTGAATCAAGAATACCTCGGATTTGGCTAGGTTTGTTAGTATTAGATTGGATCATAGCTCGGCTATCTCTTTTATATAGTTTTAAATCTTTGTTTTGTGTATATTTAGTTTGTAGAACCGGTGATCCGACAAATCACCACGCTCAATATGTGTGTTGACTGAACTAGGGATCGAGACCGAGTTTGGTACTCGACCGATTCCCGTGGATACGACCTTGACTCACCAATTCTAGGCTACTGATTGACCCGGTACACTCGCCGGTGAGATTGACACTTGGAAAAGGCCGATCAAGCTTTCTGGCGCCGTTGCCGGGGAATCGGGTTGATATCTTGTAAGTTAGTTAAGTTCTTAGGATTATGTCGTTTTTCTTATTTGTTTTTTTAATGTATAGTTTGTTTTATTTTGTTGTTGTTGAAGTGTCACACCATTTACTTCGGTAGTGGTAGTGACAAGTTACCGTGATTGTGTTCGTGTTGTTTCCTTGATTTGTAGATAATGAATCCATACTACAATTACGGCTCCTATCCTTACCCATTCGGATATTACAATTACGGTGCTATGGGTTATCAAACACAACCATTTTATCAGTTCAACCCATACGCCGCATCTTATGGAAATGAGTGGGATAATGCCCCGAGTTACTTTGATCAACAACTCGATACTTCTCCATCTCCGGAATCAGAGATCTCAACGGAGCAACGGTTGGCTCTTGAGCAAAAGGTTGAACAGTTGAGTAAATTGGTCCAAGATCATGTTGAAGAGTTTCGTAATGACTTCGCAACAATACAAACAGCCATACGAAACTTGGAGCTTAAAGTGCAACAACTGTTCGAGGAGTTTGAGAGGAGAGAACGTGAGTCTTTGCTTGAAGTCGCCCTTGAGGAATGCTACGAAGAGGGTATGAATCCCATTATTATTGAATCATCTATTCCTTTTTCTTCTAGCACTACTGTTATTCCTACGGGGTTGCACTCTATCGAGTTTATTGTTGATGTTGAGCCTAAATGCTCGCACTTGGTGCTTGAGTCGTTATTAGTTGGAGTATGTTTTAGTTCGGGGAAAGTGAGTTCGTTGTTCTGTGCAATGGACTCATCGAACAAATCGTGGTGGTGGGGATTGAGCCCCATATTTCTCATATTTCATTTTCAGGGGGTGCTCAATTCTTACGATTTTTGTAGGGAGAAGCAACGGTTTGCTCTCCTTTGGTACAACTATCCCTGACATAGTTGGGGATAGAAAGTCAAGCTGAGGACTATAAACTCAGAATGTGTTTTTATTGCTTTTTCTTTCCCCTCGTGTTTCACTGTGTTTCTTTAGTTTCTATTTTGATACTTCGGCTAAGTTTTGTTGTAATATAACCCGAGGAAGTGTGTTTTGGAGGGGGTTAGTGTGGTGTTTTTGGTTTTGATGAGTTGTGGTAATCCGGGTAGTTTCATTGTGTTATACTCCATACTTGTACACCTTTGGTGTTGGTTGTGTATATTTTATAAGTACAGGTACCCTGGGAGTACTTTTACGGATGCCACATGATCGTACTCGTGCCTTTTTCCGGGTGTAAGCTAACTTTTCTACCCTGATCATTCATGTTTCGTTTTAAAGAAGGGTGTGGTTGGTTTAGCTTCGATGTTTTGTTTTCATGTGGAACGAGTTATACTTAGTGATTGTTATCCCTTTGGTGTAAATGAGTCGTTTTTTTAGAAATTTGATGCCTTTGACATTGGTTTTGATACATTGAGCCTATAGTATTGCTTTGGTTAAACATATAGTGATTATTTGAATGCATTTCATTTGAGTTGGGATCGTGTATTGAGAATGGAATAGTCCTATCACGTTAGCTTCGACTTCATGAATCACCTTGACTAGTGAACGATTATGGTAGTTATTAATGACCCGGTTACCTAGAACTTATATTAGAAACTTCGAGGCGAAATAGAAAGGTCGTTGTGGTTAGGTACGGGATGACGGTTTTGGCATTTATTTTGACCCGATCAGAGCCAAAGACCAACCTAAACGATTAATCCACTGTTACCCCTCTAAGCCTTTTGTAGGGTGGTTAGACTGCCACCTGAACTAGCCTTTCGTGTTACTAACCCGTGAAAATCGATGTCCCTAACTTTATTTCAGTCTACGTACCCTTGACTACCTTGCAATTGAGCTTGTTCGTTCCGCACATTTTTACGATGTTGCGAGGTATTGTTGAGACGTAAGTAATGGTATGGAGTCATGATTTACGAGTTATTTCGGAACGAGGAGTGTAACAATGTTTTGGTTTCGGTTTTTGATCGAAGTTTTGGCGTATAGTGTCAAATTTTTGTATTGCTACTGTTTAGTTCTCTTTTAATAAAAAGAAAACGAAAAAAAAAGAAAAAAAGAGAAAAGAAAAGAAAAGAAAAGAAAAGAAAAGAAACAGAAGTGGTAAATGTACATATTTATAGTTTGTTATAAGTCCAAAAAGTGGACTAAAGTGTTGTGTAGTATATTATGAAGTTGAGGTTAGGGTTTGGACTCCGGAGATGTAAATATTTGGAAAGATTGAAAGCGAAGTGATAACCGAGTTTTGTGTATATATCTCGGTTAAAGCTCTTTTGCACTTTCTTCTTTCTATTTTTTATCGTAAATATCCTTTCGTTAGCCCCGACCCTAGCCTAACGGTATAACCCTTCAAGTCCTGCTCGACCGTACTAGACTTTGATTGACCTCGATTAGTGGAGATGTTTACGACGTATAAGCCTATGGTGTAGCCTCGGTACATTATACGTCTATAATCTAAACCGGTCATTGGTGATAAATGTTGAAGAAGCTCTTCACACACACACATTCTTTTCTCAATGAAAGGTAGAACTTAAATCATAAGCATTTGTTTCATTTACTTGTGTTTTACCATTTCAATTCTTATAGACTAAATGTATGATTTCAATGTTGACTCCATCTTTATTTTTGAATCGCTCATCTTTGCTCGAGGGCGAGCAAAAGCTAAGTAGGGTGTAGTTGATGAGAGTCAACTTGGATATCATTTACTATGTAATTATACCCCGTTTATACCTCGTTTTATATGTTTCCGGAGACATTTGATTGTAATTTACACCTTGGTTATCATTTCGGGACCTAGGACGTATAGTCCGGGATTCTCGGTCTTTTTCGGTGAAATTTACTATACTCTCGGTCACCCTAGTGTCCTGTAGGGATTATGTGTGGTATTTGTTGTGATTTTGTACAGGAATTAGGTGTTTGAGATGTCCGGAAGGCGAGTTACGAGGATTGGAACGTGTGCCCGAAGCTTAAACGTTCAAACGGATCAAAACGCGGTGGTACTACAACCATACCTTCCATTGATCTGAATTTTGATCTTCCTTAGCTGCATTTTCTGGGCAGGAAATCTTCATGAAAGTTGTAGAAAATTTCATTAGATTTCCAACGGATTTTGAATCACTCAATTTGGAGGTCTACACACAAAGTTATGGCTGATTTACTGGAGGTGTATCACCAGCGTATACCGAGAAATGCTAGGCGCACGCCTACGGGGGAAAAATCTGCCAAAGTTTCAGTCCGTGTTTTCAACATTCTAGGCGTGTGCCTACACTTTCCTAGGCGCACGCATAGCTCCCAGAACTCATAAAACACTATAAATACCCTCATTTTGGATCTCGATCACATCCATCTTCTTCCCAACTCGTTTTTCTGCATTTTTCTGTGTTTTTTCTGAGCTTAGATCAATTATGTACATAGTTTAGCTTAGATTAGGCTTAGATTGTTGTAATCCGTTGATTCTCGAAGATATCTTGACGCGTTATTGACGGGTTTTCGTTCGGTGGATCAATTTTCGACGGCCTATAATATATTTGGTAATTCGTTTTCCTTTCTTGTTCTTGCTTTTAATCTTGTTTGTTTTATTTTTATTGTAGATTTCTTGTTGTTTTTATTGATTTAATGAGTAGCTAATAGCCCGATAGACGAGTTATGTGATAGTCTATGAAATCGAACCTTAGCATGTTCATGTGGTGTTCTTGATGTTTATCTGTTGATTCTCGACGTTACCATAGTTCTAGAACTTATTCTTATCACGTTTGTTGAATTAATCACTTAATAAACGTATCACACGTATCGTCTTTACATATGTATTTTGCGAGAGGATACGGGAGCCGGGGTTCTAGGATCACTGTGTAAAACCGACTGAGTTGTTTAGACTCGGTTTCGTTGTGAGGTTTTGTATCAACTTGTCGAGCGTTTCATGAATCGTAGACCGTGTGGTCGCTTAAATCCGTTGAGCGGATCGTTGAACCCGACATGTGAGGGTAGATTATTGAAATAATGTCTATTCTCAGAGTCAGGAAACGACACCCTTTGTGACATCGAGAACGTTTAGGTGAATTAAGAATACCTCGGGATTTGGCTAGGGTTTGTTAGTATTAGATTGGATCATAGTGTTCGATAAAAACGTGTTTTAAATTTATATTATCGGAACACCCCAAGTATAAGGTACGTAGTATAAGGTGTTGCCGAGTCGTCCTAAGGGAATCGTACAGATGTCAGATAAAGATATAACTCCTAAGTTGGTTATGTCACGAACTATTACCTAAAACTAAGGTTAATCTAACTATAAACTGAAACTATCAACTAAAACTAAAACAGAATAAAACAAGCAAAAAATAAGAAAACAGACAAATGACCATTTAGCCGCTCACTATTGTGGACGGCGTCAAAAACGAATCTAACGGACGGGCGCTCGTAATCGTGAACGAGCCGTCGACTATGAAACGACAACGAAAAGTGCGTAAAACTAGGGTTTGTAAAACTAGAACTTAAAACTAACGTTGAAGCAAACGATTTTTGTATCGAATTATAAAGGGAAACAAAGAGAACACCTAGAATCTATCACTCAACGATCGACAAACGGGCTTTATGATTCGAATACAGTTTTATTGGTATGATCAATCACGAAACCGACTAAATTCCTTTAGATCAATTTCTAAGGTTTGTTTACTTTTCCAAGAAAAACAAATAACATTCATAACAAGATCAACAATTCGTTCCCAAATTGCAATACCCAATTAACGATATAAGATTCCTCAAAACGTCATCAATTGTATCGATTGAAATAAAAAACTATTGTTGAATTATATTTCCATAAAAATTCAAACAACATAGAGGTTCGTTGACATTCCTATCTAATGAAACTCTTAGCAATTAAATCAGGATTCAAACGATAAATAAAACAAAGTACTCAAATTCATAACTAAAGATAAACTAACGAATCATGGTTGTGATGACGTTGATGTGATATCCTCCGGTTGTTCCACTGCTATGCGTTTAGCCAACAATCATGTTGTTAGACATAATCATTGGAATGGAGAGATACATCTTTGACTCTCCTCCTTGAATAATGCGGCTGCTAGGGTTTGTTATGAGTGAATGATGCGTGTGGGATGTCCCCTAGGGTTTAGTACACGCTGCTATTTATAGGATTTTAGGTCGGCTAGGGTTAAGTCGGCACTGGACGCCCGTCCAAGGTCATGGACGCTCGTTCAGCTTACTTGGACGGAGATTCGAGGCGCTGTTCACCTACGTCTCAAGACTCAGTATGTAAAATATGACTCGACGCGCTTCATGGACGCCAGTTCACTCCTGGACGCTCGTCTGGATTAGTGGACGCCCGTCCAATATGCTGAGGATCGGATTTCTTCATAGTTATCCATTCTTCTTCAAGCCAATTCCATATTTATCTCTTATAATTCGAATTGAGCCTCATTTATCCTCTTTATGCACTCAAATTAAGCATCTACATAATAGATAAAACATGGAAAACATGTAGTCATCCCCAAATAATAATAATTCAATAAATTTAACACATAAAAGCGCCCAAATTACACTTTTGACACTTCTAAACCCATTATTCAAATTCAAGCCTTAAACACATAATTTCCTCTAAAATTACCAAAATACGAAAGATATTGTTCTCTAATAATGCGATAAAACCATAAATTTCACCGAGAACAACTCCCCCACACTTGAACTTTTGTTCGTCCCGGACAAAACAATCAAAACTATAGCTCAACTTTCATGCACTCCACATAGATCTCTAACTCACGTAACAAAAGATACAACAACTATAGCCTACAATACCATCACAGAGATAGATTCAAAGTGTATGTGTGACAAGCCATTCTCAAATTTAACAAGCCTTTCAAGAAATATCCTCTCAAAAACTTCAATGACTATCCTAGGTATAAAGCGGTAATAGCTTCACACTAAGCCTTCCCACGCACTCGGTAGGATAATCCCTACAAAGATATCATGCGGTTCTCACTGGGTATAAGGTCCATGATAACAAAGACTTCACTCTATTTTTTATTCTTATTCATCATTTTTCAAAATTTTCAAATTCAACGATATCGAAATAAGCTCTTACCCATCATAGTAGAGTAGGACATTTCGAGATAACCCCCTACCTACTCAAATCATAAGGTAGCTATAAACTGACTGTCGTGAGCTTCTGGTCATCATAGTGGAATAGGACATACGAGGTATACCCAACCGCACTCAAATCATAAACCAAACTTTACAAACGTGTTTATTAATAATTGCTCACTCACTTTATTCATTCACTTTTCAAAGTCATAAGTTACATCTCACCTATCACATTCAAACTTTATGATATTCACAGCACGCGGTCTAACTAAGGTGTCACTATACTGGCCTTCCTAAGATAAATCATTAAAAATAGTAAAGGGATATAATTCAAAAGTCATGCTTCAAAATCAAAGGCTCTCGTGAACGTGAAAAACGAATACTATCTCCATAAAAGTAAAGACACGCTATAATTATCTCACTGAGTCACATACTATCATCGTTAGAGAACTACAACTAGCAAGCATTTAGTTCCAATTATATGCTCGAGACTCACAAAAAATTTTAAATTTCGCAGAAATTCAACATTCACTCATATTTCAAAGGATATAGCATAAAAACATACCCAAACACCCCCCCACACTTAAATCACATTATGTCCTCAGAATGTGCAAATAAAAATAATAAAAAAACTTAGCTGTTTTCAACAGTGGTTGTCAGATGAAAGTTGGCAGAGGTCAGGCCGAAGCATGAATGGACCGCTACAACTTGAATGGACAACACTGGACATAAAAGCTTGCGAACCTGCTCAAAAATATCTGCAACACTCGACATACCATATAATCTCGGGGTACAAGGGGTATATGAATAAACATAAACGAAACATTCACCAACTCGTAGGAACACAACATCTTACTCAAACAACCAAGGTACTACGCCTACAACTAAAACATAAATAGCTTACTTAAAGAGAAAAGAAACAAAGCTAGGTTGCCTCCTAGAAGCGCTCTTTTTATGTCATTAGCTTGACATACTCTTCAAAGTCAACCCGGGTCGGGCCACTTTGGCTTAAATGCGACCACCTCATCATCAGAATCAGAGTGAAGGACCGAGGTTTTACCACAACCTCCACAAGTGAAATGCCCTACCAAGTTTTGTAACTTGGCTCTCCAGACAGCACTGACTTTCGTCTTTGTCTCAACTTTTCCTACATGTGGCACCAGCGGAATGATAGGTTCAGGAATCGTGGTAGAAGCTTCTTTAAGGGTAAGAATGTCATCATTCGAAGCAAAGAATTCGGATGGAATCTCGTCACAATTCAAAGACATCAGTCGTCAACCAACTTTTGAAAGTATATGACCTCGTGTACTTCATAAGGTTGGCCAAAATACTTTTTCAATCTATGACCGTTCACTTTAAAAGGTTGACCGCTGTACCACTTTCAAGGAAATCGCTCCTCCCGGATGAACTTCGACAATTTCAAAGGTCCGGACCATCTCGGACTTAAGCTTGCCAAAGAAACAGATGTAATCGGTGTTGTAAAGTAAAGCCATTTCTCCTACCTTGAAATCTCTGTCCTTTATTTTAGCATCATGGAGCGCTTTCGTTCTTTCCTTGCTCGACTTGGCATTCTCGTGAGGCCCCGAGTCCGAATTCATCGAGCTCATGCGATTCGCGATAATCTTTTCTCGCCACGCAAGTCGGCTATCGAAGTTTAAGTATTTAATAGCCCAGTAAGCTTTGTGCTCCAGCTCGACTGGTAGGTGGCATGCCTTGCCGTAAACCATGTGAAAAGGCGACGTACCCATAGGGGTCTTGAACGCAGTACGATAAGCCCAGAGTGCGTCGTCCAACTTCGAACTCAATTGGATCTATTAGAATTCACCGTTTTCTCCAAAATCCGCTTTAGACTTCATTGCTTACCTCGACTTGGCCACTTGGTTTGGGGTGGTATGGTGTTCCAATTCTATGCTTGACACCATATCTCTCAAGAATTTTATCCAGTGGTGCATTACAGAAATGCGATCCTTCATCACTGATAAGGGCTCTAGGACAGCCAAATCTAGTAAAGATATTCTTTTGCAAGAATTTCTTTACAACTTTGTGATCATTGGTTTGGGTGGCTATAGCCTCTACCCACTTGGAAACATAGTCAACACAGACTAGGATATATTTATTACCGCACGATGATGGGAAAGGTCCCATGAAATCGATGCCCCACACGTCGAAGACTTCACATTCCAAGATAGGCCTCAAAGGCATCTCCATCCTATTACTGAGCCTCCCTACTCTTTGACATCTATCACGGCCTTTGCAAAAGGTGTCGGCGTCTTTGAGCAGTCGGCCAAGAAAATCCGCTTGAAGGATTTTCGCAATGCTCTTTGGTGCTCCGTAGTGTCCACCAAATAGGGACCACTATGACATTGCTCCAAGATATCCAGTTGTTCATGTTCCGGAACACACCTTCTAAGCAACCCGTCTTTGCAGACTTTAAACAAATGTGGATCCTCCCATACGAGATACTTCAAGTCACTGAAAAACTTCTTCTTTTCCTGATACGTCATCTCTTCTAAATGCCCAGTCGCTAAGTAATTGACGTAATCAGCATACCACGGCCTCACATTCTCTAGTCTCATTAATTGCTCAGTCGGAAAGTCAATGCCTATTTCCTTAGTGTCTTCGTCACCCTCGTGCACTAGGCGAGATAAGGATCAGCTACAACATTTTCGCTACCCTTCTTATCCTTAATTTCAAGGTCGATTCACTGTAGAATCAGAATCCATCTCAGTAACCTTGGTTTAGCATCTGTTTTTTCCATAAGGTAGCGTAACGCTGCATGATCTGTCCAAACCACAACTCGAGACCCAAGAAGGTAACTTCGAAACTTATCCATAGCGAAAACGACTGCTAGGAATTCTTTCTCTGTAGTAGTGTAGTTACACTGAGCTGGGTTCAAAGTTCGGCTTGCATAGTAGATTGGTCTGAACTTCTTATCAATCCTCTGCCCTAGAACTGCGCCTATAGCGTAGTTAGAGGCATCGCACATGAGTTCGAAAGGTTTAGTCCAGTCGGGCGCGATCAAAATGGGGGCACTGGTTAACTTATCCTTTAAGCATTCGAAAGCTTCCTTACACGCATCATCAAAACGAACTCTACTTCCTCTTTCAAAGAGTTGGATAGCGGCTTTGCTATAGTCGAAAAATCTTTAATAAAACGCCGATAGAAGCCTACATGTCCCAGAATCCTCGTACTCTCCTTAACTGTTTTGGATATGACATTTTCTCAATGGCCTCTACTTTAGCCCTATCCACCTGAATACCTTCACTGGACAACTTGTGTCCCAAAACAATCCTTCACAACTAGAAAATGGCATTTCTCCCGCTTAAGCACCAAATTTTTCTCAACACATCATTTGAGTACCATATCTAGATTCTTTAAGATCTCATCAAAATCGTCGCCATAGATCGAGAAGTCATCCATGAAGACCTCCATGCATTGTTCCACTAGTCCATCAAAATGGCTAACATGCACCGTTGAAAAGTCGCGGGTGCATTGCATAGGCCGAATGACATTCGCGAAGGCAAAAGTACCGGATGGACACGTAAACGTGGTCTTTTCTTGGTCATTAGGATCGATGGCTATCTGGAAGTACCCGAATATCCATCGAAAAACAATAATATTTGTGACCACTTAGTCTTTCAATTAGCCGGTCAATGAAGGGTAAGGGAAATGATCTTTGCGGTGACTTCGTTCAATCTGCGATAATCAATGCGAGACCACATAACCAATCCACAAGGCGTAAAGCAATTTCCTCCCCTTTTTCATTTTTTCTCTACGGTAATACCCCTTCTTTGGCACAACTTGAGTAGGGCTAACCCACTCACCGCCGGCGATGGCATAAATAATCCCCATATCAAGCCATTTGATGATCTCCTTTTGACAACCTCCTGCATATGCGGATTCAAATTCGCTGCGGTTGTCTCGACCTTTTTCGCTCCTTCCTCCGCTCGGATCTTATGCATGCATACATCCGGGCTGATCCTCCGATATCGCCCACCCGCCATCCGAACGCGAGGATATGTTTCTCCAAAGACTTTGATCAATTCGCCTCTTGCTCGGCCCGAGTTTAGATGAGATGATTAGGGGCAACTTATCACCGTCTTTAAGAAAGATGTATTTTAGATGTTGTGGAAGCGGTTTCAACTCTAAGTCAACAGTGGTTGCTCGATGCTAGATTTTAACGGACCACCTTTTTCCATTTGAGTTTGGACCGGTCGACTGAAAAACACTTCACCTTCCTGGGGTGTTATCCCAGAAAGGTATTGAATAACGTCATCAAAAGGGATCTCCCTGGCAGCTTCCGTTTTTTCTTTGCGATGTGCAATCATCTTCTTAAGCTCTTCTTCTTCAAGTTCATCTGCAAGTTGCTCCCAATCATCCAACTCCCAATGGGTAGCTTCTTTCCGAATCGATTTCATCCCAAACTTCCCATTAAAATTTCCTCTTCTTCAAGGTTAAAGTCCGCCTTGATTGAGCTCCTTCAGATCACCACTGCTCATCCCTGGAATGTCCCAAATTTTCTGTTCACTTATAGGCTCAGTATGCGTAAGTTGTTGAGACAACTCTACAGTGACTATGGCTCTTGAACAGTTGTTTTCTTCATCTTCGTGATTTATGGCATCCAGGGCTTCTGTCTCTGCGAGCTCTTCATCGTAGTCGATTCATCCCCATAAATTGCCTCAATGAATGAAATTCCTGAATTGGGGATTCTTGAACTTTTACCTTGCTCGATGGAAATGGAAGTGTCTCCTATTCTCAAGGTAATTTGGCCGATGTGGAAGTCAATGGTGGCGGCGGTGTGTCCAAGAAAGGCCGCCTAGGATCGTGGGCATTTCCTTGTCGATTGGTAGTCCAATATAACCCATCGGTTGGAAACACCAATTGTTTAACATGGGTAAGACATTGTTAACGCAACCGGCCGCTAAACGGCTAGATTTGTCCACCAATCAAGAGAGACGGGCCGCTCCCTTTAGCCTTTTGTCCAACCCGAGACTTTTGCGGATGTTCAAAGGCATCACATTAACAGAGGCACCAGAGTCGCATAAGACATTGTGGAACGTGCGCCTTCGATAATGCAAGAGATTGAAGGTCGTCCGGGTCACCACGCTTTATTGCAATGCTCGAGAAATTGCCGAGCATTCTTCGCTTAGCACTTCATCTGCTATTCCTTTCAAATTCTTCTTACTTCCACAGCGCCCTTAAGAAACTTGGAGCATTTAGGCATCTCGCTTAACACTTCGGCAAGAGGCATAGTCACCATGGTTTCTCTGGCGGCTTCCTCACTCCATCGTAAGTTTTATCGAGTTCAAAGTATTCTCATTTTTCTTTCTTTGGATAAGGAAGGGTTTTGGATGATTGATTGGAATTTGATTTTTAATGGCTTCATCCTCCTTATCCTTCCATCCGACAAACTTTTCAAACTTTCTTTTAGTCGTGGTTCGGCCATCCGACTATTCTTTCAACATCCTCATCACTTCCTCCCGAAGAATCGTTATCATTCACTTCTCGCTCACTTTGTCGCTTTTCTTGGTATTTGTCTCTTGCTTATCCCTCCTGAACTCATGGCGTCGGGAGGGCTACTCGCTTCCGGCGACTTCTCGGGTCCAACTTTCTTTCCGCTTCTAAGTGTAATCGCATTCAACTCTCTTCTTGTCCATAATTCCACTGCGGTGTGATGGCATTACTGAGCACTTACTTCGCTTTAGGATTTTTATCAGGTAACTCGGCGCTCTTCCTTGGGGCTCGCTTGCTTGTTGATCGACCATCTCGCCAATCTGTCTCTCTATCGCCTTTTGACCGGTGGCTAGTGCTTGCACCATATCTACTAGCTCATCGAATTTCTTTTGAGAGATAGAGGTGGGTGTGGATTTTGGCGTTTGAGCCCAATTGCCTTGGGGCTTTTGATTGTTGGAGTTGAAGGATCGTTGGAATTGGATCGCGCCAGTGTGGCGATATAATAAAGCTTCGCGGATTTTAAAAGTTACGGTTTGGATTATAGCTTGATTGACCGTAATTTTGATTGAAATTACGAAAAGTTTGATTCTCGGTTGCCTATCGCATTTACTTCATCTCCGCTTTTCATTGCTCGCTGCGTTCCCGGAAGACTCATATCCGCCGATCCCTTCACATTCTTGCATTTGTAAATTAGCCATCTGTTGGTTTATCATTTCTACTTGAGCAACCAACTTCTGTGTCACAGGATCGCTTGCAACAGATTTCCTCTTATCTTCCTCAACATGGGTCTTCCTGAGAGGTTGACCACATGTTGTTCTTGGCAATTGTTTCACTACCCCCTATAGCGAAGATCATCTCCTCCGCCCAGAAAAGATCCATGAGTTTGTAGAGTCTAGATAATCTCTATTGGGTTGAGTAACACCCTGATAGAATAATTCTAGAGCTCATGTCGAGTGTATCCATGGTTAGGGCATTTCCTCATTAACAAATTCAACCTTTCCCAGTGCCTTTCCTACGCTTTCTCCTTCTAATTGCTCAAAATTAGCTATATCACGCTTAAGGCCCATTATCGCTCCAGGTGAAACGAATTTGAGCGAAGGCTCTTTTAACATCGGCCCGTATGGAGAGAGTGATGGGGTAAGGATTTGAACCATCTGTTGCTTCACCTTTTAAAGCAAACGGGAAAAGTTTCACTTAACGATCTCGTAATCAATACCGGATAATGGCCGGCTTCGCAAATTTGAACAAAAGTGGACAAGAAGTCATGAGGATCTTCTTGAGCGATTGCCATGAAAAGAGCTATTTTGGACCACCCAACCACTCCATTTTTCGATCGAAATGCACTTGGCCCATATCCGGAGGTCGAATAGGTCTATGCCCCTCCGTGAAGTCTTGGTTAAGATAAGGGGCATAGGGGTCTTGATTTAGCCGGGCTTGCTTTGGGCTTGATGGAGTTGTTGCAATTGGTTTTGTAGCCCAATTTTGCGATTCTCGTTGTTGTTGTAACAACTGTATTTGTTGAAGGAGCCGATTCAATTTGAGAGCTTGAGGGTCCGGATTTTGATTTGGGAGGGCTGGATTAGGAGGAACTAGATCCGGATTTTGAACCGGTCGACCATGATGTCTAGATCGGGAAAAAGCCTTCTTCTTAGGATGGACCGTTCGGTTCTGGATCAAAAGGAGAGGTCCTTCTTGCTCCTGGTTTGCATAAACCAGGAGGACAACAGAGAGGTCAACACCGACTAAAAGTCGAGGTTGATGTAAGAGTTAACCTTGGAATACAAAATGAGAGATGAAAAGAAAAGAACAAGAAAGATAGACGGACGGGCGCTCGAAATCGTGAACGCGCGTGCATCTAGGAAGTTCCCGGACGGGCGCCTGGTTCAATAGACGCTAAATGATATACTAAAAGCGATTGAGAGTTTTACTAAACAAACGGGCGTTTGGATGACCAGGCTTCGTTTGACCATAAATGAGAAAAAGGAAATTTTTCGAATGGACGAAAGGCCTCAGATGATTGGACGTTCGCTCAAAAGTCAAAACGAGGATCAGAGCGAGAAAAGCAACAGAAATGTATAAACAAATTAAACTAAGGAAAACTAAACTAATCTAAAACCTAAGAAAGTTACTAACTAGAGAAACTATACCTACGAAAAATTTAAAAAGAAAAAGAAAAACACTAAGACGGTAAAAAAAAAAAAAAAAAAAAAAAAACGTGTTGAAATCTTCTAGGGCCAAAAAGGAGAGGAAAACAGTGGATTTTGACCTCGAAAACGCACTGAACGGCCTACGGCCGTTCACCACGTCGTCGGCGTCGGAACGAGCTTTCCGAATTGGGGTCCTGCGTTCCAAACGGACACTCGAGCCGAAAGTTACGGCCAAAATACTACTGCGTGCCCTAACGACCCCCTTTTTGACACAGAAAACTGTCCTAAGTAGAATCCGACAACCGTTACCGATTCCCCGGCAACGGCGCCAAAAACTTGTTCGATAAAAACGTGTTTTAAATTTATATTATCGGAACACCCCAAGTATAAGGTACGTAGTATAAGGTGTTGCCGAGTCGTCCTAAGGGAATCGTACAGATGTCAGATTAAGATATAACTCCTAAGTTGGTTATGTCACGAACTATTACCTAAAACTAAGGTTAATCTAACTATAAACTGAAACTATCAACTAAAACTAAAACAGGAATAAAACAAGCAAAAAAATAAGAAAACAGACAGCCAGACGAGCGTTCACTATTGTGGACGAGCGTCTGAAAACGAAATCTAACGGACGGGCGTTCAGAATCGTGAACGAGCGTCTGACTATGAACAGCAACAGAAAAGTGCAGAAAACTAGGGTTTGTAAAACTAGAACTTAAAACTAACGTTGAAGCAAACGATTTTTGTATCGAATTATAAAGGGGAAACAGTAGAACACCTAGAATCTATCACTCAACGATCAGACAACCAGTTTATGATTCGAATACAGTTTTATTGGTATGATCAATCACGAAACCGACTAAATTCCTTTAGATCAATTTCTAAGGTTTGTTTACTTTTCCAAGAAAAACAAATAACATTCATAACAAGATCAACAATTCGTTCCCAAATTGCAATACCCAATTAACGATATAAGATTCCTCAAAACGTCATCAATTGTATCGATTGAAATAAAAAACTATTGTTGAATTATATTTCCATAAAAATTCAAACAACATAGAGGTTCGTTGACATTCCTATCTAATGAAACTCTTAGCAATTAAATCAGGATTCAAACGATAAATAAAACAAAGTACTCAAATTCATAACTAAAGATAAACTAACGAATCATGGTTGTGATGACGTTGATGTGATATCCTCCGGTTGTTCCACTGCTATGCGTTTAGCCAACAATCATGTTGTTAGACATAATCATTGGAATGGAGAGATACATCTTTGACTCTCCTCCTTGAATAATGCGGCTGCTAGGGTTTGTTATGAGTGAATGATGCGTGTGGGATGTCCCCTAGGGTTTAGTACACGCTGCTATTTATAGGATTTTAGGTCGGCTAGGGTTAAGTCGGCACTGGACGCCCGTCCAAGGTCATGGACGCTCGTTCAGCTTACTTGGACGGAGATTCAGACGCTCGTTCAGCTTACGTCTGAAGACTCTGTATGTAAAATATGACTCTGGACGCTTCATGGACGCCAGTTCACTCCTGGACGCTCGTCCGGATCAGTGGACGCCCGTCCAATATGCTGAGGATCGGATTTCTTCATAGTTATCCATTCTTCTTCAAGCCAATTCCATATTTATCTCTTATAATTCGAATTGAGCCTCATTTATCCTCTTTATGCACTCGAAATTAAGCATCTACATAATAGATAAAACATGGAAAACATGTAGTCATCCCCAAATAATAATAATTCAATAAATTTAACACATAAAAGCGCCCAAATTACACTTTTGACACTTCTAAACCCATTATTCAAATTCAAGCCTTAAACACATAATTTCCTCTAAAAATTACCAAAATACGAAAGATATTGTTCTCTAATAATGCGATAAAAACCATAAATTTCACCGAGAACACATAGCTCGGCTATCTCTTTTATATAGTTTTAAATCTTTGTTTTGTGTATATTTAGCTTGTGGAACCGGTGATCTGACAAATCACCACGTTCAATATGTGTGTTGACCTGAACTAGGGACGAGACCGAGTTTGGTACTCGACCAGATTCCCTGTGGGATACGACCTTGACTCACCGATTCTAGGCTACAGTTGACCCGGTACACTGCCGGTGAGATTGGACACTTGGAAAAGGCCGATCAAGCTTTCTGGCGCCGTTGCCGGGGAATCGGGTTGATATCTTGTAAGTTAGTTAAGTTCTTTGGATTAGGTCGTTTTTCTTATTTGTTTTTTTATGTATAGTTTGTTTTATTTTGTTGTTGTTGAAGTGTCACACCATTTACTTCGGTAGTGGTAGTGACAAGTTACCGTGATTGTGTTCGTGTTGTTTCCTTGATTTGTAGATAATGAATCCATACTACAATTACGGCTCCTATCCTTACCCATTCGGATATTACAATTACGGTGCTATGGGTTATCAAACACAACCATTTTATCAGTTCAACCCATACGCCGCATCTTATGGAAATGAGTGGGATAATGCCCCGAGTTACTTTGATCAACAACTCGATACTTCTCCATCTCCGGAATCAGAGATCTCAACGGAGCAACGGTTGGCTCTTGAGCAAAAGGTTGAACAGTTGAGTAAATTGGTCCAAGATCATGTTGAAGAGTTTCAGAATGACTTCGCAACAATACAAACAAATGGCACCCATACGAAACTTGGAGCTCAAAGTGCAACAAATTGTTCGAGGAGTTTGAGAGGAGAGAATGTGAGACTTTGCTTGAAGTCGCCCGAGGAATGCTACGAAGAGGTATGAATCCCATTATTATTGAATCATCTATTCCTTTTTCTTCTAGCACTATTGTTATTCCTACGGGGTTGCACTCTATTGAGTTTATTGTTGATGTTGAGCCTAAATGTTCGTACTTGGTGCTTGAGTCGTTATTAGTTGGAGTATGTTTTAGTTCGGGGAAAGTGAGTTCATTGTTCTGTGCAATGGACTCATCGAACAAATCGTGGTGGTGGGGATTGAGCCCCATATTTATCATATTTCATTTTCAGGGGGTGCTCAATTCTTACGATTTTTGTAGGGAGAAGCAACGGTTTGCTCTCCTTTGGTACATCTATCCCTGACATAGTTGGGGATAGAAAGTCGAGTTGAGGACTATAAACTCAGAATGTGTTTTTATTTCTTTTTCTTTCCCCTCGTGTTTCACTGTGTTTCTTTAGTTTCTATTTTGATACTTCGGGTAAGTTTTGTTGTAATATAACCCGAGGAAGTGTGTTTTGGAGGGGGTTAGTGTGGTGTTTTTGGTTTTGATGAGTTGTGGTAATCCGGGTAGTTTCATTGTGTTATACTCCATACTTGTACACCTTTTGTGTTGGTTGTGTATATTTTATAAGTACAGGTACCCTGGGAGTACTTTTACGGATGCCACATGATCGTACTCGTGCCTTTTTCCGGGTGTAAGCTAACTTTTCTACCCTGATCATTCATGTTTCGTTTTAAAGAAGGGTGTGGTTGGTTTAGCTTCGATGTTTTGTTTTCATGTGGAACGAGTTATACTTATTGATTGTTATCCCTTTGGTGTAAATTAGTCGTTTTTTTAGAAATTTTGATGCCTTTGACATTGGTTTTGATACATTGAGACTATAGTATTGCTTTGGTTAAACATATAGTGATTATTTGAATGCATTTCATTTGAGTTGGGATCGTGTATTGAGAATGGAATAGTCCTATCACGTTAGCTTCGACTTCATGAATCACCTTGACTAGTGAACGATTATGGTAGTTATTAATGACCCGGTTACCTAGAACTTATATTAGTAACTTCGAGGCGAAATAGAAAGATCGTTGTGGTTAGGTACGGGATGACGGTTTTGGCATTTATTTTGACCCGATCAGAGCCAAAGGCCAACCTAAATGATTAATCCACTGTTACCCCTCTAAGCCTTTTGTAGGGTGGTTAGACTGCCACCCGAACTAGCCTTTCGTGTTACTAACTGACGTGGCCTTTTCTAGTGCTATTCCAGTCCTTAACCGACAGTGTATCGGGTCAAACTGTAGTGCTCGTGTGGTGAGTCAGGTGTCGAATCCTCAGGGAAACAAGGTAATTCTTTTAAGTGTGGTTAAACACCAAACAACTATTATTATCTCGATCTAAATCGCAGATTTATTAAACGAGTTGCTACTATACTAATAAACAGAAAATAAATTCATAAATTAAAACTAAATTATTATAATATATATAAATACATAAATATATATAGTAATACATAAATAATAAACTATATATATATATATATATATATATATATATACCAATATATTAAATACTTATAATTATAGAACTAGCCAAGATATATATAATTGAATTATTCAATCTTTTTAGCTTAATGAATGTGCTCGATCTTCCTTTTATTAGGTCCAAATGAGTAAATGAAACGGTGCACTCCTGAGGTTAACAATTCCTTCTCACACGAGCGTATGAAATTGTCATATGTTACATTGTCATCAGTTCAATCTCCACAACTGCCCCATGCTAATCTCAGTTAGTCTGAACAGGTACCGAGTACAAATCTACCCCGGATAAAAGAGGTTATTCCGTTTGTCAGACGGCCGATGTTATTCAAAAGGCTCCGGTTGTCAGGCGGATCGATTCAACTTTCCGGTGTTTCAATTAAACCATTGATTTTAACATTATTACGATCTTGAGCACAAATTCTAATAAGATTCATCTTTCCCAAGACAAATCTGCCCCCGGGTAGGAAATAGGATTCCGTTGTCACGCTTTCGAACGGCCAATTTTACCCTCCGGTTTTTCTATCATTTATCCCATATCCTAACTTCTCTGGTCAGTTCATCGTTAGGTTATATGTTGCGATTCATCTTGATTAATTACTTCAATCCGAATATTATCAATACGTTGCAAAATAGAAAAAGATTCAATTAACTCAATTTTAGTCAATTTTACTTAGACGACATTCATTTACCGAAAAGATCGAAATAATACGATTACATAACCTTTTCTAGTTATTAAATTTAATCTAAAAACATTATAACGACTAAAAAGATAAAAACAAACATAACAAACATAAATACTTTAGAAATTTTACACGATTACAAATGTTGATTCAGAGGTCGTATTCTTCCGGACATTACAACGACTTCAGCAACATTGAACTTCCGATAATTTCCCGAGCATTACAACGATACTACTATTATTACATTATTTATGGCATAAGGCCTATATACATACTACTAAGAAAAGAGGTTTTTAAAATATATTGGTACACACTGCAGTCTGCAATCCTGCTGAATTTATAGGCAGAATTTTCCAGGGCCGGATCGATCCGAGGTGAAGCCGGATCGATCCGGGAATAAAAAATATTATCCTCCGGATTATTCTCTGCAAAATCACATGCTAATCATCATTATGTTTCCAACTGACAAGCCGGATCGATCCGAGGTTAATCCGGATTGATCCGGTTAGCATTTTTTCACATCTTAATTAATCTGAAATTTGATAAAATCATAACTTGAGCTCTGGATCTCCAAATGACATGATTCAAGAAGCGTTGGAAATCTCTTGAAAAGATCTATAACTTTCATGAAGGACTCTTCTTCAGAAAATTCCTTTTTGATGGGCCATTCGTTTGTCGAGAATATAATTCGATAATAACACTACGAATTGATGATCCACTTGAATTTTAAGTCTCGTGACACTTCCTTACTTCCTTCAAAAGACATTTTTATACTTCAAAAAGTGTCGTCACTCGGGTCTTGGTTTACCTAAAATCATGCAATAAAATACCAAAAATACCCACGTAAATCGACCTACGACACTCGGTTAATAAACGATACAAAATTTATAACTTTTTATTATTTTTACTAGATTTTTATAGCTTTTAGATTTATTCATTACTATTAATATTTCATAAGATTATCGTTATAATATCTTACATTTTATATAAAAAGAGTTGATAAAATATATAATATATCGTAATTTTTATCATATAAATGTTATACATCAACTACTCCCCACTTAGCTCTTTGATCTTCCTCGAGCAAAATAAGCGGAAATATATAAAAATTACAATAAAAATGATATACTTGGTAGATTAAATCTTAATTTAGTAAAATGTCATTTCAATATTATAAATATATTAATTATATCTTTCTTAGAAATTAACAAGATAAAAAGTGTATATAAATTAGATAAATTATTTATCAAATATCATTAAAATGAAATTCCACATAATTTACTTAATAAATATAATTAAAATTATAGAATTATTCTCATATCTTAACTTATATGAAATATTTGGAATCAAGGACTAAGTCAAGTAGTTGGCAAAATGGCTTATAACGTTTTAGGCTCAGGGTGTTGGTTAATCGAAAGGATAGAAAAGGAAATCAAAAGAGAAAGAAGCAAGTCGTACGTACTTACACCTTCATATTTTTGATCAAAAATATCTCGACTAATAACATTCTGATATTATTTCATTTTTTTCCAGATTTTCTCTCTCTCTCTCTCTTTTTTTTTTTCATAGAATACTAACATACCCGAACTCATTACCAAAATCGACTATCTTGCAAGTGTCATAAGGTGAGGTCGAATATATTAATATCTATCCAACTTTTCCAATCTCAGCATATACCATTCTTTTGCATCGATACTTAGCTTTTATGTCATCATCTCCTTCCATAAGTTCGTACAAACTCGTGGGATTTTTAGGAAATGTAGACCAAAATAGGCTAAGGGTCGGTTATAATTGGTTTAATCACAATTGGCTATTTCGAGTGAGGTCTGGCCACTCTATTTGGCTGAGGTGGGGACAAAAATTGGAAATTTTATTCTGGTAGGCTATTTGGCTATAGCTGAACAAAGTTATGCCAAAAATCGTCATCCCTAGTTCAATTCCATATTCATATTTCGTTTTGAAAAGAAAATTATTCTAACATTTTATTATAAATATAAGTATATTTGCTAAATTTCATAAGAAAATTACTTGATAATATTTATGTATAGTTACATATACTTGAAATCTTATAATAAATCTAAAACTGACATATATAATATAATTATAATATATCTAATTTACTTTACTAAATTAAAAATTTATTCTTACCAATTTCTATTATTTTTATTCATATTAATTATATATTATCTACTTATTTTTATTCAAGAAAAATTAAACTAAGTATTAAGCAATAAGTATAAATTTATATGAAAAATTTTAAATTTTTATTTTACTAACCTAACTCTACTCCCCACTTACGAAGTGGAATCGTCCCGATGTTCAGTGAGTACGAAAAAGTAGGTTCGAAAATAAAATTAAAATTTTTATATGATTGTTATTATTTTAGTGATATGGCTTACGTGAATTATTATGTTTCCATAAATAGAAGCATAAATATATATATATATATATATATATATATATATATATATATATATATATATATATATATATATATATATATATATATATATATATTAAACAAGATTATTAAAATTATTACATTCAAAGAGAAACATAATTAAACAGATTATTAGTCTATCAACTTAAAGAACTACTATCTTAAAAAACTAACTTCTGAACTAACAACTCTCCAACTGTCACTACCAACTCATAACTACCAATTCAAACAACACATCAGACTATTGACAAACATCCGGGAGTATCAACCGGAAGTAGGCCAACTTGAGACCCATGAGATGGAAAATTCTCGTCTTGATCAAACTCAGGTACTCCATGTAAATGAACACAAAGTCGCGATATAAGCCATGAAAACGGCATGAGCTTCCCTCTACTACGTCGCTCTACTGCGAAATTGACCGCTGTCTGAATCAATATCCCCTAGTCTATATATGCCCCAATAGTGATTGCATACATCAGAAGCAGTTCGCAGTCATTAATTCCCGAGAAATCATTTGTGGGATATACTCGTGAATTAATAAAATGTTTCCACGCCCTCAGGTGAGGGGATAACGCAAGAGTGGAAAAATCATAATTATGATCGAAAAGAGGAAATAAGTACTGGAACGCTTATGCGGTTCTATTGACAATATTAGAAGGATTTTCTAGTTCCCATTGGAACTCAAAATGTGTACTGGGAAAAAAACCACAAGGCGGAATTTCATAAACTTGATTAATAACGAAGGACGAAAAGGGAATAACAATGCCTCGGACAGTAATGAGTTGAGTTGCTGCTATCGTAGTGTTTTCAGATAGAGATGAATAAAAATCCCGAACTACAGAAATATTTATTCTACCCCTCGGATGTTTAACAAATTTCTTCCAACCAAAGCCTCGTATCAGATTCCTACCCCACTGATCAACTTTTTCAGTATTCAAACCTTTCTCCATCAGAATAGGAGATTGATCAAAATTTTGACGTCTCGGAACGTCGTTATGGAAACAAGAGGCTTTGCTTTCGGGAACCACACCGTCAGGCGTATGTGGTTCATAACTATTAACCGAGGGGGATGAGTGATTAGACATTTTTATTACAGATAGGGAAGCTTATTCAGATAGAAAAGGAATGAGCATTTGTAAGAATAGGTAGCTATTCCTTTTATAGAAACTTACCTATCGCGCAAAAGTAGAAAAGATCTCCTTTTTGGCGTTTTTGTACTTCCCGGATCGATCCTGGAAAGGGCCGGATCGATCCGGCCTATCAGCTGGAAATCTGTGTCAGGTCGGTATACTCACGCCGGATCGATCCGGTAACTACTATTCACGGACAGAGTTGTTTTGGGTTGAAAATTTCCCAGAATTTTTCTAGTTTGAAATTTTTGCTCAAAAATTTTGGTTTCTTTTTATTATGTTATTCTTATAGAATATTGATAACGACAAACTTTACTACACGGTGCGAAAAATAAAATCATACGAAAATAAAATTTGAAAACTAGTTGTACGAAAATAAATTGTTTTAAGTATCAATAATCATAAAATGGTTTAAATCACTCCTCATCATCACTCATCTCGACAAAGCTTGAACTCGGAATGGCTTGAGAATTAGCTGGATCAAAAGTCGGTTCATGGAATGGTTCTTGAAAATGTGTTGACATTCTAACCGAGCCATCAAATCCCATCGAGCTCATCCCTGTCGTGATATCAGAAAGAGTGCTTCCCCATCCTGTCGTGGTGTGGCCAAATGCTCCAAATCCTCCCCAACCAGATGTAGCTGCCGCCGTGGTACCTGTTGAAAAATCCCCTACACCACTAGTTTGATTTCCAAAAGAATGTGGCATTTGTTGGAAGTTTGATCGAGGTGGCATCGGTGGAATAAAGTTGGGCATGGTATACGGCTCAGATTGGCACTGCAGAATGTCCATTTCAGCGGAAGCAGGGTTCTGAAGTATATTCAACTGATAAATACCTCGCATCCCTTGTCTCAAATCTTCAGACCACTGCCTATTTCTTTCCGCAAAAACAGCCATATTGGCATTGGCACGATGAACATCATAGGCTAAAGATTGAAACATATCATATGTGATGGTTTGTGGAAGCTGAGATTGAGTTTGACTAGATGAAGGAGGAACAGAGGTGGATTGAGAAACAGATAGAACATTGAACTTCCGATAATTACAACGACTTCAGCAACATTGAACTTCCGATAATTTCCCGAGCATTACAACGATACTACTATTATTACATTATTTATGGCATAAGGCCTATATCCATACTACTAAGAAAAGAGGTTTTTAAAATATATTGGTACACACTGCAATCTGCAATCTCGCCAATTTATAGGCGAATTTTTCCAGGGCGGATCGATCCGAGGTGAAGCCGGATCGATCCGGGAATAAAAAATATTATCCTCCGGATTATTCTCTGCAAAATCACATGCTAATCATCATTATGTTTCCAACTGACAATCCGGATCGATCCGAGGTTAATCCGGATTGATCCGGTTAGCATTTTTTCACATCTTGATCTGAAATTTGATAAAATCATAACTTGAGCTCTGGATCTCCAAATGACATGATTCAAGAAGCGTTGGAAAGCTCTTGAAAAGATCTATAACTTCATGAAGGAATCTTCTTCAGAAAATGCCTTTTTGATGGGCCATTCGTTTGTCAAGAATATAATTCGATAATAACACTACGAATTGATGATCCACTTGAATTTTAAGTCTCGTGGCACTTCCTTACTTCCTTCAAAAGACATTTTTATACTTCAAAAAGTGTCTTCACTCGGGGTCTTGGTTTACCTAAAAATCTGCAATAAAATACCAAAAATACCCACGTAAATCTGACACGACACTCCGGTTAATAAACTGATACAAAATTTATAACTTTTTATTATTTTTACTAGATTTTTATAGCTTTTAGATTTATTCATTACTATTAATATTTCATAAGATTATCGTTATAATATCTTACATTTTATATAAAAAGAGTTGATAAAATATATAATATATCGTAATTTTTATCATATAAATGTGTGGAAATATTACAAAGATTACTTCAAAGAGATCATTGAAGTTCAAAGAGGTGCCCAAGAAATTTCGTGGAGTTCGTACAAGATATTTTGTACACTTTATTTAATTGTAAAAGACATATTAATTGTGATACATATAAACAATTAATATGTCAAACTCTAGTTTACTTTATGTCATAGACATATTAATTGTTATCACAAATAAACAATTAATATGTCAAACTCTAGTTTACTTTATGTCATAGACATAGCTTTTACTTTTACTTTTGCATGCTTGCCGCCCACATCTACATACTCAAGTGGCCGCCCAAGCTAGCTTGCTAGTGTCTCTCAATTGTATCTATTTATACACCTCTCATATCAATGAATAAACTAAGTTGAAGTTTACTCTTGTGTTTATCACTGATAGGAACCAACTTTACAGTACATTTCTGTACAGTTCAGCACACGATTATTGCATTTCTGGCATGTTTCGGGTGAGTTTAGACCCTATCTTGAGTATTAAATGAGGATTTATTGCACGCGAGTGAGTAGCCGGATTTCCGTAAACTCGACCTTATTTTAGCATTTTATACTGCGTTTTCCCGAGCACCCGTAGTTTGCGGGGTTATGCGTTGTGTTGTTTTCATATGGATGCAGGGACTAGGGTGTCTCGAGATCTGAAAGACGAAGTATGAGTTTGGGCGTGTCCGGCGCGTAAACACGGAGGTTAGAGGTAAAAAAGTGAAGATTTGGGCTGCAAAATAGCCGTCCGGACAAGTTGTTGTGTCCGGACGGCTAACTCAACGTTTTTGGAAGATTATTTGATGAAGAACCCGTCCGGACGGATGTAATAAATATCCGGACGGATGTAATAAATATCCGGACGGACAAGAGCATCTCATCCGGACGGACACTTATGCATCCGTCCGGACACTGAAAATCAAGAACGATCCGTCCGACAGGTGTGACATCCGTGACGGACACGACTTACTTTCTATATAAAGTCGCTCATTTTCTCACAAAGACCAAGTAGAGAAAGAGGGGGCGATAATATTATATAGTTTTGGAGATTGTGGGCGATTTTCTTCATCTTTTAGAGTTAGATCAAGTGTTATATATTATTAGAATCCTCTTTCAATCCTCTCTTTGATCTACTAACTTTTAGCTTCGATCCGTAACTTTTCACTTGGCAAAAATTCGATCTTTTGTAAGCACATTTGGTACCTTCTCCAAGTTGAATAAAGTAAGTATGTTCTTTTGTTATTCTATTGTTGTTGTGATGTTTTTCTTCCGTTTGTATTGTTTAGATTCGATTATGAGTAGCTAGATTTGTCGTATGGTTGAGCTATGTGAATGCGGGTGAAACGCCGTTAGATTGATGAACCGGGAGGTAGTGGAGCGTGTAATTTAACGTTTTAATCGATAATCCATATCACGAAACTTGTTTTGATTGTTTTAATAGCTTTGAATGATATTGACAACATTGTTCATTGTTGCACACACGTTAGCTTATAAATGTATGTTGCGGTGACGTGTGGGAACGGGGTTTCGGGACCGTAGAGATTTTAGACTTGAAAGGTAGTTTGACACCTACCCGTGTACTAGATTGACGCCCTAGTCATCAAGTCCAGTTCCAATACGGGGTTTGTCCTATGAGTTTTCGTTAGACGGCATGGTAGAGTAAGGCACACTCCCGGGTCATCTTTCTGAGGGTAAAGTAATCCATTTGGATCGTAGTTCGCCATACC
Organism: Gentiana macrophylla; assembly: GCA_026214975.1. NCBI lineage: Eukaryota > Viridiplantae > Streptophyta > Magnoliopsida > Gentianales > Gentianaceae > Gentiana > Gentiana macrophylla. The sequence goes on from CM047810.1 coordinate 100,746,789, forward strand.
TCTTTTAATTGTTTAGAATTCGAGTAGTGTAATCTTTCTTTTATGCAATAGTATAACTTCACACCTATCTCGTTGACTCGAATCGAGTGTTAAGTCAACTGTGGTACTCAAAAGCCAATCTCTGTGGGTTCAACCTCGACTCCTCAAGCACTATCCTACAATCGACCCGGTCCACTGCCGGTTAGAAAGTAGATTTTACTAAGGTTTCGAGTTTTTACTTGATCGACCAGACCGTAGAAAATCCGGTTATCAAGTTGGCGCCGTTGCCGGGGATTGGCAATGCTTTGATATCACAAAAGTTGACCGAAAGCTTGGGCTTGGGTCGTTTTTATTGTTTTCTTGTTGTTTGATTTGACTTGCAGTGTATGACCCGGAGTTCTGGGACTCCTCTAGAGCCTTTTTACCCGGAGATTGATAGGCACGCAAGCCAATTGATGAAAAGATCGCTGCGCCTCGGCTTCGCATACACCGTGGACGGACAAGAAGCTTCGATTCTTCTTCAGAGGAAGAAAGTATGACAACCAGCGGAAGAGATAGGTTGAATGGTGATGATACATCTCAAGTTGGAGGATTGGGCCATCTAAACACCCTTCCTCCACGTGAAAGAAATCCTCCTTTAGTTGCAAGGACAGATGGGAGGAATTTGTTCGATCCCGCCTTGGAAGGGAATGTACAACTTCAACAACAAGCACTGGGTCAGGACAATCATCACTTACTTCAGTTGGTTCAACAATTAGCGGCACAAAATCAGCTTCTCCAAGCTAATCAGAATAACGCGAATCAACAAAGAACAGAATAATGACCCACCGCCAATCAAGGGTTTGTTTCAAATGAGAGATTGTGGTTACTCCATACCAAGGGATCGCCACAATCCAATCGTATTCCCGCCGCCCATGCTAACAACATGGAACCGAAGCAAAATGTTATAAATCTTATCAGTGAGAATGCGGTTTTCTATGGGCAAAGGAATGAGGATCCTAATGAGTTTTTGGACAATTATCTATAAATAATCTCGACATTGAAGTATAATGGAGTGACCGAGAGGCACTCAAGTTGATGATGTTTCATTTGCTTTGAGAGGGGCTGCAAAACATGGTTTAATACCCTACCACATGGCTCTCTATCTACTTGGGCGGAAGTCGCGATGTTTTTCTCGAAAAATATTTTCCTCCGGCAAAGATTGAAGATTTGAAGCGTGAAATTCATAATTTTAGTGGAAGAAAAGGAGAAACAATGAAAGAGACCGTTGAGAGGTTTAGGACTTTGTTGAAGAAGTGCCTCCCACAATTTGAGTACGGTTGAGCAAGTTATCAAAATCTATCGAGCCTTGGATAAATCGGATAGAAATCTTTTGGATGCGGCAAGTGGAAAGGGTTTGACAAGGATTGATCCCGAGTTGGCTATGCAACATATCAATGATGCAATTGAAAGGGATGATGAATGGGTTTCAAGTTCAGGGACAGACAACCCGAATGAGTCTCACCAAACTGTTAAGGCACTTGAAGAACAGTTGGACAAAGAGACAGCTGCACACAATGAGTTGTTGGCACTGCAGGTTTGTCAGTTATGTGGAAGAAGCATTACAGGTTTGTCAGTTATGTGGAGGTAATCATTCAGCTCATTTTTGTTCGAATCCGAGTAGGTCGGCTTGTCCTCGTGCTTACCTCGACAGACACCACACCGGCCCCACACCGATTCCTCAACAACCTATAGGAAGTGTGTCTCACCCAACCAACCGCTGCAAAGGGTGGAAGAGTTGGTAGCCGCACTCAACAGATTGGGAGTGGGAAGCTCGAGTGGTAGTAGTCAACAAAGTCCCGGGAAGAGCCCTCAGTTTGGGCAACAGCAGAGTTTTGGTGGGCCAGTGAATCCAGACAATCAGTGGGGTAATAATCCAAACTTGAAAGTTCCACCATACTATCAAGATTTTGAATCATCAATGGGACTTGGCATGGAAGAAGAGATGCAACCGAATGATGTAAATTACATTGGAAATAATTCTGGAGGGAATTGGAACCAAGGCAACAACAACCAAGGAAGCTGGAATCACAACAATTCTGGGAATAATGGAAGGAACCAGAATTTTGGAAATTCATGGAATAACAACCAGCAAGGCCAAAATTGGAACCAAGGAAGTCAAGGTGGCCAAGGGAATTAGGACCGAGGCAACCGAGGTGGAACCAAAATAATCAAGGCCAAGGCAACCGAGGTTGGAATCGCAATAGAGAGCAAGGAACCTCGGAATTTCCAAGGTGGTTGGAGAGAGAATAATCAAGGTAGTTGGGGTCGACAACATCAAAACTCCAACAACCAAGGTTATGAAAGCCAAAATCAAAATTCAAGTAATCGAGTTGGGGTCGAATCGACAAGGCCAATGGGGCAATAATCGTAATAGAGATAATGGGAGTCGAGAGCAAGGGCAACAAGGCAAAGAACCAAAGTGAATACTCAACAAGCCGAATTCAAAATTCGAGACTTACCAACATCCGAATGCCCATAAGCAAAACAGCTCCAATAATCAACAAGGGGGTAGTCCGGGAAGTCAAAGGAAGTCTTCGGAAGAAGGCCTTGATCAGTTGAATAAGCTTGTGATTGAACAGAGAGCGGCCATACGGAATTTGGAGATTCAGATGGGCCAGTTGACCGAGAATAGATCTCAACCGCCTTTGAGTACGGGGCTACCTAGTAACACGGAGAGGAACCCCAAGGAATCTAAAGATGTTTGTGCGGTAGTCACCCGGAGTGGTAAAGAGACGGGTCAACAAGGTCGAGAACTTGAGAAGATGGTGCCAAACTCCGAGAAAGAGAAATTTTGTGATTACAAAGGGCCGTTGGGTGAGCAAGAAGGTTTTGATGAGGATGTTGAGAAAAGGGCTGAAAAAGAGAGAATCTCAAGTTTGGAAAGGGAAGTGGAAGAATACAAGTGAAAGTGGGAAGAAGCGTCGAGGCCAAAGTCGGATACGATAATCATTGATGTAAAGGAAGAAGAGCCATCGCCACCACTCAGGCCTAAAGGTAGTAAAGGTAAAATTCCCCCTCCTCCCCCGGGTTTTGACATGACCACTTTACCATTTCCTCCCAAAACAACTAAAAAGGAGGTCTTGACCCAAAGTCAAGCCAAATTTTTAGAAATGTTGAGGAAATTTGAAGTGACCATGCCAATGTTGGATATCATTGCTAACATCCCATCATATTTCAAGTTTTTAAAGAATATGCTTTCAAGCAAAGAGAAAATGCAACAGATGGTCCAGTTGAGTTATGAATGTTCCGCCATTTTTGAGAATAAAATCCTCCCAAAATTCAAGATAGGCGCTTTTTACTATCCCAATAACCATAGGAGAGACTGTTTTCAAAAATGTGCTTTGCGATTTGGGGGCATCGGTTAGTTTGATGCCAAAGTTAGTCTATGATAAGCTGGGCCTAGGGAGATTAGAACCAACGGGCATGACTTTGCAAATGGCGGATAGGTCAGTTAGGACACCGCTAGGAGTAGCCGAGGATGTGTTGGTTCAAGTTGATAAATTTGTGTTTCCGGTTGATTTCGTGGTTCCTGATATGGACTCTGATTCTAAGACACCTCTTTTGTTGGGTCGGCCTTTCCTAAATACTGGGGAGACCTTGATAGACGTTAAGAGGGGGGATATCACTTTAAGAGTTGGTCAAGATAGTGTTAAGATTAATGTTTACAAAACCATGAAACACCCTGAGAATGAGATGAATGATTGTTTCTCGATAGATGTTATCCACCCGTGTGTTTTGGAGAATGTGAATTTGCAGGGCACAAGGAACCACCGGAGAAATGTTTGATGAAATCATGTAATGTGACCGACGACACCGGTGATGCGAGTTTATGCCATGCATCTCGAGGCGGGAGAGTTCATGGAAGCTAGCCGATTAAGAAACCGATCTCGGTTCGCCATAGGATATGCCAAGGCCATCCATTGAGGAACCACCGACGGATTTGGAGTTGAAACCGCTTCTCAACACCTCAAATATGTTTTCCTTGAAGGTAGTGATTTACTTCCGCTATTATATCTCGCTTCACTAACAACTTTTTGCGTGAAGTAAAGCTAGTTCAAGTCTTGAAGAAGAGGAAACGAGCTTTTGGATGGAAAATGGTGGATATCAAGGGATTAGTGCCGACATATGTAAGCATAAAATCATCCTCGAGGATGGGGCGAGACCGAGGCGCCAACCGCAGCGAGATCGAACCCGCATTTACCGGAAGTGGTAAGAAAGGAAGTGGTGAAGATGTTGACGCTGGGCATCATCTACCCCATCTCGGACAAAGAGTGGGTGAGTCCCACACAGTGGTACCTAAGAAGGGCGGCATTACAAAGGTGCTAACAAATGAGCGAGGTGAGTCTTTTTCTCAGACGCCTGCATCGGGTCATCGAGTCCGCATTGATTTTCGCATGTTGAATGAAAAGACTAGGAAGGATCATTTCCCACTCCCATTTGTTGATCAAGAGTTAGATAAGCTTGCTGGTCATGCATTTTATTGTTTTCTCGATGGATTTAGTGGTTATTATCGATTCACATTGATGTCAATGACCAAGAAAAGACCACGCTTACTTGCCCCTATGGCACCTTTGCATTTCAAGAATGCCTTGCGGGTGTGTAATGCACCCGCGACATTCCAGAGATGCATGCTTGCCATTTTTGCTGATTTGATTGATAAGTGTATGGCGGTGTTTATGGATGATTTTACAGTTTTTGGGGACAGCTTTGATGCATGCTTGACTAATATAGATAGGGTGCTCGCTAGGTGTGAGGAGACCGATTTGATTTTGAACTGGGAGAAGTGTCATTTTATGGTGACTGAGGGAATTGTCCTAGGTCATAAGGTTTCAGCTGGGGGGATAGAGGTTGATAGAGCTAAGGTAGATGCTATTTCTAGGTTGCCTATGCCTACTAGTTTGAAAACGTTAAGATCTTTCTTGGGGCATGCGGGGTTTTATCGTAGATTTATCCCTAAGTTTGCCCAAAAGGCTACACCTCTTACCTCTAGATTGAAGAAGGGAGTAAATGTGACTTTTGATGATGAGTGTGTGGAAGCTTTCGAGAGATTAAGAAGCTTTTGACCGAGGCTCGATTTTGATAGCTCCAAATTGGGAGCAAGAGTTTGAGGTCATGTGCGATGCTAGCGATTTGGCGAGGGGCGTGTTAGGACAAAAGGTGGATAAGTTGTTTCGACCGATTTATTATGCAAGTCACACCTTGAATCCGCTCAACAGTAACTACACTACACGATCGAGAAAGAATTGTTGGCGTGAGTTTTTGCTTTCGACAAGTTTAGATCCTATCCGGTGGGGTCTAAAGTGATTGTCCATACGGACCACTCCGCATTGCAATATTTGTTCGCTAAGAAGGATGCGAAACCGCGCTTGTTGAGATGGATTTTGCTCCTTCAAGAGTTCGATGTGAAATTAGAAACCGTAAAGGTTGTGAGAATGTGGTAGCCGATCATCTTAGTCGGATTGAGCCAGTTGAGGGTGACGAATCGTAAAGGGTTGAAATAGATGACTCGCTTCCGGATGAGCGACTTTTTGTTGTGTATACTATGTTACCGGAAAACGAGGGAATTTTTCAAGAAAGGAAAGGAGGGAGCTCCGTGGTTTGCACCGATAGTGAATTACCTAGAATGTGGATTTATCGAGTCGGAGTTAGATGAGAATCAGAGGAGGAAGTTAGTGAGTGAGGCTAGATACTTCGTTTGGGAGGATCCCTACTTGTTTCGATTGTGTGCTGATGGCGTTCTGAGGAGATGTATAACTGAGGGCGAGAGATTGAGCGTGTTATCCTTTTGCCATGATAGAGAGGCCGGGGGCCATTTCTCGGGACAAAGGACCGCATTGAAGGTTTTGCAAAGCGGGCTATATTGGCCGACAATTTTCAAGGATGCCTATGCTTATGTAAAAACCTGTGACGCGTGTCAACGTTCGGGGAGAATTTCTAAGAAAAATGAGATGCCTCAACGCCCTATCATTGTTTGTGAGGTTTTCGACGTTTGGGGAATAGACTTTGTGGGACCCTATCCTTCTTCTTTTGGCAACAAGTTCATTTTGGTAGCTTGTGATTACGTCTCGAAGTGGGTGGAAGCGATTGCAACCCCCACTAATGACAGACACGTGGTCATTAAGTTTCTAAAAAAGTTCATTTTCACACGGTTTGGAGTACCTAGAACTATCATTTCTGACAATGGCACTCATTTTGCGAATAGAGACCTAGATAAGCTACTTCTTAAGTATGGGGTGACTCATAAGTTGGGAACGGCCTATCACCCTCAAACGAGTGGCCAAGTGGAGGTTTCAAACCGAGGTATTAAAAGGATTCTTGAACGAACTGTTGATAGAAATTCTAAGAGTTGGTCTAAAAGTTGGATGACGCTCTTTGGGCTCATAAAACCGCATTCAAGACTCCAATTGGTATGTCGCCGTATATGATTGTCTTTGGAAAACGTGTCATTTACCAAAGTGGAAGTTGAGCATGAGCGCATTGGGCTATTAAAGAGTTAAATATGGACGAGACTCTTAGTGGAGAGAGAAGGAAGGCTCGCTTAGTTGAATTGGAGGAGTTTCGACTACGAGCCTATGATTGTTCGGCAAGATACAAAGAGAAAACCAAGCTTCTCCACGATCAATTGATAAAGCCAAAGAAGTTTGAGGTAGAGATGAGGTTCTGTTGTATGATACTCGCTTGCATCTTTTCCCGGAAAGTCAAGTCTCGATGGTCGGGACCTTACACGCTTGAGAGGATTTTTGACTCAGTGGGTCAGTAGAAATAAAGCACCCTGCATGGGACTTCAATCACAAATGGCCTTCGCTTTGAAGAAGTATGAAAAGTTACCGCTTTGATGAAGCTCTCGAAGTGGTGATTTTGGAGGATCCTAAGATAGAGGAAGCCAAGTGTTTAGTCCCGTCATGGACTCCAATGCATGACATTTTCACCTTATAACTCACCATTCGTTCTCTTTCTACACCTCGTTTTCCTCGCCCGTATCGGGTAGTATAATCTTGAAAAAACCGATATAGTATAAGTCACTATGTCGAGCCAACGACATAAAACAAAGGCGCCGTGGGAGGCAACCCATCATTTCCTCGTGTTTTTGCCGGTTTTGAACTTGTTTTGTTGTGTTTTGGTGTTGAGGATTGAATCCGGATGATCCCGAGGGCCTTCATGCTAAAAAAATCACTTTGCCTCGCTTTTACCTTTTGTCCGACGGACACAAACACCCGTCCGTCCGGATATATCACCGTTTTCTTATTGTCTAAGCAGAGCACTCGTCCGTCCTGGACAAAGATTTCCATCCGTCCCGACAGCTTCTTCCTCGTCTGTCATGATATAAACTCGTCCGTCCGACACCCTCGAAACCCCTATAACCATCGATTTTCTTTCCTTCTTCTTCATTTCCTCCTCAAAGAAACCGAGCCGATAACCGCCCCTCTCCACCCCAAACCACCAAATCCTTATTTCTTCACCGTTTTCACCCATTCTCGTTGCTACAATCACCTTGCTACTTCCTCTCTTCGATTCTCCAACCAAAATTATCAACCAAACACTCTTTGGGAAGAATCAGAGATTTCATCAAGTTTTGCACCATTGCAAAAAAATCTGATTTTTGGCCCATTCGTGGATCGTTCGGGGATTCCGACTGCACCATTGCACTCCTGACACCGATCTTGGTAAGTATTAACAAACTTTTTTGAGTTTTTTCAACTTTTTCTTGGGGTCGATTTTTCGAGTCGAGCCTCGATCGAGCTTTTACTGATTTTGTTCTTTTTCTCGTTTTGGTTGTTGCATTGTTGTTGTTGGCGGTGTTGGGTGTTGTGGGTACGTCCGCATGGCTGTTTTGGGCTGGTTTGGTTGTTGGTTTCGGTTATTTTTGGTTACGGTTTGGATTGCGGTATTGGGTTGATTGTGTTGATTGTGTTGTTTGTGGCGGCTTGCTGTGGTTCAGTTGTGTGAGAATGGCTCCTAAAGTTAAGTTTACGACTGGTAAGGGCAAGGGGAAAGTTACAGAACCTCCTCAGAAAAAGTTAAGGCTTGAGGATATTCCGGTTGATTCGTTGAATCAGCCCTTAATCATAGGTGGAGACAGGGAGAATAGACCTGTTAGAGAGGCTAGGAAACGACCCTTGTATGGAGATTTGGTAGATGAGGCGATGGGATTCGCACGATGATTCGATGATGATGAGGAGGTACCTTTGGTAGACCTGAGACGGGCAAAGTCTAGTACGATTGAACCGACTGCGGGTGCTAGTGGGCCTGTTGGGCAGCCTAGTGAGGTTAGGACAGCCCCGGGAGGTCAAGTGGTGACTCCCGAGAGGGTTCGAGTTTCAGATTTGAAAGCTACCGCTAGGAAGGCACCTGGGGGAGTTGTGCCCTATCGGGAGAGGTTCGTTAATGATAGTGCGGAACTGGCTTTTAGGATGAGGTTCAAGGGGAGAGAGATCCTAGAAAGGGAGGTCGACATGGAAAAGGTTGAGAAGAGCTTCAGGGACAATCTGATAAAGCGGAAGTGGGTTGATTTTGTCAAGATACCGGACTTCAATTTGAGGAAACCGAATTACACATTGGCCAGGGAGTTTTTGGCCAATTTGAGTGAGGTGGACCTAGACACGGATATAGTTCGAGTTAGAAATGTGGATGTGCCTTTCACCCCTAAGGCTATTTCTGCCTTTTACAAGGCTCCGGTTGTCACTACGGATTATCTAGATGTTATAAAAGAGAAACAAGACAAGGGAGAGGATCCGTTTGAGGAGCTTCGGTTAGCAATCAGCCCTGCGATTCCTTGGTCCACGAGACACCATGGGGCCACTGATGTCCGGTATATGCTTAAGACGACTGATTTTTCTCGGGACTGGAAGGTTAAGGCTCGGTTTGTACAGAATCGCCTACTCCCAAAGGATAATTTTCACAAGTTCATCATGATAGATTTTGCGATGCTGTATGCACTACACTTTGAGATACCGATTGATGTTGGCCGGGTTTATACAGAGAGCTTACCCAAACTCGAAAGGATCAACGTTAGAAGCTCATGTGTTTTTCATTTGTTGATGGGTTGTGTTTATGCGAGCCGGGTGAAGGAGTATGCCGAGGATGAACGTTATCTCGAAGAAGCCCGCTTCTTTGAGTCCTCAAAGACAAGTCGCCCGGGAAGTTACCGTCGAGGTGAAGGTGAGCCAAGGGTTCAGTGGTCCCGCACGAGCCGATGAGGAGAGATCAGATCTGGTTTTATTCCTACCATCCCCATCGCCGCTCGAAATCGTTATTTGTTGATGGATGGGGTGCGTCAGATGTTAGACCGACAGAGGGTGCAGATGAATACAGTTATTCAGGGTTTACAGGCACTTGGGACACTTGTACCGGCTATGCCAGAGCTTCCTTTAGACGAACGATCTTATGAGTTTGCACCGGTTCTTGAGGAGGCCATAGCGATTTGTCTCGAGGAGGATGCGGTTGAGACGGCTTTCAGGGCTGCTGCATCTGCCCCAGTGGATAAGGCTGGCCCCTCTCAGACTGCTCCAGCTCCGACATCTCAGGCCACTCCAGTTTCGACTTCTGAGGCTCCTCCACCATGCCTACATGATCTGCTGCAGCACACACCACCACCTACATCCGAGGATCGACGAGCGCGTAGAGTTTATGCGCCGCTCCTTTTGCGCCGGTCCTTAGATTGTCACCCTGCTTTTTATTGGACATGTCCCCAGCTTTCTAGCTTGTTTTGAGTTGACTTTGTTGCTACTTTTGCACCTTTTCATACTTTCGTGACTTTTCTTGGATTTGTGGATTGGTTGCTTTTGTGTATGTTTGAATCATATTTGACTATCTTTGTGACATACTTGTTCAAGTTTTCTGACGTGACGAGGTCGTTCTTTTTATTATCCCCGGAATCCCCCATATTTTATGTTTTGGCACGCGGACCATGTCCCGTGCATGTATTTCTTGGATGTTTTCAATGACTAGGGATTCGGGATGGACTACTTTCACGACCGTTACGGGACTTGATCGCGCCGTTTTGCCGGGCTCATAAGCTAAGTCTTTCTTTTCCTTCTCGTTCACACACCGAGGACGGTGCTTCACTTAAAAGGGAGGGGGGAGACGACTTAGCTTATTCGCATGTTCGTAAAAGTATTATGCCGTGAAGTGATAAACTTGGTTTTTACTCGTTTACGAGTCGATTTTTAGGCCGTTTTTCAAAATTTTCCAAGATTTTAACACCACGTTACATGCATGTTGGTCACAATTGAGTGGTGAAAGGTCTTTAGTTTTGTGAATGTCTCACAGTGAGTCTATATTGTCATAATACGGAACACTTTTTAGTACACGTTTGACGACGGTTATACTTATCACGATTACTTTACACACTGCACTTCTAGTTTCGAGGCTAAATAGAAGGATTGGCCTTGGTAGAACACGGGATGACAGTTTTGGCGTTCTTTTTGACCCTACTTTAGCCAAATAAGCCTGAGCCGAACTTTTGACCTTCGTAGCCCCTCTCAGCCTTGATAGAATGGTCTGACCACCATTCGCATTATTAGCCGTTTCGTTACTTAGTCAGAAACCTACCTTGAGCCTTATTTTGGTCACGTTCCCTTCATTTGACCCTACGAGTGGACTTAGTCTTTTGTTAAACCACACTTGCCAAGGCAAGTGTGTGGTGGGGGGAGATGTTTTTTGTTAAGTCGGGGTGTTGTTTTTCAGTTTTAGAGCTATAAGGAGAGGAGGAGCTCATTGGGCCTGGATGCTTGGGTTTTATTCTAAAAAAAAATAATAATAATAAAAAATCAAATAATTGTGTATATAGAAATAAAGGGTTGAAAAAGCAATGAGCTTAAAGCAATGATGATGTTAGGGTTGGGATAGTCAGTTAGATACTAAGTATTCGAGCTCATCTCACGACACTTGAAACATAGTCGAGTTTGGCAATGAGTTCGGGTATCTTAGTGTCCTATAGTCCCCAAAGTGTTGAAATTGATCAAAAAGGAGTTTGGTGGGTTTGTTTGGTAAAGAAGACGTGTTACGTGTTTGGATTTTGTTCACTCGTTTTTCTTTTCTCCAGTTTCCCAAATTACTTTTTTTTTTCGATTAACCGAATTTACCCTAGCCTAACGTTATAACCATTCAAGTCCTGCTGGACCGTGTTTAACTTTGGTTAGTCCCGATTAGTGGAGATTCTAGGAAGGGCAGGAATGTGTAAAGTCATTTGTCCTGTATTCCAAACCCGAAATCGTATTAAGCATGAGTCGTCGTCATTCAACACACACTCACCCCGTGTCATGATCTAGTAGAGTCAAAGTAATGCATTCACTTAACTAAGTTCTTTTCACCTCGATATTTTGAAATACATGCATGTACCGTAAAGTTGTTTCCTTGGTGTTGTTTGAACGCCTGATTTACTCGAGGACGAGTAAAGGCTAAGTGTGTGGTGGTGATAGGAACCAACTTTACAGTACATTTCTGTACAGTTCAGCACACGATTATTGCATTTCTGGCATGTTTCGGGTGAGTTTAGACCCTATCTTGAGTATTAAATGAGGATTTATTGCACGGCGAGTGACTGTCGGATTTCCGTAAACTCGACCTTATTTTAGCATTTTATACTCGTTTTCCCCGAGCACCCGTAGTTTGCGGGGTTATGCGTTTTCGTGTTGTTTTCATATGGATGCAGGACTAGGGTGTCTCGAGAGCCTGAAAGACGAGAAGTATGAGTTTGGACGTGTCCGAGGCGAAACACGGAGGTTGGAGGTAAAAAAGTGAAGATTTGGGCTGCAAAATAGCTGTCCGGACGGACAAGTTGTTGTGTCCGGACGGCTAACTCACTGGTTTTTGGAAGATTATTTGATGAAGAACCCGTCCGGACGGACAGAATAAATATCCGGACGGACAGAATAAATATCCGGACGGACAAGAGCATCTCATCCGACGGACACTTATGCATCCGTCCGGACACTGAAAAATCAAGAATAGCCCGTCCGACAGGTGTGGACATCCGTGACGGACACTTTACTTTCTATATAAAGTCGCCATTTTCTCACAAAGACCGAAGTAGAAAGAGGGGCGATAATATTAGATAGTTTTGGAGATTGTGGGCGATTTTCTTCATCTTTTGTGAGTTAGATCAAGTGTTATATATTATTAGAATCCTCTTTCAATCCTCTCTTTGATCTACTAACTTTTAGCTTCGATCCGTAACTTTTCACTTGGCAAAAATTCGATCTTTTGTAAGCACATTTGGTACCTTCTCCAAGTTGAATAAAGTAAGTATGTTCTTTTGTTATTCTATTGTTGTTGTGATGTTTTTCTTCCGTTTGTATTGTTTAGATTCGATTATGAGTAGCTAGATTTGTCGTATGGTTGAGCTATGTGAATGCGGGTGAAACGCCATTAGATTGATGAACCGGGAGGTAGTGGAGCGCGTAATTTAACGCTTTAATCGATAATCCATATCACGAAACTTGTTTTGATTGTTTTAATAGCTTTGAATGATATTGACAACATTGTTCATTGTTGCACACACGTTAGCTTATAAATGTATGTTGCGGTGACGTGTGGGAACGGGTTTCGGGGACCGTAGAGATTTTGGACTTGAAAGGTAGTTTGACACCTACCCGTGTACTAGATTGACGCCTAGTCATCAAGTCCAGCCCAATACGGGTTTGTCCTATGAGTTTTCGTTAGACGGCATGGTAGAGTAAGGCACACTCCGGGGTCATCTTTCGAGGGTAAAGTAATCCATTGGATCGTAGTTCGCCATACCTCTTTTAATTGTTTAGAATTCCGAGTTGTGTAATCTTTCTTTTATGCAATAGTATAACTTCACACCTATCTGCTTGACTCGAATCGAGTGTTAAGTCAACTGTGGTACTCAAAAGCCAATCTCTGTGGGTTCGACTCGGACTCCTCAAGCACTATCCTACAATCGACCCGGTCCACCGCCGGTTAGAAAGTAGATTTTGCTAAGGTTTCGAGTTTTACTTGATCGACCGGACCGTAGAAAATCCGCTTATCAATCATATTCTCAAACTCTCTTCATGGTATCGAGACTTACCGAGTTCTAAAATCCATTTGCAAAACTCGGTTCTTTTCGTAAAAATGTCAACATTATCGAAGTTTCATCTTCCTCAAGACTCACAATTGCCTCAATGATCGGGATAATCGAACACTCTTCTTTTACAAATCATAAACTTGATGGTAACAATTACTTGCTATGGTCAAGGTCTATGAAAATGTATATCTCCGGCCAGGGCAAGATGGGATATCATCCAGTTCCAAACTCCCCTTCATCGAATCGACCCCAAGTTTGAAGCATGGGACACGAGAAAATAACCAAGTCATGACCATCCTCACGAGGTCTATGACAAAAGAGATCGATGAGAACTTCATGATGTATGACACTGCTAAGGAAATGCTGGATAATGCCGAGACCTTTACTCAAAAAGGACAATACATCCAAAGTCTATGAACTCAAGCTCAGATTCAAAATCTGCAGACAAGGAGATATGTCTCAGCAACTCAATATTTCAATCAACTATCTAAGGCATGGCAACACCTAGATATGTTGGAAACTCACACTGGAATGATGTCGGGGATGTTTGCTTATATAAAGACATCATAGAAAGAAGAGAGTATTCAAGTTCCTCACTGGATCGAATCCTACTCTTGATGATGTTAGAGGAGAATTCTTGCCACAAAACCTCTCCCAAATCTCAAATCCATGTTTGCTTTGAGGTCAAACAAGAAGAAAGCGAGGAGGAAAGTCATCTTCATTGAACACCCCTCTTGATAACCCTACTAAAGGTACTTTGCCTTGAATGTCGTCGGAAGGCTCACTTTGAGGTTCTTGGGACTTACAGAAGCTTCTTGAGAAAAGCTGGAAGGTTGTTCTGTGATCACCGCAAACGCACAAATCACACCAAGGACAATTGCTTGGAAGCTTCATGGCAAGCCTAATCCTCTAAAACCTCAAAACCAACCAGGAAAATCAAGGCGAGACTTGCCGCTGATTTAGAGAATGACAACCATCTCGAATGCTCGCTTTCTTTGCCTTTAAAGCCTTTATTGCTCAAAGATCGTCGGAAAGTAGCTCCTCTCTTTGAATGGCCACTCATGCTAAAACAGTATATTCCGCTCACCTCTTAGTAATGAGACTTGGATTGTTGATTCTCGGGCTTCTTCCCACATGACCGGTAATAAAAACCTCATTACCCACTATATGCCATGCACCCAAATTCACGAAATTAAAAGCTGCGATGGTTCTGCTTTCTTATGCAAAAGGTGTTGGGAAGGTTAAACTTACTAATCGAGATATATCTACAAGGGGTCTTATTTGTTCCAAAGTTAGATTGTAACCTTATATCTCACAAGAAACTCACTAAAGATCCGAATTGGATTTGTTGTTTTTGATAAGGATCGGTGCACATTCCAGATCTTTCTTCACAGAAGTGATTGGTCAAGCTAAACCTCGCTCAGGATCAAGTTTGTGATCAACCTGCTTTGAAGACAAGATCAAGACCGAATCGCCTCGCCGCCTGCACTCAAAACCTAGACAATATCATGTTATGGCATTATAGACTAGGACATCCAAGTTTTGGTTATTTAAAGTCTTTAATTCCGGAATTGTTTAAAGGATGTAATCTTAATGATCTTCAATGTGATATTTGTCAATTTGCCAAACTCACCAAATCTGTGTATACTAAATTACCTCACTTCCCATCCACACCTTTCACCTTAATTCACAAAGTGATGTATGGGGACCTCAAGAGTGAAAAGTATAACAGGTAAGAGGTGGTTTGTAACCTTCATGATGACCACACCGAATCACTTGGTTATTTTTAATGAAGGATAAATCGAAGTTGGATCCATCTTTCAAGAGTTTTACAACATGGTCTCTACTCGGTTTGACATTAAGATTAAAATTTTGAAGACCGACAATGCCCTTGAATATTATGAGTCTAATCTCATTAATTTCTTGATGAATAAGGGAATTGTCCATATCGATAGTTGTGTTGAGACACCTCAAAGAAATGGGGTTCTTTGAGAGAAAGAATAGGCACTCTACTGAAATGGCGAGATCAATCATGTTCACTACAAATGTTCCAAAATATATGTGGGGTGAAGCTATATTGATCGCCACATACTTAATCAACAAAGCTTCCAAGAGAGTGTGTTAGGTTTCAAGACACCTATCCAAACCACAAGTGACCACACACTCCTGCCCTCATCTTATTGCCCAATTGCCTCCAAAAATCTTTGGTTGTACTGTGTTTGTTTATATCCATGCCCAACACAGAAGCAAACTTGATCCCAAAGCTCACAAGTGCATTTTCCTAGGGTATGCTAAGGACAGGAAAGGTTACAAATGCTATTCACCTACTGAAAAGAAATTTTACAACTCTATGGATGTAAAATTCTTTGAAAGGACTCCCTACTACAGCAAGTCTACTGAAGCAGTCACTGATGGACATCTAATTGAAATTGATCTAAATCCGTTCCCTCAACAAACTCTTAACCTCGGCAAACTCATCGAGACTCAAAGAGATCGAACCTCGGCACCCTCGACCCCGAGCTGCTGGACCTCAGCACCCTACTGACCCAGAGCCTGCTGAACCTGAGCCTGCTGAGCCTCAACACCCTACTGACTCAGAGACTGCTGAACCACAGCACCCTACTGACATTGATGACAGACCTATTGCTCTAAGGAAAGGGAAAAGATCATGCACTGATCATTCTATTCAGACTTATTTATCTTATGACCAGTTGTCTCCTGTATTTGCTATGTTTACACAGGACCTGGACTCTCACTCTATTCCTAAAAATATTCAGGAGGCCCTTCAAAATGATAAGTGGAAGGCTGCTGTTAAAACAGAGATGACTGCACTCCTGGATAATCATACTTGGGACCTCACAACTCTCCCCAAAGGCAAGAAGACAGTCAGCTGTAGATGGTTATTCACCATAAAATACAATGCTGATGGTACTATTGACAAGTATAAAGCCAGATTGGTGGCTAGAGGGTTCACTCAAACTTATGGCATTGACTATACAGAAACTTTTGCACCAGTAGCAAAGCTTAACACTGTCAGGGTACTGATTTCTCTAGCTGTCCAACTTGACTGGCCTCTTTACCAATTGGATATCAAAATTGCTTTTCTCAATGGTGACCTTACTGAGGAAGTCTACATGAATGTACCTCCTGGTTTTGTCAATCCCCACACTCAAGGCAAGGTATGCAAACTCGGAAATCTCTATATGGCCTTAAGCAATCCCTCAGAGCCTGGTTTGGAAAACTCACTCACGTGGTTAAAGGCTGCTGGATATCATCAATGCAACTCTGATCACACTATGTTTATCAAGACAACCAACCGAGAAGGTCTATTCTTATTGTATATGTGAATGATATCATCCTTCTTGGAGATGACTCTCACCGAGATCCAACATTTGAAGACTCTACTTGCAAAGGTATTCCAAGTTAAAGATCTGGGCTCACTAAAATACTTTCTTGGTATGGAAATAGCTAGAAACAAGAGAAAGGCATTTCAGGTCTCTCAAAGGAAGTATGTACTTGGATCTGTGAAGAAAAGCGGCATCTTTGGGATGCAAACTCATCAGATCCCCAGTGAGACCCCAAGAACACCCTCTTCGCATGGTGACATTCTTTGTCGAGAAAGAACAATATCAAAGGCTTGTAGGTAAACTCATCTACCTTTCTCACACAAGGCCCGATATTGCATATGGGGTTAGTCTGGTCGGTCGGTTCATGCACCGCCTCTCTCTTGAGCAACATTGGGATCTTGTGAATAGGATCTCGAGATATTTAAAGTCCACTCCTGGCCAAGGCACTCGCACTTCACCAAGTCTACTTGATAGATCAATCATGGTCTACACCGATCTTGATTGGGCTGGATGTCACATTGACAGACGATCTACCACAGGCTATTGCTCATATGTATGGGGAACTGTTACTTGGAGAAGCAAGAAACAACCTCTTGTGTCACGGCGATCTTGAAGCCGAACTCAGGGCACTTGTACTTGGCATTTGTGAAGCTCTATGGCTAAAAAGTGTACCGATCGAACTTCAAGAACCTCTCAAACAACCTATCACACTCTCTTTGTGATAATAATTCACCTTATGCATGGTCAAGATCCCATCCATCATGATAAAACCAAGCATGTGGACATTGTGATTTACTTTACGAAGGAAAAGATTGATGCCAAGATTATTCAACTCCGTTATGTTCCCTCAAAGATCGAAATCGTCGATATTCTTACCAAGGCTATTCCACCTCTTATGTTCAGCAGACTTAGTAGCAAACTTGGCTGCATCAACATATACAGCCCAGTTTGAGGGGGGGTGTGGAAATATTACAGCATTACTTCAGCAGACTGCTGAAGTTCAGCAGGGTGCCCAGCAGCCTCAGGAGTTCGTACAGGATATTTTGTACACTTTATTTAATTGTAAAAGACATATTAATTGTGATACATATAAACAATTAATATGTCAAACTCTAGTTTACTTTATGTCATAGACATATTAATTGTTATCACAAATAAACAATTAATATGTCAAACTCTAGTTTACTTTATGTCATAGACATAGCTTTTACTTTTACTTTTGCATGCTTGCCGCCCACATCTACATACTCAAGTGGCCGCCCAAGCTAGCTTGCTAGTCTCTCTCAATTGTATCTATTTATACACCTCTCATATCAATGAATAAACTAAGTTGAAGTTTACTCTTGTGTTTATCACTGATAGGAACCAACTTTACAGTACATTTCTGTACAGTTCAGCACACGATTATTGCATTTCTGGCATGTTTCGAGTTATGTGATAGTCTATGAAATCGAACCTTAGCATGTTCATTTGGTGTTCTTGATGTTTATCTGTTGATTCTCGACGTTACCATAGTTCTAGAACTTATTCTTATCACGTTTGTTGAATTGATCACTTAATAAACGTATCACACGTATCGTCTTTACATATGTATTTTGCGAGAGGATACGGGAGCCGGGGTTCTAGGATCACTGTGTAAAACCGACTGAGTTGTTCAGACTCGGTTTCGTTGTGAGGTTTTGTATCGACTTGTCGAGCGTTTCATGAATCGTAGACCGTGTGAGGTCAGTTAAATCCGTTGAGCGTGTTGAACCTGAAATAGGAGGGTAGATTATTGAAATAATGTCTATTCTCAGAGCCAGGAAACAACACCCTTTGTGACATCGAGAACGTTTAGGTGAATCAAGAATACCTCGGGATTTGGCTAGGGTTTGTTAGTATTAGATTGGATCATAGCTCGGCTATCTCTTTTATATAGTTTTAAATCTTTGTTTTGTGTATATTTAGTTTGTAGAACTGGTGATCTGACAAATCACCACGTTCAATATGTGTGTTGACCTGAACTAGGGACGAGACCGACTTTGGTACTCGACCAGATTCCCTGTGTGATACGACCTTGACTCACCAATTCTAGGCTATAGTTGACCCGGTACACTGCCGGTGAGATTGGACACTTGGAAAAGGCCGATCAAGTAGTACAGTGCGCAATCCGTCCACGCGTCCGGCCTCTATCGTTGATCCACACGAACTCCTTGCCGGAATCCTTATTGGATTGCTATCAGAAAAACTTCGGCTGCTAGACCGGCATTTTTCCTCTCTCTCAAACTCCTTATTGGAAGCTCTCTATTTTACTCAAGAACTATTAGCTCTTGGAATTATAGTACAAAAGAGCTTGACACCCACCTCTTATTTATAGTGAGAGGGGCGCCCCAGACTAGAGTGGAGGAGAAGAAAACATTTTCCCAATAAAATAAGGAAAATCTCTTAGATTGATTTATTTCTTTTATTATAATATCTCATATTAAATAAAATATAAATACTGCCAATATTTTATATTGATTATATTTATCTTATTACCATAAATCTATTTTTCCAAAATCAATTAATATCCAATATTAATATTATGGTAATCTTATTAATTAAAGTGCACAATCCAAGTGTATCTTATACACAAGGATGTGGCGCCCACATTGCCAATTATTGGCTTCCGGAATATTATTTAATTAATATATTTATGTATAATTAATATCTTATATTTTATTTATTCATAATAAATAAATACCACCATATTAATTTACCACTATAACATTTATAGTCTAGAGATAAACTTTCCTTATTTGGTTATCAACTATAACCGCATTTTAATCCGACTCGATGTTCATATGTGTGTGACCCGATAGGCTTTCGAATATGTTGGCCGTAGACACAAAGTGTAAATTACGAAAATGCCCTTCATGTCTAACGATCACCGGATAGCGTCTAGCAACACACCGTGACCCCCAATCATCGGAAGAGTCAAATGCATGACTGCTACCTATCATGTGAAGCAGTTACCATGTAACTTACAATCCTATCGCTGTAATAATATCCATATGATCGTATCTCGAGTGTCAATACATTAACGATCGTATCTTATAAACTGGATATCATGCTCTCTCAGAATAACACATTTACTCCCACTTTGCAAAGATTCTCGAGAGCTAGACATTCCTTATAAGAAGGCCATTTCGGATATTCGATCCCAATCACATGATACGCGATTCCCGGACAATCAATCATGTATACTCCGCATGTTTCAATATCACACCCAATCACTACCGCATGATCGCCCCGTGGATAGGGGAAATCTCAATAGTGTCAAAGCATGACAATCCACACCGTGATGCCATGAAGACTCCGGTCTAAAGGATAATTACACAACCGCCACATAGTGTGACACTTAATGTAAGTGGGTCAGTCTAACGTACACATTCTCTAATACACGTCCACGTACAGTCCAAGTGTCTCTACACTTCAATAGACGAGATCTGTCCCTACCTTCTATAAGATAAAAGACATCCAATACGTGCTAGTCTAATTATACTATCAATGTCTCATTTGACAGTACATACGACTAGAGACATATAAGTACCAAACATGTTAAAGTGATTAGAGATCTCATCAACCATAATCACTATCATGGTTTCTCTATCACAGTTTGATACTAGGGACGTTACTATATATATGCAACCAATAATATGAAGATAAACAATATATAATAACAAAAGTGCTTTCATTAATCATAATAAAGTTATTACATGAACTAAAATAGACTGTAAACGACCCGACCCGGTCGGATCCGGTCCAACCCGGTTGGGTTTAGGACACCTATTCAACACTGCGGACATGCTCGAGTCCATCCTGCGGACTGATTTTATGACAAATCTGACCTGTGGAGCTCGGTTTGAGTTCGTCTACGAACTAAGGAAGTTTGGTATACAAACTGTACGGAGGCTGAGTTTGAGAACTCATACTTTTGTCCGTCCTGCTGACTTGGTGAGTCCGATCTGCGGAGCTCAATTCGATGAGTTTGACCTGCAAACTTTGTTGAGTCCGACCTGCAGAGTTCTGAATGTTGATGTCTGTCCAGCAGACTTAAGAAAACTTTTCGGGTCCGGCCTGCGGAGCCGAGGCTTTCGAGTCCGACCTGTGGAGCTCAAACTTTGGAGTCTGTTCTGTAGACTTTGGAGAAAATCTTCGAATTTTTTCCTGTACAATGTTTTAATATATGCAAATTTTCGCAAGTTTTTGAAGGATGTAGGATCTTAGATCTAAACGAATTAGATCTACGCGCAGCGGATGGATAACAATTTATATATCACAATACATAAATAAAGGATTTAAACTACTACAAGGGGGTTAAGATTATGTTACCAATATCGGGAAGAGAAGCTTTGATCTTCCGATGTGTTCTCCAAACGGAGGTTGGTGGACACCCTTCTTGATAAACGAACCTCCTTGATATGCGACACCAAGAAAAACTTAGAGTTTTTCTACTTCTAAAAACCCTAGACAAGAAGACTAATTTTTTCTCTCTTTTTAAGTGTGTAGGTTGAATTTTTGCCTTGCCAATACCCTTGGAATAACTCCCCTTTTATAGGAGAGTAAATCATTGGTCTCCAAGTATTAATTAAATAAATAATTAATTAAACAAAATAAAAAGATATTTTCCTTAATGACTAATTGTGACATGTACTGACCAATAGGAAATCAAATAACAAGTCATCCAACCAATCATATAACAAGAATATCTTTTATTTTCCATAACACAAGAAAATTAATTCTTGTGCTAAATAAACTCAAATTGGCCACATTAGGTCTAGAAGCCCACATAAAATGTCTTTTATGTGTATTATATTATTTAGCACAACTAAATAATATCCATGCATATCAATTAATTAGCTCAGCCAATTAATTATCACTGAGGCCCAAATAAACAAGAATATCACCCGAATTATGAAGCCACATCGGGGACCATGGACCTATAACCATAGCTCAATAATTAATTATTCATCGAACATAATAAGTACATTAATTATTAATTCCGGGATTACGCCACCATAAACCGTAAACCGAACTCTACCGATTATAGATGTATACTTATACTCAACCCATGTAGAGTGAATAAGCGTCTATTGATATAATCACTACATACGGATTAACCCTCCATAGATCATTCCATTCTCGAGTAGGAAGTCTCCGTGAACCCGACTCGAATATCTTATCCTTATTTACCATTAACCCCGATGATCAATTAGTTCACATATCGACTAGTGATCAATTAGTCTAATATGAACTCACCGATCGATCACTTTCTTAGGGTTAACAAACAAGGGGATCTGTCTCTCTACTTCCCGAGGAAGGAATGGACTCCATGTCTGCGTGAAAATCGAACTACTCACTCATCGGGAGATAGTGCCAATGAGAAGTGGCTTGGAACACATATTTAAGTGAACCGTAACTAACACATCAAACACTACCCCGAGACAAGCAGCACCCTGTGATCACCTCGGGATTAAGGTTGATCCATATATGATCATCTAATGATTTAATAAGATTCCTCGATTACGGAATTATATCGAGAAATTCAGATTAAATCGGTCCAGTCCTATATGAATGCCATCATATATAAATGCCCCACGTAGTAGGCACCCTCTACCGATAGTCTGGATAAGACTATCACACCCTAAGGTGCTCTGGGCGCATTATTGGTGTTTTAATCAAGAGACCATAAACTCTGATTAAGTTCACCACGGACTTACAGTTTAAGTATATCACCACTAACTCAATCCTCACGTGCATGCCATACACTGAGTTAAGCGGTTACATACTGATATACTTAGGGTTTGCAGCAGTGTATTACTTACAAGCACAAAGCAAGTAATAAGGTGAGATAAATTTTGTTCTCAAAAACAATTACACAAATTGTCTTTCGGGCACTACACCTAACAGTTTTAATATATGCAAACTTTTGCAAGTTCTCTTGCCTTAATTTTCAGCACTTACCTGAATTACTCTGATCCACAGTGGGGTGTCTTGCCCCTCGGTATACCATGCATTAACTTATAGTTTTTGGATGGCATACTTAGACTTTTGTTCGGGTCTGTCCTACAGACTTAATGAGTTTGGCTATTGCCAACTTGCTGAGTCTGATCTGCGGAGATCAGTTCGGGTCTGTCTTACAGACTTAACAAATGCGGCTAGGTCCAACCAGCAGACTCAGTTGTCACTCCTGCTGACTTAGCGAGTTTTTTCTGAGTTCGTTTTGCGAAGCTCAGTTCGTCTGTCCTGCAGACTTAATTATTTTTTATTTTTAGTCTGTTCTACAGACTTTTGAGAAAAGCTTCAGGAATTGTAACATGTACAATGTTTTAGCAATATCTTAGTAAGTTCCTTTGGTTGTTGCAAACTTGCTGAGTCTGACTTATAGGGCTCAGTTCAATATATCCAACATGCAGACTGGTGAGTTGGTATTTTGCCAACTTTCTGGTCTGACCTGCAGCTCAGTTCGGTATGTCCGACCTGCAGACTTGGTGAGTTGGTCCTTTGCCAACTTTTTGAGTCTGTCCGGCAGACTTCAGTTCAAATTTATCTGTCCTGCAGACTTGGGAAGTTTGAATTTTTCAAACTTTCTGAGTCTGACCTGCATACTTCAGTTCAACTTTATCTGTCCTGCAGACTTGGGAAGTTTGAATTTTTCAAACTTTCTGAGTCTGACCTGCAGTACTCAGTTCTGATCGTCTGTCCTGCAGACTTAAGAAGTTTGTCCTTTCCAAAATTTTACGAGTCGACTGCGGCTCGCTTCGATCGTCATCATCTGCGCAGACTTAAAAAGTTTGTCCTTTGCAAACTTTTCTGAGTCTGACATGCAGCTCAGTTCTGATCGTCTGTCCAAAAGAATTAAGAAGTTTGTCTTTTGCAAACTTTTCCGAGTCTGGCCTGCAGCTCTGTTTGTCAGTCCTGCCGACTTAATGAATTATTGTTGAGTCCGACCTGCGAAGCTCAGTTTTTCAGTCCTGCTGACTTAATGAGTTGTGCTGAGTCCGACCAGCGAAGCTCAGTTTGTCAGTCCTGCTGACTTAATGAATTTTTGTTGTGTCCGACCTGCGAAGCTCGACATCGATCCCGCCGACTTAATGGATTGTCTTTGAATCGACTGCGAAGCTCAATTTGTCAGTCCTGCTGACTTAATGAATTTTTGCTGAGTCCGACCTGTGAAGCTCAGTTTGTCAGTCCTGCTGACTTAATGAATTTTTGCTGAGTCTGACCTGTGAAGCTCAGTTTGTCGATCCCGCTCTTTGAATTAATGATTTTTTTTGAGTCCAACTGCGGCTCGACTGTCGATCCCGCCGACTTAATGAATTTTTGCTGAGTCCGATCTGCGAAGCTCAGCTTGTCAGTCTTGCTGACTTAATGAATTTTTGCCAAGTCCGACCTGCGAAACTCAGTTTGCTAGTCTTGTTGACTTAATTAATTTTTGCCGAGTCCGACCTGCGAAACTCAGTTAGTTCGTCATGTGAACTTTATTGAATTTGACTGAGTCCGGCCTGTGGATCTCAGTTAGTTCGTCCTACGAATTTTATTCGTTTGTCCTTTGCAAACTTGATCAAAGCCATCACGTATAATGGAAATGAGATTTGCTATTGAAATAACATGAGTGTGATAACACAGAGTATCAAAATTGAAACTGAAAAAATAAAGTAATTTAATAAAGTTTGGAACATGTCCTAGACACGTAATTTGCAGAGGTTGTTAGTATGCAAACTTCGTGGAATGGTCCTGCCATTAGAATTATCCTCTGATGGATCTCTTAGATCCTTCACTTGGCCTGCTGCCTGGACAACGGCGTATAAGACTGCTCGGTCTTATAGAAGATTCGGCTCCGAATATGATGTCAAGCCGAGCTCGGTCTTATAAAAGATTCGCTCGAGGTTGAGCTCCAAATATGATGCCAAGCCGAGCTAGGTCTTATAAAAGATTCGCTCGAGGTTGAGATTTAAATATGATGCCGAGCCGAGCTCGGTCTTATAGAAGATTCGCTCAAGAGAGCTCCAAATATGATGCCGAGCCGAGCTCGGTTTTATAGAAGATTCGCTCAAGGTGAGCTCCAAATATGATGCCGAGACGAGCTCAGTCTTATTAAAGATTCGCTCAGTAGAGCGCCAAATATGATGCCGAGACGAGCTCGGTCTTATTAAAGATTCGATCATTAGAGCTCCAAATATGATGCCGAGCCGAGCTCAGTCTTATTAAAGATTCACTCAGTAGAGCTCCAAATATGATGCCGAACCGAGCTCGGTCTTATAGAAGATTCGCTCGAGGTAAGCTCCAAATATGATGCCGAGATGAGCTCGGTCTTATTAAAGATTCGCTCGAGGTGAGCTCCAAATATGATGCCGTGCTATTAAGCAGACGGTCTTATGATGTACTGATAAAAAAAGCTCGTCCTGCCACGTTTGGTAGGGAATGTTCTAAAATAAGATAGCTCGACCCGCCATGTTCAGTAGGGTGAGTTCCAAAATAAGATACTCAACCCGCCATGTTCGGTAGGGTGAGTTCCAAAATACAATAGGTCATTTAAGTTGTAAAATTGGAAATAATTGCCAATAAGAGCTTGTACCTGGAGAGCTCGTACTTGCAGATCTTGGGAGCTCATACGGGGCGAGCTCATGTTGCGTGAGCTCATTCGGTGGAGCTCATTATGGCCGAGCTCAGGAGATTTGGATGAAGATCTTGGATTAAGAAAATTCACAGATTTTTTTTGATACAGCAGCATCTTTCCGGCGACGATCGGGCATCGAAATGGATTCCGATCGGCACAAAATTTGGAGGTCTTGTTCGTCCCTCCCTCTTCTTCAATATGAACGGTGGAATTTGTTTTTCACCGGTTGAATCTCCGGTAATAAGACGTCGATCTGACTGTTGTGTTTTTGGTGACACCACCGCAATAGCAACTTTCCGGCAACGATCAGGCATTGAAACGGATTCTGATCGGTACGAAATTTGGAGGTCTTGTACGTGCCTCCTTCTTCTTCAATCTCAATGGTGGAATTCGTTTTGCACCGGTTGAATCTCCAGTAATAAGCCGTCGATCCGATTGCTGCCATGTTTTGGTGACACAAAGAAGAAGCAAATCTTTCGGCGACGATCGGACATGTAAACGGACTCCGATCGGCACAAAATTTGGAGGCTTGTTCATCCCTGCTTATTCTTAAATCTGAACGGTGGAATTGTTTTTCCAACGGTGAAATCTCTGGCAATAATCCTTCGATCTGACTGCGTTTTTGGTGATACAGGAGCAACTTTCTTGCAACGATCGGACTTGTAAATGGACTCCGATCGGCACGAAATTTGGAGGGATTTTTCGTCCTTCCTTCTTCTTTAATCTGAACGGTGGAATTTTTGTTCCAACGGTGCAATCTCTGGAAATAAGCCTTCGATCTGATAGCATTTTTGGCATGTTTTTGCCACTAACTTGATCACGAACAACCTCGATCCATTACCGATAGAAGACCCTCATTCTATCGCCAATTGACGATGTTGGATCTCGTCTATGAATAAATCCGGGCATTTTAATATGGGGTATTTGACTCAAGGGCATAAATCAAGAAGAATATGAATGATGGATGGTTTTTTGGGTGTTTTTTAGACTGAGTTTGAGAGTTATTTCGATCAAGTTGCCTACGTATAATGTTATGTTTCCGAATCAAGTCTCCGTAGTTCCTTAGGGGTTGTTTATATAGGGGATTGCTCATCTTTTTCCTTGTTCTACAAGGATTCGTATTCTTAGTCCCTAAGAATAATCATGTGTAGATCCCTATAATTTAGGGATAATTATGCATAGTTTAAATATCAATATTAGTGTCTTAATGGGTAAATGATCCTTAGGATCTTCCCATAATTATCTTATAAGCACGTGTGATAATTATCATATAGTGGAGGCTCTGGCCGACCTGCGTCGAGCCTCCCGGGCCGTCTCGGCCCGAACTACACTAGCCCAGCTCTATAGCGACCTAGCCGACTTACGGTGGTTTGGGGAGTAGGACCGATTTCCCACCTGGGGTTCGGATCTGCCCTTACACATGAAGTGGGACTCCTGGACCTTAATGTTCTAGTTTTTATATTTCATTTATTTTTTAACCAATTAGGAAAGGACACGTGCGAGACTCACTTCAACCCACGTCAGTTCCTATATCTAATTCTCCAATTTTATTTTATTTTTTAAAGATAAACAACGGCTTTATAATTTCAATCCCCAATCTACATTTTCAATACCCCACAACCTCCATTTCCGGCTACGTAAGACGAAAAACTCCAGCCAAGGATCTAAAGATCATTCTATAATCCAGAATTTTTGCTATTCGTTATCAAATGCCATAATTTCATTGAATCATTTCACGTTTCTTAAGCAAAAAAAAAAAAAAAAAAAAAAAAAAAAAAAACTAGAAATAACATGTTGAATGAGGATCATTTGGTTGATTATTGGGTAAAGCATTTGGAAGAAATCAGTCGGTTGTTGTAAGGCGATTAAGTTGCGTAATTGTTTTTGTAAGTTGCGTAATTGCGTATAGTTATTGTTGAAAGACGTGCTAAGCTTATGTGCTCAACCTTAAAAGATAAAATACCTCATTTTTTCGTTAGGCACTAAAATACATCAAAAGGTAGATCTCATCTTCACCATGGCTAGAAGCTTGGCCGGCGGTTCTCGAGTCGACTGATGCGTTCATGGTACACTCATACAATGTGTAGTGCCCTTAAATTTTGGTGTAACAAACAACACACTTGATGAAAGAATATGGAAATATATAATGTAAAAGGAGAGGAGTTATGGTACAATAGGGATGTGATGCAACCAACTCACACCTACACGCCTCTAATGTGTGAAAGATAATAAGTTGGATGTATGACATCCATGCATCCACTTGGTATCTGTAGAAAATCTAGGCCCTAACCCATATAAGATGAGGGACATCATCCCAAAAAACTAGGTTATGAGGTGAGGGAAGACCATCTCTTAATATGATGGTGAAACAATCACAAATTCTCAATGTGAGACACTTTAACACGCTACCTCAAGTGTGGCCTATAAAGAACCTGGGACACATGGCACACAAGGCATATAAGGGCACTATAAGGTCAACAAAGAGGCCCTTCACTTACACAATAATGGGGTAGCTCTGATACCAAGTAGAAAATCTAGGCACAAACTCATATGAGAGGAGGAGCTTCATCCCCAAAAACCTATGTGAGGAAAGTTCATCTTTTAATATGGTGGGTGAAACAATCACAAGTTTCTAATGTGACATACTCACTTATCAAATAATGTTTGCACCATAATTTCTCTCAGGTAAAAGTGGATAGCAATCCATGTTTAAAAGTATTGTTAGTGTAGCCATATATCGAATTGCATAGACTATGTTAAACTGTAACTCAAGTATTTTTGTACTTATCCCTTGTGTTTCCACTCGAGTAAGTTGGCAGAAAGAATACGAATTTGAGGTACTCGAGGACTAGAGATGCTCCAGCAGCTAATACTTTACGTTTAGATTATACTCTTTATATTGAACCACCTTCCGTTTCATTTTCGTGTAGGCGTTTTGTGCCAAATAGAACTAGATGTAAACTAGTTATTATTCTGCTTATACAGTGATTCTATAATTTATTTAGCATTCGTTTGAGATGTTATAACTGCAACAGTTGTCAATCTCGATCTGTTTAAGTGGTTTCTTTTTCTGTGAACCCCTTACATTTCGAGTCTTTCTGTTATCTTGTCGTTTCCGCTGTTTGTTTGTATATTTATTGCTAGATGGCTGGCGTGGAAAAAAATATTAAATGTTCGTGTGTCTTGCGTTATTTTCTGGATAAAAACTCGATATTCGGGTTTGAAGCATCACAAAGTGAGTAATAAAAAGGAAGACTTGGGCCTTGGGCCTTCGGGTTTGTGTCTTTTCCAAAGGCGTCTATTTGACACGCGTAATTAAAAAATTCTTTAGTTACACGTCAGCGTTCTCATCAGCGTTTTCAGTGCAGGCCGGCCCTTCAATAAGGCAAGGAAGACTTGGGCCTTGGGCCTCAATTTTCATGAAGGACCCAACCTAAATATAGCTTTCAGTCCAGGTCCAGCTATTTAAAGGAAAAAAAGATTAAAGTAAAAAGTTTGAAGTGTTTATGGCTAAATGAATGAAGAAAGGGATTTTTTAATTAAGCAGAACTCCGGGATGTTCTTCATGTAAATGCGGATGGGGGTGTGGAATGGCTTGCGACGACGTCCGGAAAATTTGATGTGGCCAGTGCTTACCATGCACAACTTATGATGAATTGCTCGAAGGATGAAGAACGAAGGTGGAAAAATATATGGTCCATTAAAGGGCCACAGTGAGGCAACATGTTGTTGTGGCTTATTCGCCGGAAAGCATTGCCCACTTTAGCGATGCTTGAACACCGACACGTTCTTGATGACAATACCTGCATGATTTGTTAGGATCATGAGGAAACCCTGCTTCATACATTTCGAGACTGTGGATGGATTCGCGACATTTGGAAGAAGGCATTGGCATCGTGCTATCAACGACAGTTTTTTGGTAGCCTGGATGCTCGTGATTGGATAGATGATTGTCTTATACATGATAGCTCCGGTTGAAACTACATTACAAGCTGGAGGTATTTATTTCGAGAGGTTATTATGGGAGCTTGGTATTGGCGGAACCAAGCAGTTAACCACACAGGTACTCGGTGCCCTCCGACGATGGTTTTCCTATCCCAAGCTGTTAACATGACAAGAGAGTTGAAAATCGCTTGGCACACTGAGTACAGTAGTTCATGAATGTTTTTTATTTTAAAGCGTGAAAAAGATATGTTTTTTTTTCCTTTTGGGATGCATTGTACATAAGTTTTCACAATTTTTTAATGAAGAAAGGGATTTTGAGGGATGAATAAATGCATTAATGAAAGTTAATTTTTACATTTTGTCAAAAATTAGAATGAAATGTTATATTTTACTGTCTTTTATGCTTTAGAATAAGCAAATTTTCTTTTGAGAAATTAATAAGCATTAAGTGTTATGAAAAATAGTTTAATCAACACATCGTGAATAATAATTTTCTTGAAAGGAAAAAAAAAATCTTGCATTTAAATAAGGGGGCGCCCAACTATCTGGCCTAGAGCACCAAAGTTTATAGGGTCGGCCCTGAGTGTTTCTGTCAGAATTTACAGTTTACGAGGATATGTGGTAGCAGAAAGATACAAGTACTCCAACAAAATAGAAGCAGAACTCCGGCGGTGACGTTGCGGTATAAATGCTGCAAACCAACGGCGAACCCATGAATTTAATTCAATGGGGGACAAATTCTCACTAAAATATGGCAGCGAAAATTTTCTAATAAGAAAATAGAAAAACATAAATTACAAACACTATAAATATAAAAATAAATATAAAAATAAAAATAAAAACATAAATTACAAACACTAGAAAAAAAAAAAAAAAAAGAAGCTCTCGGGATTTGAACCCATCACTGATGGGTATAAATAATTCCACCACCTCAACAGTGGGAGAAAACCCGCCGCGGCCATCCTCAAGCATGACAGAAGAGATCGCAAAAAGGGCGGCCACTGTGTCTCACCTCGCCGCGACCAAAGCATTTACGGTCCCAGGCAAGTGCAACAGATCCTGTGGATCTCATCTAGGCAAGTCAAGAAAGGCTTGCTCCTTGCGACCTCAGAGAGATGGCCGCCGATTGATCCAGATCTTTTCCCCACTTGTATCTTAGATATTTCGTCTTGCTTAGTATCTAAGTTAAACCTAGCTATTAGTAAAAATATCTAATAGATTACTTATTCCCTAAGTTACCCACCTCTATAAAAGGGGTGGTCATTGTAAACTAGAACATAATAATAGAGAAAATACACACTACACTTGCAAGCCAAAGCTCTGTCCATTCTCATTCCTCCATACCACCACCCGCCGGAGTATCACCACACCTTAAATACAGCCAGATATCCACCGTCTATACACCGCAAGGACACCTGTGACGATTTATACATCATCAATCACTATAAAATCAAGGCTACACGCTTAACCAATTGAACTCCATAGGTTCAAGAGAATATACATACATAGTTTCTGAATATGATTATGGGGGAATACTAGTAATTAATTTCACACCGACATTTGAGTGGAGTCCATGGACCCCTTGTTTCATGTGGGTTCGCCCACAAATTTTATGTTGGTTCATGTGCAAATCCTAGTTGATGGTCCAAAACCAATAGAAACTCAACTTTTTAAAATGAGCCCCTAATTGTAAAAAATTTCCACCAATGAATTTACTTGAAATTGATGATTTTGTAGTTCAATACTTACACCTGGACAATCCTAAAATTAGTGGGGTTATTTCTCGCATAAGCGAAACATATATGCAATGAATATAAGGCAAATTCTATGGTGGTCCGGTCACAAGTATAAATTGTTGGTCCGGAACCAATCATATTCCACTGTTCGCCAACGGTCTCACATGTTTAAAAACAATTTATTAATTTTAAATTTTATGATTGGTTGAAATAGTAATAACATGAAGTAACTGGATCACCATAAAATCACTGACAGAATAAAAATTAAAGAAGTCTAAATCCTCAAATAAGCATTCAGCAACATGCATGTTGTCTAACAAAACAGAATCTAAAAACCAAACAAATCTTCAAAGTAACAATCCATAAATTAACAAAAAAGCAAAGCAAATTGTGGCGGCTGGCCGCAATAAAACACTGAAAAAAAGAAAAAGAAAAAGAAAAAAGAAAAAAGAAAATAACACTCCCAAAATGCCAACTCTCCTTTTAATCACTCCTCCACAGGCTCATCATGTGTCTCCTCACAACGACCTTCCTGCTTATCGATCATCTGAAACGGAAAAGAAAAAAAAAAGAAGTGAGTATTCTGGACTGCTCAATAAGAGAAGGTAGAAATGCAAATGTTTTCTGAGAGCAGCAAAAGAAAAATCATGCCCAGAAATTTTAGTGGTTTTTTAAGGAAGTAAAAGTTACAGATGACAAGAAACAAAAGTATATATAGCTATAGCCTAGCTAGTCATCATTCATATATAGTATGTGCTTTTTTACTTCATGTACGTGATTGTCTTCTTCGGGGATCATGCCGTACGTACGTCTAGCTCGGGCCATAGCCATACATGTGTACGACCAGTAGCTCATCCAGAAATTTTCTTGGAGGGGTTTGTAAAAACAATTCAAAGTAAATATATATACAAAGTCTTGACCTTACTAATTCTATGCCATTAATTAGGGTTGATGGAACTTACTTGGGTCTTCTTGGAGATGGCCGCGGCGCCCGGCTTGCAAATGGCGCCACAAGATTTGTTCGGCTCGAGGATTGCATCCGGCTATTTTCTCTACTCGAGGATGCCGCATTGTCATTTAGGTTTGGGTTTGGGTTTGGGTTTGGAGCACTTGCTCGTACAACACGCCTAGCCATCTCTTGCCCTAATGTCAGTTTTAGCAAAGGGGACATTGGTCCATACACTTCCTCCAATTGAGCAAATGATGGGGCAACACGAGCATGTGCATGCATGTTTGTGTATGTTTTCGTGTCCGTGTCCGTCATAGAGACAGACATAGTTTGCCAATGCCGGGGGTTCACGACCGTAGTCGTGGGCAGATTAGAAGTACTAGGCATCAAGCGAATAGCTTGTGAGTCAACAGTTGTGCCCGTTGGCAGCTTTGGGGTAGGCATCATGCGAATAGTTTGTTTATCCCTAGTTATGCCGGCAGAGAAATTCGGGGTACGCATGGTCACGGGCATATTATTAGGGGTGGGCAAATCGGGCATTTGCATGACATCGACACTAGTATTGTGCGGATTAAAAATCGACATTGGAGATGAATCTTGAAAAATAGTTTCTAGATGCATGCTGGAGAATTCTTCGTTACTCGTATTTAGTGGTGATGGTGTTTGCGGTGGTGCTGGCTGAAATTGCGGTGGGGTTGGACCAAACTCGTCTTCAATTTCCCCTGTGGCCTGAAAATATCAGGAGTGCACCAACTAACCATTTATCAAAACCTCTAATACACCCTCAAAAAATATGTAATAAAACGGATGTGATCATAATATTTATCTACAAGTTTAGGTTGTGTTTGTTTTGGGTTGGAGGTTTTTTGGGAGTTTTTTTTGGAGTTTTTTTTGATAAAGTGATTGAAGTAATGATTAGAAAGTTGAATGGGTAAAATAAAGTAGAATAATGATTGGTGTAGATTATGAAATGATTGGTGAAATAAAGTAGAATAATGAATAAAATAATGGTAAAAAATGTAATAAAGTTGATAAAGTGAAATGATGAGAGATGATTTAATATTTTTTATTTGTAGTTGAAGATTTGATTGGTGAGAGAATTGTAAGAAATGATTGGTGATGTGATGTAAAAAAAACGCCCAAAAAAACTCCGGCCAAAACAAACGGAGCCTTAGTATCTAAGTAAAAACTTTATCGTTTTACGTGTCTTTAGAAAATAAAAAAAAAATTAAAATAAAAACATACACATAAAACGATGTACATAGTTTTTAATTAGACACAAAATTTGGACATGAATATTAGATAAGTGATATCTTCCGGTAATAAAATCGGATGAGATCACTTTTTTAATATTCATTTCCAAATTTAATGTCTAAGTAAAAATTACATCGTGTAGTGTGTTATTGGGAAAGGTTAAAAAATAAATAAATAAAAGAAAAAGCACAATAAAATAGAACATACACAAAACGACGTTTTTACTTCATGTATATTTGGATAATTAACATGCAATATTGGTATGATAATATAAGTCACTTGTATATACATACTATATATATATAAAAAATATTTTAAAGAATAATGTTAACATTTAACGTGCTTGGAAGTCTCACAACAATTTGATTATCATTAAAAAAAATATTAATAAATAGATAAAAACAAAATCAAACTAAAGGTAATGAAGAAAAAATAGAATAAACTCTCGTTGACATTAATAATATGAAACAAAATATATAATAATAAAAATGGGAATATTTAAAACCTGTATATCAGATGGTTCTCCTGTTTGGTGGTCAGTTACCCCTTGTTGCCAAGAACAGAAGTGATCCCAAAAAATATACCACCATTCTCTCAGAAATCCCTCTTCAGAGTCAGATGCTGTAAGACAATTACAAAAATAAAAATAAAAATAAAAATCAAGGAAAGATGATATATTATTATGATACCTATTGAATTCCAGAAGCAAATCTATTTTAGAACCTCTAAGAACACATGCATCAGATGCTCTTAAGGATTTTTTTTCATTTTACAATTTCGAGTTTACACAATACCTATCCAAGATAAAATGCATCAGATTCTTAGTTTTACACAATTAATTAATCTAGATGAATTTAGTAGATATAAAAGAAATTTTACTAAATTAAATCTGGATAAATGCGGTAAGTATAAAGAAAATTTGAGTAACCT
The DNA here is from genome assembly GCA_026214975.1 of Gentiana macrophylla. Taxonomy (NCBI): domain Eukaryota; kingdom Viridiplantae; phylum Streptophyta; class Magnoliopsida; order Gentianales; family Gentianaceae; genus Gentiana; species Gentiana macrophylla. Next base: position 100,780,642 of record CM047810.1, read on the forward strand.
AGTAATCAACGTCACTGCCTTTGATTCAAAAAAAAAAAAAAAAAAAACCGTCACTGCATTTCCTAGTTTCAATCAGTGTTTTACTGAGACAGTAGGTATCAAGTCCATGCGTAATTCAAATGAATGTAATAATCTGTAGCACACATTTCACCTGGTAATCGGATTAATGGTTACCGTCTTAAATTTAGAATTAATTATACGGATTTAAACATTCAAACATTGAATTTGATCAATTAAACCACCGTCAAAATTCCAGTCGTTTATTCGTGTGGGGCTGATCATGCGATTCACGATCATCGATCTTTCGGTTTGCTTTTTATTACATTCGCCTCGCGACACCAAATCAGCAAGCTTTGAATTTCACCGAATAATCCAACCAGAATTAATCCATATATATATACACCGTACCGAAAATGCAATAATTCATCTAAAAAAATTTTAATGATAGAAAGAGAGAAATTAAAGATCTACCCATTAGCTCAGGTTTAAAATTGGCCTCCTTGGCAAACATGTCAGCTACTTGAGGTATGTTTTTTCTCAGCATATAATCATGAATATACAAATCAAACCTGAAAGAAACACCAAATTTATTATAAAAAATAATCTAAAAGACTTTAAAAATTAATTCTATTAAAAAATAAAAGAGAAACAAGTACAAATCGAGGGTAACAAATCTTAATTTCAACATCAAGAAATCTCTCAACATTTTATTAGTTATATGTGCTTCAAGAAAAGTTATATATAAATGTACATATATGCTTCAAAAAAATACTTCATTTGTAGCTAACTTACAATTTTCGAGCATCAAAATTATCACTCATTATCACAGCTCTGAAAATTTGCTACCTAAGAAAATCTGGCAGAAAATAATTTTTTCAAAGAAAAGAAAATATTTTTTTAAAATTATAAAAGAAAGGTTTATGTATATGTTATTTGTGTATCTGTGAAAAAGAGAAGAGAGTGGTGGGGATACTTATTGAGTAGAGAAGAGAGAAACAGACAATATAGCATGCGAAATGAGGTGGAAAAAATTAGAAGAAACGAACAAATATTTGTTGTAATTTTAGAATACAATTTTAAAAGGGGTTGGGGTATTGTGTTATTAAGAGACTCACAACAAAATTCATTAATAAATGTTATATTTTCTTTTTTAAGATTATTCGTTTTCATTATACTCCCTCACTCTTCTATATGTGTTGGATTTAATCGTATATGATATAAATTTTCAATGCACGATAGTTATGCTAAACTATCAAGAATTTAAATTAAAAATGAAAATGGAAGCATACCTGAATCCGTAGTGCTGCAGATTTCCCGTAGGAACCGATTTTCTAGATCTACACAATTCCCAAAGCTTTCCAGAGAACCCTTTAGAAATCCTCTGTAGACTATCTGATGATGGGAAACAGAATAAAATAGAATAATAGTGTGTGACATAGAGACCATTACCCCTTTATATAGCGAATTATATTTTAGGTATTTTTATTTCTACACATCAACGAAATAGAAATTACCTCTTAGTCTCTACTCATAAAAAGTACACACCCTAATGATACACTATAGCCCAATAATCGTAAACCGTAATACATCACTTTTACATCGGGCTAATATTTATCGACAACCCATAATAAATAATTATTTCACATATAATCCCAACGTTGGATTAATGATCCAACATTGAGTAGTTGCAATAACCAAGCATGTTGAAAAGCTAGGATGCACTGAAACGGATATGCGGATACGGGATACACATGTGAGAGATTTTAAAAAAAGATAGGATACCGGTATGGAGGGTATTTGTGTAAATATTACAAGTATAAGTACATGTTGCCTTCATTTTTAGCAGTATTCCATCGTTTTTAACAACTTTTCATTCATTGTCTAATGATATTTACACATTTTTAGACATGGTTCTTCATTATTTTGATCTCATGACCAAGGAATGCGACCAAAACGGACGGTGCTCATACGATCATTTTAGGGTGACACTCATGGCCGCTACGATGCCAGAGATGGCTTCATATGCAACAACTCCTCCTCCACCGATGTCCTACGCGCGTATAATGAAAGTTGAAGTGCATTCTCCTACATGTATATCTCCTAATTCGTTTAATCTTTCCACCTTTAAAGGTGAAATTTCGTATATAATCCCCCAAGCCACGAAATTCACAATCGCCATCAATTTTAACCAGGCATTGGTAAAGAAATTCTCGCATGGAAGACCTACCCTATAAGCCATCAGAAAATTTCTTGAAGTACAGTACATCAAAGGAAAAGAATTCACATTAGCTTTGCTTGACAATAAACATACCCTAATTCAATTGAAGATCGACGAGGATTACATCCGGCTATTTTCACGCCCTACCTGGCAAATAAGAATCAAAACAATACGAATATGTAAGTGGACAACGGATTTTCATATAGATAAGAAATCACATTTAGTCCCAGTTTAAATCTAGCCCATACACTGTAGACTATTGATATATATCGGAACCATAGTAGGGAATTGCACCATTAATTTGCATAGAAGACGGTTCACATGATGGTTGGGTAGGTTTGGGTAGGATTAATTGGATAATTTGTTTGGTTAACCCCGTAATCACATTGTCTAAACATTTGAATATTTTATTCTCTTATTTTCTTTATTCATAACACTTCTATAATCTATTCGCACTATTTTGGTCCACGACCACACTTTCGTTTGGCCTATTGGTTTATGTTTTGGTAAACATTTATTGTAATCTAATCTTTGTGGGATCGACCTTGACTCGCTAGACGCTATACTGCGATTAATCTAGTCATTTTGCTAGTATCGTGTTCGACAATGATCATGCAGCTATAGAATAATTAAGGACCTTCGTTGGCTAGGGTTTAGATTCAAGTGGACGTTCAAAAAAATATGCCATCATGCATAGTGCTGTTAAACGAACATAGCCGCTTGTGAACAAGCTCGTGTTTGGCTCGTTAGTGTTCGTGATCGTTTGTTCGTTTAGCTTAACGAGCCGAGCTCAAACATGATTGTAGGCTCGTTAACGGACGAACACGAGCTTGGTTCGTGAACGTTCGATTATGTTCGCGAACGTGCTTATATAAATACATCAATTTACAGTAACCCTGACTCAAAAGAGGATAATTCATTCATTCAACTAATAGATATTATAGATTGAATTTACATAATATTTAGATATTTTTATAGTAATTTTAGTTGTGTAACATATATAATTTTAATGTCTAACTTGTTATTTTTACATTTGCACTTTATGTTTTATATTTTAACTAACCGAACTCGAGCCAAACTCGAGTCGAAAGACAAAAAATATGTTTAACAAGCCGAGCTCGAACACAAGCTCAAACATTTCATCATTTAAACGAGCCGAGCTCGAACATAATTTTTTGTTCGTTTAACAAACGAACGAGCTCGTGATCTAAACGAGCTCGAGTTCGAACCACCAATACTCAGCTCGTTAACAGCTCTTCATGCATATAGATACAAACATAAAATGGTGACGGTTTTTGGCAACCTATCATTCCTGAAGGTAAAAACCAGCCTACTGCAAATTTTCTAGAATTAATATATTTGGGTCATGACGAGAATAATTGTCCCTTAAAACATCTCAATTCTCGACCTGCTCCCAAACAGAAAGAATCTTTTGTATAGGTATATGTTCCTAAACTGAAAGATACAGATTTTATGGATCAAGACACGGAAAAGGCTCATGAAGGGGATCACCGCTCGTCAAAGAATGTTTGGTGGAGTAGTGCCCGAAAAACAATATTGTATTTTTTTAATTAAATAAAAGTGAAAATACATTTCTTATTAATCTTTTATTTGCTCTTATGTATAGTTATAAATGTCACTGCAAGAAAATTCATGGGGGTTCGTTATGTAACCATAAAACTCAGTGTACAAGTGTTATATACGGAAGATTGAGTCTATGGTGAACTACCTTAAAAATTAAGTCCGTGATAAATTTATTTGAATCATACTTGAATGGAGTTTGGGATCGATCTTACACTCAAATTACTATTAGTGCCCCAGGCAACTTAGAGTGTGAGTGTCTATCTGGGCCGTCAGTGTTGGACACCTTGGTGACTGCACTTATCCTGATAAAGTTCACGTAGGAATATCCCGATTTGAAATGATGATCCCATACTAAGTATGTAACGAGAGATTCTAAATGAATTACAAGATGACCGTTTATGGCTTAATCTTAATTCTGGTGTGGTTATAGATTCAAGGCTTTTCAGAGGTGACGTTAGACTTGGAGGTATGGTTGGCCTAGTGATGCCTTCCTTAAATCCCGGACATCACAGCATCACTTATAGATCGATAATCAGGAGCAAGTCACAAAGATGGAGTCCACTCCTTCCTCTTAAGAGGAAGTATATAGACGGTTCCCTCTAGTGTTGATCTTGGAACTGATCGATTGTGAACACATCTACTAAGATCGAATGGATCTCTGTCACTAAGATCAATGGTATATCGAGGATAAGAAGTTATGGAGAGGTCTTACGGAAGATACCTTGCTCTGTATACGAACGGACTGCGGAAGCTATCTATAAGTAAGTGGAGTAAAATGTTCTATATACCGGAAGAGTGCAATCTCGGATCTATAGTGATACGACACCAAGATTAATGGAATCGGATGATTAGACTGGAATGTTCGATAGGTCATTCGAATCACTGGAGTTTCTGGATATAGGCACATCGTCCCCGACTTATCCCTCGCAATTTACTATTATAAGCACCCCTCGATAAATGTATAATTAGGAAAAATATGTTTTTCAAAATATCTAAGTATAAAAGTACAATTAGTGAAATAAAGTTTTTAAAGTTTTTCACAGAAAAAGATTAGTCTTATTTTATTTATGAAATAAATAAGAATTATAAAAATATGATTTTCTTAACTAAATGACTAATATGCGCCAAGATTGGATTAATTAGGAAATAGTTTCTTACTTGGGCTTTATACTTAGTATGATTAAGTGTAGGCTTATTTTGTTGTAGGCTCATTACTTAATTTAGATTAAGTAAATAAAATCCTGATGGATAATGTCTAACGGATTAGCCTAATTGGACTTAGGAGCTCACCTAATAAACTAAAGCCTGCTTAAGGATTCTATATCCTTCCTAATTCCCTAATTAAGTCTATATAAGGATTAGCTAAACCTAATCATCTACTTGGGGGTTGAGGCGCCACTCATAGGGGTATTTTGGGAAAATACTCTCGCTCCTAAATACTTAGAATCTAAGGTTGGATAAAGATCAAGATCATCATCTTTCTTCATGGAGATTAACCTTGCTAAAGAATTCTTGGAGTTTGCTTGGAGAAGAGATCACTACCTCGGTTTTGAGAGGATCGAGTTGGAAGATCTTTGTGTCCATCTCATCTTCATCTTCTCTTATCCCAAGTGTTGATTTTCGCTTGTTTCTCGTCCTGTCATGATTTCCAACAGTTGATGATCATGTTCTACACCGATTTTAGGAGAAAGCTCAGATCAACACGTAAAATATACATCAAACTTTATAGTACATGAAATTTCTAGTTCAGGTACATTGACAGTTATCCAACTCGAAGTCATGGAAATACATACGATGATGATGAGTAGTAATAGCAACAATTGTGGGAAAGTATTTTCCATTGATTTGATTGAGTACAATAGTAGGCTATTTATACTACATAGCCATAATGTAAACACAATAATACACAATAAATGCGATTGATTACAATGATTCATTTCCATGATTTTGTGTATCTAGAATATTCTGAACACGCCCCCGCAATCTCATGGTAATGCAATAAACATGGAGATTTACTTGTAATGAATGAATCTTTCCTTCACATGGTGTCTGCAACAACTTCACCAGATCAATCGGCATCAACTGCTTCCAACCTGATATTGCTTGAATCCCGTAATAGAGAGGAGGAAATATGTGGAGGGAATAGCATACCCTAAAAAAAATTGGGATAGAAAGGAGTCATAGAATAAGGAATAGAGAGGAGAATATAGTGGGAGGAAGATACCCTAAAAAAAACTAGATAACCCGAAACGTAGAGTAGTCATGAAAAAAAAAAGTGGAGGAAGTTGATTCCTAAGCAAAAAGAAAAGGAGCGGAGGGTTGTACCCTAACAAAAGAAATGGAGGATGTACCCTAACAAAATTAATGTAAGAAAAGGCATGGAGGGTGTACCGTAATGAAAAAAAATGATTTTAATAGAGGAGAACAGCGATGATCAGATAGAGATTGAAGGCAGGGAAAAAAAATTAGACATGAAGAGTACGAAAGGGAAATTTTTTGAGACGGTAGAAAAGATTAAAGCTTTATCAAGCCCATTAGCAGGACACATAAGTTTTCATAGCCGGCGAAGGTAACGACACCAATAGAAATTTATTCAGAATATTAGAGAAGACTTAAAATAAAAATAAAACAACAAAGGTAAAAGTGAACACGAGGGGTGAGGGTTCGACCATATTAATGTCACAAACCCCTACCCTGACATTTTTCTGTAGAGATCGCTCAGGACCGAAAGATGTTAGTCTTAGAGCTCTGATACCTTAACAATAATTGTGGGAAAGCATTTTTCATTGATTTGATTGAGTACAATAGTAGGCTATTTATACTACATAGTCATAATGTAAACGCAATAATACTCAATAAATGCGATTGATTATAATGATTCATTTCCATGATTTTGTGTATCTAGAATATTCTCAACAGGTAATGCTAGCATAAGTGGCGGTAATTTATATACTAATCCAAATGACATGTTTGTCAGACAAATTATTGACTCTAAGTGTGCTAAAAGTAATTTGTAGTGCATGTAGTAAAAAATTAGTAAAGAGCGGAGCACGAAGTGTTTTTGTGGTGCCAATTGGATCTCTTTCTTTTTTACGTGCAAATAAGATACTTAGTTGTGAAAGACATGAAACACCCACGAATATCCATAGATCCGTGGATATCCGGATGGATATGGTATGGGTTTAAAATATCCTACCCGTACGAGTAGTGGGTAGGGTATGGGTATGGGTATGAAATTTTTTTATGGGTAGGGTATGAATGCCGCCAAACTCGTACTTACTTGTGCCCATTGTAATCCCTATTGACACGTGACTATGTTGATATTAATTATGTAAAATGACGTATTTATATGTGAACCATTTCATCTCATATGCAAGGTTGTAGTCAAAACAAACCAATCCATATCATTTTTAATACGAAAAAAAAACGGATGATTATTTTTATTTAAAATCACAACTTTTCTGTTTCTGATAGTTCTTTCGTTCAAGAATTAAATCGAAATCATCAAACTGTGTCCGATTGATCGAAATTGAGTACAGGAGAATTAAGTGGTTCGGCTCCACGACAAACCCTATGGGGGAGTCGACATGAGTGACCTTTCTGGGTCCCATTTCAGCTCTGATCTGCATATCCGGGTTGAAGTTATTTGCATCTTGATCGATCAAAATATGTTGTTAACGTTCATCGTTTTTAACTGAAACCATAATTAGGTTTTATTGATAGATTAATACTTGATAAAAATAATTAGGGTTCATGATCAAAAAAATTGCACATGTGTTTTTGTTCAAAAATGTTTGATGATGAACACGAACAAAATAAAAATTCATAGCAACCTCGGGACTCAAGTAGGTCGTTTCCACGACACAATTCCTCGTGACAAGTGCATGTAAGATTTATCTTGGGCTAGGCTGTGCAACTCAAGTTGTTGAATACTACCTTCGTCCCACAAAAGTGTCCACATTTAGAATATCAATACATCATTTAATGCATTTTTTCCAAACATACCCCTATGATAACATTTAATGTTTATACAATCATTTCATTTTCCAATAGAGTATTATTATATGATAGGGGTGTATTTGTCCATTTGTACTTAAAATAAAACACATTAATTATTTTCTTAATATGTGTGCACCACAAAAGATGGACACTTTTTATGGGACGGAGGTAGTAATATTTTTTTCAATTATTCATAATCCCTCTGTTTTTTTATCTGTCGCAGAGAGAAAAATCACTCAGATTAAGAAAATAATTAATATGTCTAAAATATAGTATTTGAAATGTATTTTTTTTATTGGAGATGTAAATACTTTGTTGGTAAATGAGTTTTTAGTATTGGAAATGTAAAAAATAAATAAAAAAAGTATTGGAAATGTATTGTTTTATTGGAGATGTAAATACTTTATTGGTAAAGGAGAAAAAATAATAATAAATGATGCATTGAAAATATAAAATGATGATATATATAAAAGCAGAGTAAATTTTGAAATGTGACGATGATAAAAAAAAGCGGAGGAGTATAATATTGGATTATTTATAGACTCTTGGTTTCTTTCAACCCCTTGTAGCAAGGGTGGATTCACGTGAATGAGGGGGTCACGTGACCCCACTCAAATTAAAACATTAAAAAGAAATTGCGAAACGACATCATTTTGGTAAAAAAAAAAACAAAAATATTTGACCTAATTACCCACCCAACCCGGTTCCGACCCGGAAATTTTGACCCAATTACCCGCCCAACCCGGAAATTTTGACCTAAATACCCGTCCAACCCGAAAAAAAATTTAGGGTTACTATATTTTGTGACGAGTGGCCAATTCTAATCGAATTTCTGGATCTGCGCTAACGCTTTATAGTACTTTTTTTTTTATTACTGCCTTGTAACCACTTGTTGACCCCCTTCTACATAATTTTATGAAGAAACTAGCTTGGAACGGTACAGGGGCAGCTCAAGTGGTTTCCTGAGACACCTTAAGTCATTTTTGGCTGATGATCTCGAAATCCGAAGGTCGTGTTCGAAATCGTAGATTAGCTTGGAATTTGATTGGCGTTTGTGTTTTCTTTTTTTGTAGTCTTCAAAATTTTGTAAGTTGTGGCATTCCACTTTGATTTTTAAATAAAAGATCGTTTTTCCAAAAAAAAATGTATTTTGTGTATTAAAGTAAATGAATGAATGAATTAATTAAAAGGTAACCATGTGTAATCCGAGAAGAGCTATGGTGTAACGGATATTTATAGGTATACTAAGTAAAGGGATGTGTTGTATCCAACTCACACCTATATACCCACACACCCCTGTTGGGTTTGAGAGAATAAATAAAAATTTAGCTGCACACTCAACTAATTGATATAACTCATAAAATACTCGTTGCACCATCACTTTTCTTGTGTAGCCCTTGTTCTCTTCCTACTGTTCGGTCAACAAAGTGAACAGAAAATCTGTGTCCGGGACCCACACAATCTTTTTTAAGGAGGACCCACACTCTTCTGTTATTCCCATTTTTTAAAATAAATATTTATTGTTATACTACTACCTCCGTCTCAAAATATAAGTCACTCCACATCTTTTTGATTGTCCCAAAATATAAGTCATTCTACATTACCAATGAATTATTTATTACTACATCCGTCCCATAAAAAGTGTCCACATTTTGCTTGGCACATAGATTAAGAAATCAATTAATGTGTAGTAATTTAAGTGCTAATGTACATATATATCCCTATCATATAATAAATGCTTCTATTGGAATGTAAAATAAACATACAAACATTAAATGCAAATATAAGGGTATGAGTGGAAAAAATGCATTAAATGATATATTGATTTTGTAAATAACACTTTTTATGGGACGATTAATTTTCAAAAAGTGGACACTTTTTATGGGACGGAGGTAGTACTATTTTCTCTATCTTGCCCCTAATTTTTATTAACCATCCAACTATTTTTGAATACTTTATAACTATTTTATTAACGATAGTCAAAAGATATTTTATTCATTTCCACTTAAAATTTATGTCATTCAACCACTTTCTTAATCTGTGTAAAAACACCCAAAATGACTTATATTTTGGGAGGGATGTAGTACATCCGTCCCAAAATGTAAATTCATTTATCTTTTTGGTTTTGTCTCATAACGTAAGTCAATTTAGAAAACCAATAAAGAATTTATTATATTTTTTTATTTTACCTCTCATTTATTATATACTCACTCATTTTTCACTATTTTGCATTAATAACAATGAAATGTCATTTTAGACTTTTTTCCATTAACATTAACGACACATAACAAATTTAACCAACTTTCTTAATTTGTGAGGAAAATTTCAAACGGGGGATGGAGGTAGTAATAAAGAAAAGGATGGTGATACATCTACTACACATAGTGTGTAGTGGATGTATCACTACACAATCTTGGCTATTTATTTTAGTGTGTACAGTTTTATCATTGGAGGATGTGGTGATAGTGTATATGCACTACACAATATGTGTAGTGCACATATCATTTTCTAAAGAAAAGGATGTCATTCTCTCACTCTTTTGCTTTTGTGTAGTCTATCTACATTTTTTGAAGCAAAAAAAGACATGTATAATTACCAGTTTATTTATTCAAAAAAAAATAAGGCCACTAAAGGGTCGGGTAACCGTAGTGGCTCTATAATTCTTCCTTTTTGTTAGGGTGGTGATACATCCACTACACATAGTATGTATCATTATCACAATTGCTTCCGTAGCTGCTGGAAGCCAAGTTGGTTACACCCGTACCTCCCAGACCAGTATCGGATCCACCTCCGAGGAATCATAATCCTAAATCCTAATACCAGGCGTGAATATCACATGGGAGGAGCACGACAATTTGGGTGATAGATGTTACAATGAGACACCGTTACATACGTCTTTTAATCCTATAAGAACTCGACCATCCGTTAGCCTATGATCATGCCCTTATCAAGCATACCGGAAGATCTATTTAACCCTTCCCCGCTCGGTTGGGCCCAACACTTGGCCTTTTGCTAAGCCTGTCTTGTGGTTGTCATGTGGTAGCTTCTTCACCTAGTTGTGCGGGCTTGTAACATGAAGGGCGGACTGACCGGCCCCCGGCTGCTTTGGGTCGCGCTTATGAGATGGCGGGTCGCAAGCTTGTCGGCTGGTTCTCGGCCTCTGTCTGACTTAGGTTAATGCGGGCTCGGTGGGCTGAGGACCCTATCAACTGTTCAGGCCGTCGGACGGACCCGATTGTGGATCCGTTGGCACTTTTGCGGGTCAGGCGTATTAGTTTTATTTACTAGTGGATAATATAATATGATAAAAATAATTGAAGTAACGATTTGAAATTTAAAATGTTTTTTCTTAAAAAAATTTGTGTAGATAAAAAAATAATTGTCGAGAGAAATTGAAATAAAATACTCCCTCCGTTTTTTTAACTGTCACACTTGGAAAAAAAATAATTGACCATGTTCATCCTAAAATGACTAACCTTAAGCTAAAAAGTGATCAGATTCATCCAAAAATGACGCTTATTTTTCCTCATAAATGTGATGATTAAAAACGGAGGGAGTAATATAATGTATAAAATAATGGTTAAAAAGGAAATAAAGTAAGGGGTTTCTATCGGCACCCTCAGTATTACTATCGTCACCCTTTTTTGATTATTTTTTTCAATTTCCGGGACCACACTAGAAATGTCAGCATCACTGATGTTCCTTTTCGATATTAAGGTCAGTGGACTGACGTTACTAAATAGTGACACTTTAATTAAGTAAACGTCGGTGCAACCGATTTTGGTTTTGAACAGAAACGTTAGTGTCATTGAATTTGGTTTTCAATAGCAATGTCAGTGCCACTGCGTTGTGTTCATTAAAAATAATCATGGTGCCGAAGTAATTTTTATGGTACCGGGAGTACTAGGGTGCAAGTAGTAAAAATGAGAGTGCCGATAGAACCCCTAAAGTAAATAAAGTGAAATGGTGAGAGATGATTTAATATTTTTTTTTGTAGTTGAAAAAATGATTGGTGGGAGAAACTGTACGAAATGATTGGTGAATCGATATAAAATAGGGAAATTCTTAGGTGAGGATTTCACGGGTGAAGGCCATTAGATTTGCGTCATGTGTACAAGAGGACAAAAAAGCGCATTACACGTACAGTAAATCTAGCGGGGTCTTCACCGCAGAGTCTCACTAAAATTTCCCATAAAATAGGGGAAAGGATTCAGAAGGACAATGAATGTCATAAATGGGGATGAAAATACAACGTTTATTTTGTGTGATTAAAAAAAACAAATTTAAATTAATGGACAGAAATACCCATGATATTTTTTTTGGAAAAATTGGAGTAAATGTTGTGCCATAAATTGCGGAGAGTGAATCTGCCAAATTAATTTATTCAATTTATAAAAGAAATAGTTACGGTCAATAATATATGGTTACAATAAAAAATGTAGTAACACAAGAAGAATGTACTAACATTTTTTAAAAAATAGTTACAACCAATAAAATAAAGGTACAATAAAAAAGATGTAATAGCACTCGAAAAACATGTAGTAACAGCCAATAAAATTAATATAGTTAAAACCAAAACATGTAGTAACATTGAAAAAGTAGTAGTAACAAGCGATAAAATAGATGTAGTTACAATAAAAAATGTAGTAACACTGACATGGATCGAGTAACATATATAGGTGGAGTAGTTTTGCATCAAGATTTGAAAATTGTAGATAAAGTGAGTATTTTGTTTTACTCAAAATAAAAATATAGTTAATTGTCAATTATGACACATTTAGAAGATGTCAGGATTTTAGGACTATATTAAAAGATTTTTGTCAAAAATGATATTTCACTAGTAAAAGTGAAAATGATAGTGAGTTTGAAAGTGAATTACGTTGGTTTTGTGCTGAAAAATCAAAGTAATTCACTTTCATTTTCACTAGTGAAATGTCCTTTTTGACAAAAATATTTTCTTATATTCTTTTTTGCCTGACATCTTTCATATTGTGTCATTTAAGACCATTATCCCTAAAAAAATATATAGTGATAATTGATGCATAAATCATGGAGAATTGATTGACGGAGCATTAAATGCGTTTTTTTGGGTAGAAAATCATTAAATGGCAGATTTTTAAGGATCGCAACCGAATGTAAAAGAGATCAGCGCATATCAAGAAATTTTTTTATAAAAATAGTTTTAAAAAATGTATTGTTGGAAATTTATACTATTTTTGTCTTCATTAAACATCAGTTTTCTTTAATCCCGATTTATTAGTAAATTTGTCTTTATTAGCAAAAATCTATATAAAATAAACTTAAACTCAAAGTGTAATATTCCGATTTTCAGGAAATTACAGACGTGTCATTTTGCAAAAATGCATGAAATATTATGTTCATTATTTATTCTTGGAATTAAAGTGTATTTGTATATATATATATATATATATATATATATATATATATATATATATATATATATATGGTTTTATAGAATTAAATTTTTTATTAAGAGACAATTAAGGAAAAAGGAAATAGGTTATTAGTTTGGGAAAAAGATATAAAAGGAAAATACATCCCACATTCTTGTAACCTATTAGAAATCAAAAAATTGGTTTAGTCGACTCTGAGAAGCAGTTGGGAGCAAGAGTGAAACCAAAGAGATTTTCTACGAATTCTCAGTGAGTTCTTAACCGTTTTCATATTCGAGTTGAGCGTTGGAATCGTCGTGAAGAGGACGTCGCTTCAACACAAAAAGTTTGGAGCATTGTCAAGGTAAGGAAATCTGAACCTAGATGTGTTCTTGGATGAGTTTTAGGGATTAAAATCCATATCTTTCGTAGTTTTGTTGTAATAGAAACGTGTAATCGAATCTAATCTATTTTGGAATTGATCACATAGATTTTCTGTGAGAACGGGATCGTTTTGCTGTAGATTTCTAGTAGTTTGGATTAGCTTTTGCTTGCTACCAAGTAAGAGGCTCTTCCTATGATTTAATCACGTTTATAGGGTTTAAGTTGAGGTCTTGATGTGATTTTATGTTAGAAATTATACCTATATGATGTTTAAGGATTAAGGGATGTTATGGTTTGTAAAAGTGGTGTTTTATGCTATTTTCTGAGTATATTCGTGTTGAACATGTTTGGAATCGAGTAGAGATCGTAAAGTGCAGAAAAATCGAGTTTAGGGTTTTGGCTACGTTGAATGCGTACGCATTGGCTAGCAATGCGCACGCATTGCTGATACAAGATGTCCAGTTTTGTTTTGTGCAGGAGCAATAAGCGGGTATTATCGGACGTAAACTTTCAAAGAAGTTTACGGTCGATCAATGCGCACGCATTGGTCCATGTTTTTGGGAAAATGTTGTTTTAAGCCATGAGATGAGTTTTAAATGTTGTTTCTTGATCTAATAACATTAGATGAACATGAACAAGCCTTGATTGAGTTTCTGATGCGTTTAGTTCCTGCACCGAGTGGATGCTCCACAAGAGTTGAAGTTTGGGACCGTCGGAAGGGCATGCTGGGCTTGTGCTTTGGTGAATTAGTATTCATCAATGTCTGTTTAATTTCTAGGCCTTGTCCATGTCTAGTGGTCTAGAAAAGAGAGTAGTAGGTGTGAGGGAGTTTACTTGAAAATACTTAGGTGTCTAGTTAACAACAAATAATAAATACATACTTGGGTAGTAAAAAGATTAATCGTCATGTCACTTTTGGATAGGCACAAGTATATAGCGGCTATGTGACGCGATCGGACAGGTGGATAACTCTGTGACCTACAAGTGGCCAAAAGACATGGGGACTTCACCGAACGTGTATGCATACCGGGGAATCCCGGGACTAATAGTGCATAACACTGTGGGTTGGCAACTATCTCACGGTGGATATACACCTCGCGTAGTGCCCTTGAGTGCTGACATAACCAAGATAAGCTAAGATAGAAACGTATAGTCATGAAATGTTGATCGACATGGAGTGAACCCTAGATTGAGTCGGTCTCATAAAGATAATCCAACAATTATGAATCTTGTTTAATAAATCTTAATTGAATCATAGCTTCTACCTTTCTACTGAGTACATCGTATTTACCTCAAATGCATGTTTTTGTTATGTGTTTGGGGGAGAGAAGGTGAACAGGTTGAACCGGAATTCGATGTGGATTTCGAAGATGACGTTAGAGGACGCCGACGTTGAAACTTTTATTTTTTCTTTTTCATATGAAGTTCCAGACTTATTTTTTATTCCATGGTTCTGACAAATAAGCTTGTAAATTCTTTTATTGTTTCTTTTGGGGGTTTCGTACGTTGTAAGTTCTTTGGAGATTTTCGTTGTAATAAGTTACTCCTTTTCTATCTTTAGATGGATATTTCTATTCTTGTTTGATGAAAAAGAGTATACCCGAGTCTTTTGCTTCCGTTTTGCTTTAACTCGATATGACGTAGTAGAGGCTTGCGTATAATATGGAATTTATTTTACATTATACGTGCCGAACGTTCCTTTTCCAGTTATGGACTCGGTGTCTGGGAACGGGACGTTACAGTTGGTATCAGAGAGAAGCGTCTTTTAGGCTTCCTTCTTTTTAAGATAAGATTTTCCTTAGACCACTTAGTAACATTCTGATCCTCCTTGATCTTTCAGAATTATAGTAACCCGTAGAGGCGTTTATGGTGCTAAGAACTCAAGGGCTCAACAAGAGGTTAATCAGAATCAAGGGCAGCTGGAAGAACATGTAGTATCTTTGGGTCATGTGGAAAGGGTTGATCAAGTACCTTAGCAACAACCAATACCTCAAGTTCTTCAAGGACACACTTTCACGATTGTAGGTGACACCCCACCAATGTTTCTACCACCCGTGACAGGTGTGAATCTGCCTCTACCGGTAAAAGGGAACAATGGAGTCCAGAACCAAGAAAATGGGAAAGGAGGTTCAAGTCGACCAATTCGAGTGCTTGCCATAGATGCAGAGTATGCAGAACCGGATGATAATGTTATTTCAGGTATCTTTAACTTGTTTATTCTATGTTATTAAAGTACCTTTATAGCACGTTAATTCATGTTGTAATTGTAGTTAAATAAACGAATTTACATCTTAGGTACGTTAATATTAGAAAACTTTGCAGTTTCGGCCTTGTTTGATACGGGAGCGTCTAATACCTTTGTGTCAACTAAGATGGCTAAGAAATTGAATCTACCTTCGGAAACCTTAAGAAACACCTTGGAGATAACTACATCACTAGGAAAGGTAACTAAGGTAACTAGGACGATACCTCAAGTGGATGTTCGAGTCGGAGCGTATCGGTGTAAGAGTGACTTCACAGTTTTGGAGTTTTCAGACTTTGATGTGATTCTAGGAATATATTGGCTATCTGAGAATTACGTGCACTTGGACTGTAGGGAAAAGAGAGTGACTTTTAAAGTACCGGGAAAATCATCTAAGACTTATCAAGGTAATGTTTACAAGCCAAGTAAGAAGCGTCATCCGATAATATCAGCAGTTAAGGCGATAAGAGCATGTCAAAATGGATTTGAAGGCTACTTGTTGTATGCAGTGGATGTGGAACAAGTAAAGCCTAAGTGAGAGGAAACCCCTGTAGTAAAAGAATACCCTGGAGTATTTCCGGACGAGTTACCGGGAAATATGCCGGATAAGGGAATTAGGGTTCGAGATCAAGTTAGTATCATGAGCGGCACCAGTTGCAAGGCTAGAGAGTGTTCTCTAAGATTGATCTTAGGTCGGGTTATCACCAGTTGAAGATCAAAGTGGCTGACATACCGAAGACGGCTTTTAGTGCTAGATATGGACATTATGAATTCTTGGTTATGCCATTTGGACTCACTAATGCTCCATCTGCATTTATGGAATTAATGTGGTGCGTCTTTATGCTTTACTTGGATAAGTTCGTGATAGTATTCATAGATGACATCTTTGTCTACTCAAATGATGAGAAAGAACATGAAGAACACTTAAGGATAATGTTGAATACTTTGAAAGAGAAGCAGTAGTATGCTAAGTTTTCGAAGTGCGACTTTTGGTTGAACCAAGTCAATTTCTTGGGTCATGTCATTTCTGGAGATTGCATTCAAGTTGACCCGGCAAAGATTGAAGCAGTGGAGAATTGGCTTAGACCTACCACAGTTTTAGAGGTGTGAAGCTTCCTAGGATTGGCTGGCTATTATAGAAAGTTTGTGCAAGACTTCTCAAGATAGCTACACCACTCACCAGGCTCACACAAAAGAACGTGAAGTTTGAGTGGACTAGAGAATGTGAAGAGGCTTTCCAGACATTGAAAGAAAAATTGACTACAGCCCAGTGTTGGCAGTTCCGGAGATCTTCGATAACTACGACGTCTACACCGATGCTTCGGGACAAGGGTTGGGTTGTGAGTTGATGCAAGGAGGAAAAGTGATTGCCTATGCATCTAGACAGTTAAAGGTGCATGAAAATATTTATCCCTTTTGCACCAAAGTGTATGCCTTAAAGACTTGGAGGCACTTCGTGTGTATGGAGTTAAAGCTAGGATTTTCACGGACCAAATTTTAAAGTATTTCTTCACACAAGAAAATCTGAATATGAGACAGAGGAAATGGTTAGAGTTCGTAAAGGATTACAATGTGGATATACAATACCATCCGGATAAAGCGAATGTGGTTGCAGATGCCTTGAGTAGGATACCAGTGTTCGCAGTTTCAAGTGTTGAAGATGTGGCAGAGCAGTTTGATAGGCTAAAAATCTGGGGTTTTGAGAAGATTGAAGATCGACAGTTTGTGGCACCGTTGTTAGCAAGATATAAGTTGATGGATTTCATCACCGGTTTACCAAGAACGAAGAGTGGGCATGACTTGATTTGAGTTATTGTGGATTGATTAACCAAATCCACTCATTTCTTACCAACTAAGGTAGACATGCCTTCGTAGAAAATGACAACACTCTACTTGGATAATGTAGTTGATAGGTCTAAATCGTAATTCGGTCTGCGGATCCTTACTCGAGTCCGTCTGGCCATCAAAATAGTGGATAAGGCCACCGGCCATCAAAATAGTGGATAAGGCCACCGGCCATTATTGTCCACGAACTCGCAAGTCAAATAGGGTCGCGAGCCTTTGGATCCGCTCCAAGCCCTTATCCCCATCAGGCGCCAAGAAAGACTAGGGGGCCGGCATGCAAATCCCTTCGGTTATCGGGTCCGCCAGCGACCTCATATGCAATATCTAGCTCCGCTACGAGCTCGCTAGTATAGATAAATATCTATTTGTACTATGTCCTTATTTGTAAATAAACCGAACTTTAGTCGGTAACTTCCCTATAAATAGGGCCACCTGTAACCCATTCAAGGGACACAAGTTTAATCAATAAAAGATAAGGCAAAGCCAAATTCTCCCATTCTCTCCACCGGTAGTACGACACCACCGCTTACACACCTAGCTCCACCATGAGCCACCACCGTTTATATCATCATAACAGCCAGATATCCACCATTACACCACCGCTGAACACCCACGATAATTTCGACGTTATCAGTAGTGAGGTTGCATGGAGTACCGATCTCGATAGTTTCAGATTGTGACAGTCGGTTTATCAGTCGGTTTTGGAAGAGTTTGCAAAGGCATTAGGTACTAAGTTGGATATGGGTACGGCCTTTCATCCTCAAATAGATGGACATCATAACGGACGATCCAGACACTTGAAGATATGTTAAGAGCATGTCTTTTGGAAGTAGGCAGATCATGAGATGACTACCTACAGAAGAATTTGCCTAAACAATAGATATCATGCAAGTATAAGTATGCCACCATTTGAAGTTTTGTATATAAGAAGAATCTGAAGGCAGCTCAAGACAGACAGAAAAGTTGGGCTGATGTTAGAAGAAGACTGTTAGAGTTTGAAGTCGGGGAAAGAGTTTACCAACGGGCTTCACCGATGAAAGGAGTTAAACGGTTTGGACATAAGGGAAAGTTTTCGGACCTTTGAGATCATTAAGAAGGTTGGACCCTTGGCTTATAAGTTAAAATTACCGTAATCAATGTCAAGAGAGTTCATAATGTTTTCCACATATCAATGTTGAAGAAGTGTTTGACCAAGACTGATGTTGAAGCTATGTTGATCCGGAAGTTCTCCAAGATAATCTTGCATATGATGAGAAGTAAATCAAGATTCTAGACCGGAAGGAGAAGATGATTAAGAGACAGATGATCCCTTTGGTTTTGGTGCAATGGAGCAATCATTCACCGAATGAAGCAACTTGAAAAGTTGAAGATGATATGATCAGCGAGTTTCCAGATTTTGTGGGTTTACCATCGAGGATGAAACTCCTCTTAAGGGGGGAGGAATGTAATATTCTGATTTTTGGGAAATGGCAGACGTGTCATTTTACGAAAACGAAATATTATGTTCATTATTTATTCTTGGAATTAAAGTGTATTTGTATAAATATATATGTCGAAATATATATATGGTTTTATGGAATTAATTTTTATTAAGGGACAATTAAAGAAAAAGGAAATAGGTTATTATTTTGGGAAAAATATATAAAAGGAAAATACATCCCATTATTCTTGTAACCTATTAGAAATCAGAAATTGGTTTAGTCGACTCTGAGAAGCAGCTGGGAGCAAGAGTGAAGCCAAAGAGATTTTCTACGAATTCTCACTGAGTTCTTAACCGTTTTCAGATTCGAGTAGAACGTTGGAATCGTCCTGAAGAGGGCGTCGTTTCAACACAAAAAGTTTGGAGCTTTGTCAAGGTAAGGAAATTCGACCTAGATGTGTTCTTGGATGAGTTTTAGGGATTCAAACTCATATCTTTCGTAGTTTTGTTGTAATAGAAATATGTGATCGAATCTAATCTATTTTGGAATAGATCCATAGGTGGATCTACCCTTTGCTAAAGGGGTCCGCGACCCCGTTAAATATAAGAAAACTCTACATTTTATGTGTAGAAAAATATTTGGACCCGTGAAAAATAAAATTTACTCTGAAAAAAGTTACGGACCCATTGAATAATATTTGATCCGCCACTTTGAATAGATCACATAGGTTTTCTCGTGAGAACGGGATCGTTTTTGCCGCAAATTTCGGAAGTTTGGATTAGCTTTTTCTTGCTATCAAGTAAGAGCCTCTTCCTATGATTTAATCACGGTTTATAGGGTTTAAGTCGAGGTTTTGATGTGATTTAATGTTAGAAATTATACATATATGATGTTTAAGGATTAAGGGTTGTTATGGTTTGCAAAAGTGGTGTTTTTACGCTATTTTTCTGAGTATATTCATGTTGAACATGTTTGGAATCGAGTAAAGATCGTAAAGTGCAGAAAAATCGAGTTTAGGGTTTTGGCTGTGTTGAATGCGTACGCATTGGCTAGAAATGCGCACGCATTGCTGATGCAGGATGTCCAGTTTTGTTTTGTGCAGGAGCAATGCGCACGCATTGACCGGTGATGATGTCGAAATTATCATCTTGTTTTAGAGGTGTTTGTGGTGGATATATGGCTATAAAAAGTGTTTTAAAGTGGTGTTTGCCGGTGGTGCTCGGCGGTGCTAGGGGATTCCGGCGGTGGTGCTTAATAAGAGAGGAGAGTGGACAAATTGGCTTTGCCTTATGTTTAATTGATTGATCGTCTCCCCAAATGGGTTACATGGTACCCTATTTATAGTGGAGCCACCGACTAAAGCTCGGTTATTTACAAATGAAGACATATAGTATAAATAGATATTTATCTACAGTAGCGGGCTCGTAACGGAGCCAACTAATGACCTCGGCGATCCTTTTATCTTTTATATCATTGTCTTGTCAAACTAGAGGTAGTTCTTCCTCTAAGTATTATGGACGAGATCGCTGGCGGACCTGATTATCGAATGGGTTCGCGTGTCGGCCCCCTAATTCTTTCTTGGCGCCGCATAGGGTTAAGGGCTTGGAGTGGATCCGAAGGCTCGCGATCCCAATTTGGCTTGCGAGCTCGCGGACAATAATGGCCAGTGGCCTCATCCACTATTTTTGGTGGCCGGTCAGACCCGAATAAAGATCCGCGGATCGAATTACGATTTAGGCATATCAACCGGACAGAAACTTTCAGCAAGTTTCTGGTCGATCAATGCGCACGCATTGGCCCCTGTTTTGGGGAAAAGGTTGTTTTAAGACATGAGATGAGTTTTAAATGTTGTTTCTTGATCTAATAACATTAAATGAACATAAACAAGCCTTGATTGAGTTTCTGATGTGTTTAGTTCCGACACCGAATGGGTGCTCCACGTTGAAGTTCGGGACCGTCGGAAGGGCATGATGGGCTTGTGTTTTGGTGAATTAGTATTCATCAATGTCTGTGTAATTGCTAGGCCTTGTCCGTGTCAAGTGGTCTAGAAAAGAGAGTAGTAGGCGTGAGAGAGTTTACTTGAAAATACTTAGGTGTCTAGTTAACAACAAATAATAAATACATACTTGTGTAGTAAAAAGATTAAGCGTCATGTCACTTTTGGATAGGCACAAGTATATACCGGCTATGTGACGCGTTCGGGCAGGTGGATAACTTTGTGACCTACAAGCGGCCAAAAGACAGGGAGACTTCACCGAATGTGTATGCGTACCGGGGAATCCCAGGACTAATAGTGCATAACACTGTTGGTTGGCAACTATCTCCTGGTGGATATACACTTTGCGTAATGCCCTTGAGTGCTGACATAACCAAGATAAGTTAAGATAGAAACGTATAGTCATGAAATGTTGATCGATATGGAGTGAACCCTAGTCAATCACAATTTCTTTTGGCGCCGTATAAAGGTCGAATATATATTCTAGATATTCATGGAGTTTATGTAATATCTATCTTATTTTGTCTAGTTTTTTCAGATCTTTACGAATAGTTTTTTTGGAAAATTGAATTTTATTTACATTATATATATATATATATATATATATATATATATATATATACGTGTCAATGACAGTGATATCGTGTCCCAAAATTTTAAAATTAAGCCAGTATCACCGCTGTAATCAGTATCGTTATCGCATCTGACGTTTAGTGATCAAGCAACATTTGTGTATACTAGTGCAAGGGATCCGATTTCCACTCCATTCATTCACACTTCAACAAACATGATTCATCCAACTGATCCCTTAATATTAAAAAAGAAATCAAGATACAAAATTTTGCTACTATCCATCTCACTCCTAAATATGATTTTTATACCTCAGAGAGATATAATTCAGTGGTAAAGAAATGGGCTTAATTTAGTGATAATTTTGTTTTTAACCGAAATGTGTGAGTTCGATTCTCTAAATCAACTTCTCTCAACGGAAATAAAAAATGAATACACTCGTTACGCACAAAACAACTGAAATATAATCTTCGATTTATATTATACACAAAACGAAACTCTAGTAGGGAGGCATTAAGGTCCATTGATTAGTTTCAACTTGAATGGACATTGATCGCCTACAACAAATATAACAATCAAAATCTGACAAAGACACACAAAACATTGTCGTATAATGTGTAAATTACATATAAACGATATCGTTTTATGTTTTTTTTTTATATTTGATGGTTAAATGCATTGGAGTAGATTTTTTCAAACCTTGTACATGACTTGACCCACTCAATTGGGAACTTGGGATATACGACGAATATCAACCTATCATCTGGATTTTCCAAGATAACAAATTATTCAACCCAAGGCCTTTTAATTCACACCCACAATATTTACTTTCTTTGGGACACAAAATATCATATTTGTGTTCTTAAAGCATTTTCAACCCAGCTCAATCTTCTTGAGCATAAGTGATATGTCCATTTCCACATCTCTCGATGGAACCTCAAGACACCTTTCCAAAGCGGAAAGCTTCAGAACACTCCTTTCTTCTCATTTTATCAATCATTTTCAGGTAAAGAATGTACCTTTTAATCTGCCTCTTTCTTCTTTGGGCTTATCTCAATCCTTTGAATTACCCAAGAAAAGAAGTAGAACCTTAACAGCTTTAGCTTCTTTAGCTGTTGAAACCTCAAAACCTTCATTTAGAAGTAAAAATCCCAAAGATATCAACATTCTTGTTGTGGGTTCTACTGGTTATATAGGAAAGTTTGTAACTTTAGAGTTGATTAAAAGAGGGTTCAATGTCATTGCAGTTGCTAGGGAGAAGAGTGGGATTAAGGGTAAGTATAAGAAAGAAGATACATTGGGAATGTTGAATGGAGCTAATGTTTGCTTTTCAGATGTGTCCCAGTTGGAAATATTGGAGAAAAGCTTGGAAGATTTAGGGATTCCTATTGATGTTGTGGTGTCTTGTCTTGCTAGTAGAAATGGTGGTGTAAAGGACTCATGGAAAATTGACTATGAGGCTACAAAGAATAGTTTGATTGCAGGTAGGAAATTTGGTGCTTCTCATTTTGTTTTGTTATCTGCTGTTTGTGTGCAAAAGCCCCTTCTTGAATTTCAGAAAGCAAAGTTGAAATTGGAAGCTGAATTGGTAAAAGAATCCAAATCGGATAATGGATTTACTTATAGTATTGTTAGGCCTACAGCATTTTTTTCAAAAGCTTGGGTGGACAGGTTGAATTGGTGAAAGATGGAAAGCCTTATGTGATGTTTGGGGATGGAAAATTGTGTGCTTGCAAGCCAATAAGTGAGGCTGATTTAGCTTCGTTTATCGCCGATTGTGTATTGAGTGAAGACAAAACGAATCAGATCTTGCCAATTGGAGGGCCTGGGAAAGCTTTGACACCATTAGAACAAGGAGAGATATTGTTTAGACTGTTGGGACAAGATCCCAAGTTCTTGAAAGTGCCTATTGAAATAATGGATTTTGCTATTGGGGTTCTTGATTTCCTAGTTAAGATATTCCCTTCATTAGAAGATGCAGCTGAATTTGGGAAGATTGGGAGGTATTATGCTGCAGAAAGCATGCTTGTTTTGGACCCTGAAACTGGAAAATATAGTGCTGAGAAAACACCAAGTTATGGTAAAGACACTTTGGAAGACTTCTTTGAGAAAGTCTTGAGAGAAGGAATGGCTGGTCAAGAATTGGGAGAACAGAGTATCATTTGAGACATTTTTGAAATGTAACATACATATATTTTTGCTCTGTCTGTATTTATCAAGTTCAAGATTGGGATGTGGAACCTTGTCCCCCCTCAATTCAATGTTGAATATATGCCCCAGTTTTACCTTTTGCTCCTAAAACAGAAGTATATACACACAAAAACCTAGAGTATCCTGCATAGCTATGTATTCATGTGCTTTTGGGCAACATATCAATTTCCACATCAGAACCACCTACACTACCAAGGTCGGTGTACTTATGTTAGAGAAAGTGGCTTTTAGAGTTAGAGCTTTTTTTTTTTAAGAGGCGAGTAGTCCACTTCGGCACTAATTTTGGATGGTCTATGGTATGAATTACCGAGAACCTATGACATCATCAAATACTACTTATTGAGTAGTTAATGATAGACTTTTGAACCACTCGATCCGAATATTGAGTAAATGAGAAATTAATGTCTAGAGTTAGACATCCACTCATCGGTTTTGGAAACGGTGTATATGTGTCAACCACAAGGATTTGTTGATTCTGATCATACGCACCATGTTTGTGAACTCCATAAGGCGGTTTTTGGCTTTATGGTCGTGAGAGTTTGGTATTCTGGATCTGAACTTCGACTATTTCTTCTATCCATGGGTTTTGTTAACTCGCAAGCAAATTCTCCTTTGTTCGCATATAAAACTGATTGTTATTGTTATGATAGAAGAGGAATCCAGATGACAGAAATAATATAATAACAGATGCAATCAAAAACATAAACAATCACAGAGGTAACAGAAACAAGAACAACACAAGATTTAACGTGCTTCCGCTACATAATTGACTACTCCACATGAATGAAAAGAGATCTTTTATTATGCACTGAAATTCAGACGGATTGCACACTTTTCAAATTACAATGATCAACACGGTTGGTATTTATAGGCACAGATCCCTAAAACCCTAACCGCCAAGGAATCTTTGTCGGATTGTCATAAATGCCCCATATATGGGTCCCTCTGCTGACCCAATGTTAGGAACATTTTATTATGTTTTGATGATGGCCATACTATTTGTTATATGGCGCAAATAAGTTAAATTCTCAGATAAGTCTTTTTGTAGTCGACGTGTTGTATAAGTTGAGTGAAGACAAGTATTGTACTAGTGGTAGGACGGCAAAGCAAAAACATATATTCGGCAGAGTGAAGCCAGCCAATCACCAAAGAAGAGAAGCAATGCAGACATTAAAGGTCCGACTTGTAACCAAGGAAGTCATGATGACGGCTGGACATTCTAAGTTATACTACAAGCGATGAACATTAATATTCAAATATGGTGTCTGTTAATGATCTCACCCCAATCAAAGATCGGTGAAGTACAAAGATTCTCCTCAAACGAAAAGAAGAAAAACAGGTGAATCGGCAAAGCGGACTCACTTTCGGGTGAGTAAAGACGAAGCAGTGAAGGAAAAGCTAAAACGGGTGTTAAGGGTGATTTTATACGTTTTATAAGGATATATTTTATATCAATATTCCCATATATGGATGTTTTTAAGTAAATTGAAACTTATAATCGATTAATTGAAAGCGAATGACGTTTTGAATAGTTAAAATGCAAAATCGAGTAAATATCGTGGTTTTATTATCTATTTTGTATGGTTTTACGTTTTGCTCGGTTTTGTCATCTTTTAGGTGCACAAATGTGGAATGGAAGAGGTCTAAATGATGTTTGATTGAAGATTAAAAAGGAAAGAAAGAGATACAAGAGGATGAAGATGAAATAAAGCTTGGAAAAATCCAAAACGACTCGTAATACGACCGGGCTTTAGTTAAAAGGCGTTTTTACGAAGAAGAGTCGCTTAATGAAAGTTGTAGAGTTTTCCGAGAGCTTTTTTATGACATTCGGATCATAATTTTTGGAGGTCTACAACTCAAGATATGAATTTTAGAAGTTTTATTCCAATAAATATTCCATGCACAGCAGAATTGTGAACCAGCGTCCATTCTCAAACTGGCGTCCAGCATGTTCAGACCAGCGTTCAGGAGCTTAATTTTGATACAGAGAGTTCAGAATGCAGCTAAACGAACGTCCACCTTCCGTCTGGTTTAGCTTGGACGAGCGTCCATTTTGATCAAACGGGCGTCCGGCCAGTTTACTGTAGCAACCGACTTCAATTTGCTATAAATACAGCGCATTGTTGAACCCTAATGGATTATCAAATACGCAGCAGCTTTTCTCTAAACCTAAATTCAGAGCATGAGAGCGGCCGGCCGGCCGAGCTTCATGCTTGGCGGCCGGTGGTTAGATTAGGTTTTTTTTTTCTTTTCTTTTCGTTTTCTTCTTCTTGTTCGAGCCATGAACAGTTGAGCGACCATGAACATAGCTCTGTGAAGCTTTTTTGCGTTGAAAGAACCTTATTTCTTTCTATGGATGTTTTGTAAGTTGATTTTATTCAAAGTTGTTTCTTTTCCTATGATTAATTGTTATCGTGCAATTCATATCGGAAGATTATTGCTTGTTGATGCTACCGCATGACGGAAGTCGGTGTAGTTTAGATCACCATAGGAAAGAGTAGATCTTTAATCTATACATAACGAAAGTTCATAGGTTAAACATCTAGATTTACGAGAGGATCACAATTTGATTAATTCGATGCAAGATTATCTTAGATTGGAATTGAGGGATATCACCGTTACGGAAAGATGAGATTTTTCATGTGTTTATTTCATTTAGTGTTCTTGTTCTCTTTCATGTTTTGTATGGTTTATGTTAATCGAATTTAGATAACGGAAGTTGATAGATTCGTTAGATTGCCGTGAGAGAGATTGACAATTATTATTCCAACAAACGGAAGTTGAGGGATAATGTTGTTAGATTAGGATTTCATCCATATCTTTGATTTGTATCGATATTAGTTAAGACCGAGAGGTAAACTAATTAATGGCGTGATAAATCGGAAGAGAAACGCTTTTTTAGATAAGATAATAATCCAAGATAACTTGTGAATAAATATCTCTGTCTATCTTATTTCCTTCGGTGGGGTGATGGTTGTTGGAAATAGGTTGATCATGGTTTGTTTATGGTTGGTCAGTTGATAGTTAGTTTTACTGTTTTCATAGATGTAGTTTTATTTATTTTGTCCGCAACTATATTTCCTGGCTTTGGATTAACAATCCTCCGTCCAGTTATTTTTCCGTTCTAGTTTAGGTTTAGGTTTAGTTAATAAAGAAGAATTAATTAGATTAGATTCAACATCCATTTTCCCTGAGGATCGATACCCGTACTTATCCAACTTTACTAGCAACTACCCGGTATTCAGCCGGTTAGGAGGTAGTTTTGCATGGTAGTATAGGTTTATAAATTTTCTTTTGTTTTAATGATGCAAAATCTCTCCAACAAAAGTGGCGCCGTTACCGGGGAATAGGTGTCATGTTGAATCTAGTCTTGTTAGTTCTCGATTTTGTTACGTTTATTTTTCGTTTTTAATAAAAGTAGCGTATACCAAGTTGAGAGTTTTTATTTTGCCGTGTTTCGATGACCGTTAGGTTAAGAATGTGCAAAAGTTTTTTACTCAACTTGTTTTACGTGAAGTTTATATGTTTAGTTGTTCCCTAATCTAACCGTCTGTGCTTGAATTTGATGTGGCTGCCTCGTTCTTGGTGTTTAGAATTGGAATATTAGGGTTTTGCTGTGTTAGTTTCTGCGTTCCTGCTTTGCATTCTTGTTGTTGGACGAGCGTCTTCTCTGTTGGACGCCCGTCCAGTTCTTTAGCTGCAGGTAAACGAGCGTTTGAAAGTATTGGACGCTCGTCCGTTCAAATATTTTCGACTCTGTTCTGGTTTAAAGAATCAGACGGGCGTCTGTAATTAAACGCCCGTCCGGTCGGTTTTCAAAGCGCGCATTTGCGTCCTGAAAAGTGGAATGCCCGTCCATCTTTGAAATTTCCAGAGAACGCCCGCCTGCTTTGTTGAACGCACGTCCGTGTTCCCCGAATTTTTCTTAATTTAATTTTTAATGCTTTATTTAACTTGGATGTTTTCATATGAGCTTCTGTGGCTAATTGATGTTTACATAGATGTCCTGAACTTATATGTTTTTACCTTTCCATCTATGAATCCATGTTAGATAATTGATCAATTCCTTATATATGATTCATCTAGGCATGTTATAGTTCTTTATCGGTTCTCGTATGCTATAATCGTTTTATTATTAATTAGTAGTTAATTTCGGTTTCCGTATGCTACGTACCGCTGTGATGAATCTTTTAAGCTTTGAGACTTATGTGCTTCCTTGTTGTTTATGTAACTCGTATGGGTAGCTACTGTCGGTTTTCCGTATGCTACGTCCAGTCCATATGAGTTATATCTGTTGAGTATAGCTAACTGTTGGTTTCCCATAATGCTATCACTTTCAACGAGTCTTAAAGCGCGTCTACACTGCATGTAATGAACAGAACTGTCGTTTATCGTAACCTGTCATTATTTGGTAGACGTTTATTTTATATATGTCGTGTTGCAAATGAGTGGGCTAGTTTTCTTTCTTTTATTTTTTTTTTATTTTTGCATATCACTTAGATGCATATCATTTAGCTGCATATCATCTAGTTGCACTGTTTTTCTATTTTTCTTTTATTTTTCTTGGCGCGTAGTTAATCGTCCGTTTCGTAATACTACCTCGCTTTTATTTTGTTTCGCACGGGCGTAGTCATTTGTAGAGTTTGGAGTTGTCGCCAACTTCTTCATCTTGAGCCTATAGAATCTTTAGTAGATTACATATCACGTAGATTGCATTGTAACATATTTTCATATAGTGCACCTAGCCTGCTATTTTGTAATGTTCCATGTATCATTATTTCTGTATGCACATGTTGGACTATATTTGTATTATAAGCTTCGTGGCTTATTTGATGCTTAGTGTCCTGTACTTTCCATGTTTGGTGATTTTTCCATCTAAGCCATTATATCATGTGCTTACTTTTTGTTTGAGAAATTTGTTATTCCCCCGTGCCCCCGAGATTCTGCCTTGTTTTCAAGTGTGCAGGGTGTTTGCATTAGCAATTGTGCGCTTTTAGATGAAGCCAGATTTCCGGTGGATGGTCCACGAGTTCATCGCTTTCATCAGCCTTTACTGGATTTGAGTCGGAGCACTTCCGGAATTGCCACTTTAGACCTACAATCAGCTAAGTATTTTCTTTCTTTTTAATTCTGCACAACATGAGGACATGTTGTAATTTAAGTGTGGGGGAGGGGATGGTTTATGTGGTATCTACATTCATTTGCCATACTATTATATTTCTATGAAAAGTGCTAAATTTTCAAATTTTTGTTTTGTCCCGAGTAAGCAGTGCATGTCTTTGTTCGAGAGTTTATATCATTGATGCGTTATTCTGCATATTTAGTAAATTTAGTTGTTTCACCCGACACTATTTTTCACGTGCCATAGTAGATAATGAGCTATATTTTAAAGCTATGCCCATTTGATTAGAGATTTTTTTGATGATTATCGCATGATTCTTTGCTTGCATACTAATTTTGGAAATTTTAATAGTTTGTATTTAGAATTAAAGTATGACATACTGTGAATATCTGAAGGTTTGAATGTGATAGGAGGGATATAATTTAAGGTTTGTATACCAATCTAAGATGAATAATATGAATTATATATATATATAAGTGTCGGAAGTAGTCGCAATGATTTGAGTGCGGTAGGGCATTATCTCGAAATGTCATATACCACTATGGGTTAATAGCTCCCGAACGCTGATGATAGTAGTCCAAATAGGGTGTTATCACGAAACATCCTATTGCTGGGAATGAGGGCATATGTGCTATACATGTGGAATTGATTGAACTTTAAGAAAAATTAGTGAATGGTATTGTGGAAAGATGGTTGGAAACCTTAGTTATCTGCTAACTATCCCCAGTATAAATCGAAAGATATGTTGTGGGACTATCCTCTAAGTGTGTCGGAAATATTTTAAATGCTCCTATTATCTTTTTCGAATAAGTATGTTTTGTGAGGTGCATGTTATAATCATTTTTATATTTCGAATTTAACGGGATGTTGGCTAGTTTTGTTTGAATCAATTTCAAGTGTGGATTTAGTGGAAATTTACTATGGCTATGCACACACGCACTTGGGTGAACCTCTAAACTACTTGAATATGTTTTATATTTGCATAAGTGTTTATTTGTCTCGAGTGATGATTATGTTTTGTCTTGCTCGGGACGAGCAAGGTTTAAGTGTGGGGGAGTTGTTAAGGGTGATTTTATACGTTTTATAAGGATATATTTTATATCAATATTCCCCATATATGGATGTTTTTCGTAGAATTCGAGCTTATAATCGATTAATTGAGCAAATGACGTTTTGAATAGTTAAAATGCAAAATCGAGTAAATATCGTGGTTTTATTATCTATTTTGTATGGTTTTACGTTTTGCTCGGTTTTGTCATCTTTTAGGTGCACAAATGTGGAATGGAAGAGGTCTAAATGATGTTTGATTGAAGATTAAAAAGGAAAGAAAGAGATACAAGAGGATGAAGATGAAATAAAGCTTGGGAAAATCCCGAAACGACTGTAAATACGACGGGCTAGTCAAAAGGCGTTTTAGAAGAAGAGTCCTTAATGAAAGTTGTAGAGTTTTCCGAGAGCTTTTTATGACATTCGGATCATAATTTTTGGAGGTCTACAACTCAAGATATGAATTTTAAGTTTTATTCCAATAAATATTCCATGCACAAAGCAGAATTGTGAACCAGGCGTCCATTCTCAAACTCAAGTCCCAAAGATGTTCGGACCAGGCGTTCAGAGCTTAATTTTGATACTGAGAGAGTTCGAATGCAAATAAACGAACGTCCACCTTCCGTCTGGTTTAGCTTGGACGAGCGCCCATTTTGATCAAACGGGCGTCCGCCGCCATCTCTTGTAGCAACCGACTTCAATTTGCTATAAATACAAATGCGCATTGTTGAACCCTAATGGATTATCAAATACGCAGCAGCCTTTTCTCTAAACCTAAATTCGAGCATGAGAGCGGCCCGGCGGCCGAGCTTCATGCTTGGCCGGCCGATGGTTAGATTAGGTTTTTTTTTTTTCTTTCCGCTTTTCTTCTTCTTGTTCGAGCCATGAACAGTTGAGCGACCCATGAGCGTAGCTCTGTGAAGCTTTTTTGCAAAGAAAACCTTATTTCTTTCTATGGATGTTTTGTAAGTTGATTTTATTCAAAGTTGTTTCTTTTCCTATGATTAATTGTTATCGTGCAATTCATAACGGAAGATTATTGCTTGTTGATGCTACCGCATGACGGAAGTCGGTGTAGTTTAGATCACCATAGGAAAGAGTAGATCTTTAATCTATACATAACGAAAGTTCAGTAGGTTAAACATCTAGATTTACGAGAGGATCACAATTTGATTAATTCGATGCAAGATTATCTTAGATTGGAATTGAGGGATATCACCGTTACCGGAAAGATGAGATTTTTCATGTGTTTATTTCATTTAGTGTTCTTGTTCTCTTTCATGTTTTGTATGGTTTATGTTAATCGAATTTAGATAACGGAAGTTGATAGATTCGTTAGATTGCCGTGAGAGAGATTGACAATTATTATTCCAACAAACGGAAGTTGAGGGATAATGTTGTTAGATTAGGATTTCATCCATATCTTTGATTTGTATCGATATTAGTTAAGACCGAGAGGTAAACTAATTAATGGCGTGATAAATCGGAAGAGGAAACGCTTCTTTAGATAAGATAATAATCCAAGATAACTTGTGAATAAATATCTGTCTATCTTATTTCCTTCGGTGGGGTGATGGTTGTTGGAAATAGGTTGATCATGGTTTGTTTATGGTTGGTCAGTTGATAGTTAGTTTTACTGTTTTCATAGATGTAGTTTTATTTATTTTGTCCAAGAATTATATTTCCGGCTTTGGATTAACAATCCTCCGTCCGCTTATTTTTCCGTTCTAGTTTAGGTTTAGGTTTAGTTAATAAAGAAGAATTAATTAGATTAGATTCAACATCCATTTTCCCGAGGATCGATACCGTATTTATCCAACTTTACTAGCAACTACCCGGTATTCACCGGTTAGGAGGTAGTTTTGCATGGTAGTATAGGTTTATAAATTTTCTTTTGTTTTAATGATGCAAAATCTCTCCAACAAAAGTGGCGCCATTACCGGGAATAGGTGTCATGTTGAATCTAGTCTTGTTAGTTCTCGATTTTGTTACGCTTATTTTTCGCTTTTTAATAAAAGTAGCGTATACCAAGTTGAGAGTTTTTATTTTGCCGTGTTTCGATGACCGTTAGGTTAAGAATGTGCAAAAGTTTTTACTCAACTTGTTTTACGTGAAGTTTATATGTTTAGTTGTTCCCTAATCTAACCGCCTGCATGCTTGAATTTGATGTGGTCGCCTCGTTCTTGGTGTTTAGAATTGGAATATTAGGGTTTTGCTGTGTTAGTTTCTGCGTTCCTGCTTTGCATTCTTGTTGTTGGACGAGCGTCTTCTCTGTTGGACGCCCGTCTAGTTCTTTAGCTGCAGGTAAACGAGCGTTTGAAAGTATTGGACGTTCGTCCCGCTCAAATATTTTCGACTGCTTACGATTTGAAGAATCGACGGGCGTCTGAATTCTAAACGCCCGTCCGGTCGGTTTTCAAGGCGCGCATTTGGCGTCTGAAAAGTGGAATGCCCGTCCAGTGCTGAAATTTCCAGAGAACGCCCGTCTGCTTTGTTGAACGCACGTCCAGGTTCCTGAATTTTTCTTAATTTAATTTTTAATGCTTTATTTAACTTGGATGTTTTCATATGAGCTTCTGTGGCTAATTGATGTTTACATAGATGTCCTGAACTTATATGTTTTTACCTTTCCATCTATGAATCCATGTTAGATAATTGATCAATTCCTTATATATGATTCATCTAGGCATGTTATAGTTACTGTCGGTTCTCGTATGCTATAACTGTTCTTATTATTAATTAGTAGTTAATTTCGGTTTCCGTATGCTACGTACCGGTGTGATGAATCTTTTAAGCTTTGAGACTTATGTGCTTCCTTGTTGTTTATGTAACTCGTTATGGGTAGCTACCGCCGGTTTTCCGTATGCTACGCGTCCATCCATATGAGTTATATCTCGCTGAGTATAGCTAATCGTTGGTTTCCCATAATGCTATCACTTTCAACGAAGTCTTAAAGCGCTTACACACTGCATGTAATGAAACGAATCGCTGTTTATCGTAACTTGTCATTATTTGGTAGACGTTTATTTTATATATGTCGTGTTGCAAATGAGTGGGCTAGTTTTCTTTCTTTTATTTTTTTTTTTATTTTTGCATATCACTTAGATGCATATCATTTAGCTGCATATCATCTAGTTGCACTTGCTTTTCTATTTTTCTTTTATTTTTCTTGGCGTAGTTAATCGCCGGTTTCGTAATACTACCTCGCTTTTATTTTGTTTTCGCACGGGCCGTAGTCATCGTAGAGTTTGGAGTTGTCGCCAACTTCTTCATAATCGAGAGCCTATAGAATCTTTAGTAGATTACATATCACGTAGATTGCATTGTAACATATTTTCATATAGTGCACCTAGCCTCTGCTATTTTGTAATGTTCCATGTATCATTATTTCGTATGCACATGTTGGACTATATTTGTATTATAAGCTTCGTGGCTTATTTGATGCTTAGGTGTCCTGTACTTTCCATGTTTGGTGATTTTTCCATCTAAGCCATTATATCATGTGCTTACTTTTGTTTGAGAAATTTGTTATTCCCCGTGCCCCGAGATTCGCCTTGTTTTCAAGTGTGCGGGGTGTTTGCATTAGCAATTGTGTGCTTTTAGATGAAGCCGATTTCCGGTGGATGGTCCACGCCATCGCTTTCATCAGCCTTTACGGATTTGAGTCGAGCACTTCCGAATTGCCACTTTAGACCTACAATCACCTAAGTATTTTCTTTCTTTTTAATTACTCGCACAACATGAGGACATGTTGTAATTTAAGTGTGGGGAGGGGATGGTTTATGTGGTATCTACATTCATTTGCCATACTATTATATTTCTATGAAAAGTGCTAAATTTTCAAATTTTTGTTTTGTCCCGAGTAAGCGATTGCATGTCTTTGTTCGAGAGTTTATATCATTGATGCGTTATTCGCATATTTAGTAAATTTAGTTGTTTCACCCGACACTATTTTTCACGTGCCATAGTAGATAATGAGCTATATTTTAAAGCTATGCCCATTTGATTAGAGATTTTTTTGATGATTATCGCATGATTCTTTGCTTGCATACTAATTTTGGAAATTTTAATAGTTTGTATTTAGAATTAAAGTATGACATACTGTGAATATCTGAAGGTTTGAATGTGATAGGAGGGATATAATTTAAGGTTTGTATACCAATCTAAGATGAATAATATGAATTATATATATATAAGTGTCGGAAGTAGCTGCCAATGATTTGAGTGCGGTAGGGCATTATCTCGAAATGTCATATACCACTATGGGTTAATAGCTCCCGACTGCCTGATGATAGTAGTCCAGCTAGGGTGTTATCACGAAACATCCTATTGCTGGGAATGAGGGCATATGTGCTATACATGTGGAATTGATTGAACTTTAAGAAAAATTAGTGAATGGTATTGTGGAAAGATGGTTGGAAACCTTAGTTATCTGCTAACTATCCCCAGTATAAACTGAAAGATATGTTGTGGGGACTATCCTCTAAGTGTGTCGGAAATATTTTAAATGCTCCCTATTATCTTTTCGGAATAAGTATGTTTTGTGAGGTGCATGTTATAATCATTTTTATATTTCGAATTTAACTGGGATGTTGGCTAGTTTTGTTTGAATCAATTTCAAGTGTGGATTTAGTGGAAATTTACTATGGCTATGCACACACGCACTTGGGTGAACCTCTAAACTACTTGAATATGTTTTATATTTGCATAAGTGTTTATTTGTCTCGAGTGATGATTATGTTTTGTCTTGCTCGGGACGAGCAAGGTTTAAGTGTGGGGGAGTTGTTAAGGGTGATTTTATACGTTTTATAAGGATATATTTTATATCAATATTCCCCATATATGGATGTTTTTCGTAGAATTCGAGCTTATAATCGATTAATTGAGCAAATGACGTTTTGAATAGTTAAAATGCAAAATCGAGTAAATATCGTGGTTTTATTATCTATTTTGTATGGTTTTACGTTTGCTCGGTTTTGTCATCTTTTAGGTGCACAAATGTGGAATGGAAGAGGTCTAAATGATGTTTGATTGAAGATTAAAAAGGAAAGAAAGAGATACAAGAGGATGAAGATGAAATAAAGCTTGGGAAAATCCCAAAACGACTCGTAATACGACGGGCTAGTCAAAAGGCGTTTTACAAGAAGAGTCCTTAATGAAAGTTGTAGAGTTTTCCGAGAGCTTTTTTATGACATTCGGATCATAATTTTTGGAGGTCTACAACTCAAGATATGAATTTTAAAGTTTTATTCCAATAAATATTCCATGCACAAAGCAGATTGTGAACCAGCGTCCATTCTCAAATCAAGCGTCCGGCATGTTCGAGACCAGCGTTCGGAGCTTAATTTTGATACTGAGAGTTCGAATGCAGCTAAACGAACGTCCCACCTTCCGTCTGGTTTAGCTTGGACGAAGCGTCCATTTTGATCAAACGCGGGCGTCCGGCCGCCATCAGTAGCAACCGACTTCAATTTGCTATAAATACAAACGCATTGTTGAACCCTAATGGATTATCAAATACGCAGCAGCTTTTCTCTAAACCTAAATTCGAGCATGAGAGCGCGACCGGCCGGTGAGCTTCATGCTTGGCGGCCGATGGTTAGATTAGGTTTTTTTTTCTTTTCTTTTCCGTTTTTCTTCTTCTTGTTCGAGCCATGAGCAGTTGAGCGACCATGAACGTAGCTCTGTGAAGCTTTTTTTGCAGCAGCAACCTTATTTCTTTCTATGGATGTTTTGTAAGTTGATTTTATTCAAAGTTGTTTCTTTTCCTATGATTAATTGTTATCGTGCAATTCATAACGGAAGATTATTGCTTGTTGATGCTACCGCATGACGGAAGTCGGTGTAGTTTAGATCACCATAGGAAAGAGTAGATCTTTAATCTATACATAACGAAAAAGTTCGTGAGGTTAAACATCTAGATTTACGAGAGGATCACAATTTGATTAATTCGATGCAAGATTATCTTAGATTGGAATTGAGGATATCACCGTTACCGGAAAGATGAGATTTTTCATGTGTTTATTTCATTTAGTGTTCTTGTTCTCTTTCATGTTTTGTATGGTTTATGTTAATCGAATTTAGATAACGGAAGTTGATAGATTCGTTAGATTGCCGTGAGAGAGATTGACAATTATTATTCCAACAAACGGAAGTTGAGGGATAATGTTGTTAGATTAGATTTCATCCATATCTTTGATTTGTATCGATATTAGTTAAGACCGAGAGGTAAACTAATTAATGGCGTGATAAATCGGAAGAGGAAACGCTTCTTTAGATAAGATAATAATCCAAGATAACTTGTGAATAAATATCTGTCTATCTTATTTCCTTCGGTGGGGTGATGGTTGTTGGAAATAGGTTGATCATGGTTTGTTTATGGTTGGTCAGTTGATAGTTAGTTTTACTGTTTTCATAGATGTAGTTTTATTTATTTTGTCCGCAACTATATTTCCTGGCTTTGGAT
Organism: Gentiana macrophylla; assembly: GCA_026214975.1. Taxonomy (NCBI): domain Eukaryota; kingdom Viridiplantae; phylum Streptophyta; class Magnoliopsida; order Gentianales; family Gentianaceae; genus Gentiana; species Gentiana macrophylla. Next base: position 100,817,140 of record CM047810.1, read on the forward strand.
TAACAATCCTCCGTCCAGTTATTTTTCCGTTCTAGTTTAGGTTTAGGTTTAGTTAATAAAGAAGAATTAATTAGATTAGATTCAACATCCATTTTCCCTGAGGATCGATACCCGTACTTATCCAACTTTACTAGCAACTACCCGGTATTCAGCCGGTTAGGAGGTAGTTTTGCATGGTAGTATAGGTTTATAAATTTTCTTTTGTTTTAATGATGCAAAATCTCTCCAACAAAAGTGGCGCCGTTGCCGGGGAATAGGTGTCATGTTGAATCTAGTCTTGTTAGTTCTCGATTTTGTTACGTTTATTTTTCGTTTTTAATAAAAGTAGCGTATACCAAGTTGAGAGTTTTTATTTTGCCGTGTTTCGATGACCGTTAGGTTAAGAATGTGCAAAAGTTTTTTACTCAACTTGTTTTACGTGAAGTTTATATGTTTAGTTGTTCCCTAATCTAACCGTCTGTGCTTGAATTTGATGTGGCTGCCTCGTTCTTGGTGTTTAGAATTGGAATATTAGGGTTTTGCTGTGTTAGTTTCTGCGTTCCTGCTTTGCATTCTTGTTGTTGGACGAGCGTCTTCTCTGTTGGACGCCCGTCCAGTTCTTTAGCTGCAGGTAAACGAGCGTTTGAAAGTATTGGACGTTCGTCCGTTCAAATATTTTCGACTCTGTTCTGATTTGAAGAATCAGACGGGCGTCTGTAATTCTAAACGCCCGTCCGGTCGGTTTTCAAGGCAGACGAGCGTCTGAAAAGTGGAATGCCCGTCCGAGTCTTTGAAATTTCCGAGAACGCCCGTCTGCTTTGTTGAACGCACGCGTCGAGGTTCCCGAATTTTTCTTAATTTAATTTTTAATGCTTTATTTAACTTGGATGTTTTCATATGAGCTTCTGTGGCTAATTGATGTTTACATAGATGTCCTGAACTTATATGTTTTTACCTTTCCATCTATGAATCCATGTTAGATAATTGATCAATTCCTTATATATGATTCATCTAGGCATGTTATAGTTACTGTCGGTTCTCGTATGCTATAACTGTTCTTATTATTAATTAGTAGTTAATTTCGGTTTCCGTATGCTACGTACCGCTGTGATGAATCTTTTAAGCTTTGAGACTTATGTGCTTCCTTGTTGTTTATGTAACTCATATGGGTAGCTACTGTCGGTTTTCCGTATGCTACGCCCAAATCCATATGAGTTATATCTGTTGAGTATAGCTAACTGTTGGTTTCCCATAATGCTATCACTTTCAACGAGTCTTAAAGCGCGTCTACACTGCATGTAATGAACAGAACTGTCGTTTATCGTAACCTGTCATTATTTGGTAGACGTTTATTTTATATATGTCGTGTTGCAAATGAGTGGGCTAGTTTTCTTTCTTTTATTTTTTTTTTATTTTTGCATATCACTTAGATGCATATCATTTAGCTGCATATCATCTAGTTGCACTGTTTTTCTATTTTTCTTTTATTTTTCTTGAGCGTAGTTAACTGTCGGTTTCCGTAATACTACCTCGTTTTTATTTTGTTTCTGCACGGGCCGTAGTCACTGTAGAGTTTGGAGTTGTCGCCAACTTCTTCATACTGAGCCTATAGAATCTTTAGTAGATTACATATCACGTAGATTGCATTGTAACATATTTTCATATAGTGCACCTAGCCCTGCTATTTTGTAATGTTCCATGTATCATTATTTCTGTATGCACATGTTGGACTATATTTGTATTATAAGCTTCTGTGGCTTATTTGATGCTTAGGTGTCCTGTACTTTCCATGTTTGGTGATTTTTCCATCTAAGCCATTATATCATGTGCTTACTTTTTGTTTGAGAAATTTGTTATTCCCCGTGCCCCGAGATTCTCGCCTTGTTTTCAAGTGTGCGGGTGTTTGCATTAGCAATTGTGCGCTTTTAGATGAAGCCGATTTCCGGTGGATGGTCCACGCTTCGCTTTCATCAGGCCTTTACGGATTTGAGTCGGAGCACTTCCGAATTGCCACTTTAGACCTACAATCACCAAGTATTTTCTTTCTTTTAATTACACACAACATGAGGACATGTTGTAATTTAAGTGTGGGGAGGGGATGGTTTATGTGGTATCTACATTCATTTGCCATACTATTATATTTCTATGAAAAGTGCTAAATTTTCAAATTTTTGTTTTGTCGAGTAAGCGATTGCATGTCTTTGTTCGAGAGTTTATATCATTGATGCGTTATTCTGCATATTTAGTAAATTTAGTTGTTTCACCCGACACTATTTTTCACGTGCCATAGTAGATAATGAGCTATATTTTAAAGCTATGCCCATTTGATTAGAGATTTTTGATGATTATCGCAGATTCTTTGCTTGCATACTAATTTTGGAAATTTTAATAGTTTGTATTTAGAATTAAAGTATGACATCTTGTGAATATCCGAATGTTTGAATGTGATAGGAGGGATATAATTTAAGGTTTGTATACCAATCTAAGATGAATAATATGAATTATATATATATAAGTGTCGGAAGTAGCTGCCAATGATTTGAGTGCGGTAGGGCATTATCTCGAAATGTCATATACCACTATGAGGTTAATAGCTCCCGACTGCCTGATGATAGTAGTCCAGCTAGGGTGTTATCACGAAACATCCTATTGCTGGGAATGAGGGCATATGTGCTATACATGTGGAATTGATTGAACTTTAAGAAAAATTAGTGAATGGTATTGTGGAAAGATGGTTGGAAACCTTAGTTATCTGCTAACTATCCTCAAAGATAAATGAAAGATATGTTGTGGGACTATCCTCTAAGTGTGTCGGAAATATTTTAAATGCTCCCTATTATCTTTTCGAATAAGTATGTTTTGTGAGGTGCATGTTATAATCATTTTTATATTTCAATTTAAATGGGATGTTGGCTAGTTTTGTTTGAATCAATTTCAAGTGTGGATTTAGTGGAAATTTACTATGGCTATGCACACACGCACTTGGGTGAACCTCTAAACTACTTGAATATGTTTTATATTTGCATAAGTGTTTATTTGTCTCGAGTGATGATTATGTTTTGTCTTGCTCGGGACGAGCAAGGTTTAAGTGTGGGGGAGTTGTTAAGGGTGATTTTATACGTTTTATAAGGATATATTTTATATCAATATTCCCATATATGGATGTTTTTCGTAGAATTCGAGCTTATAATCGATTAATTGAGCAAATGACGTTTTGAATAGTTAAAATGCAAAATCGAGTAAATATCGTGGTTTTATTATCTATTTTGTATGGTTTTACGTTTTGCTCGGTTTTGTCATCTTTTAGGTGCACAAATGTGGAATGGAAGAGGTCTAAATGATGTTTGATTGAAGATTAAAAAGGAAAGAAAGAGATACAAGAGGATGAAGATGAAATAAAGCTTGGGAAAATCCCGAAAACGACTCGTAATACGACGGGCTAGTCAAAAAGGCGTTTTCTGAAGAAGAGTCCTTAATGAAAGTTGTAGAGTTTTCCGAGAGCTTTTTTATGACATTCGGATCATAATTTTTGGAGGTCTACAACTCAAGATATGAATTTTAGAAGTTTTATTCCAATAAATATTCCATGCACAGCAGAATTGTGAACCAGCGTCCATTCTCAAACTGGCGTCCAGCATGTTCAGACCAGCGTTCAGGAGCTTAATTTTGATACAGAGAGTTCAGAATGCAGCTAAACGAACGTCCACCTTCCGTCTGGTTTAGCTTGGACGAGCGTCCATTTTGATCAAACGGGCGTCCGGCCAGTTTACTGTAGCAACCGACTTCAATTTGCTATAAATACAGCGCATTGTTGAACCCTAATGGATTATCAAATACGCAGCAGCTTTTCTCTAAACCTAAATTCAGAGCATGAGAGCAGCCCGGCCGGCTGAGCTTCATGCTTGGCCGGCCGGTGGTTAGATTAGGTTTTTTTTCTTTTTCTTTTCCGTTTTTCTTCTTCTTGTTCGAGCCATGAACAGTTGAGCAGCCATGAACATAGCTCTGTGAAGCTTTTTTTGCAGCAGCAACCTTATTTCTTTCTATGGATGTTTTGTAAGTTGATTTTATTCAAAGTTGTTTCTTTTCCTATGATTAATTGTTATCGTGCAATTCATATCGGAAGATTATTGCTTGTTGATGCTACCGCATGACGGAAGTCGGTGTAGTTTAGATCACCATAGGAAAGAGTAGATCTTTAATCTATACATAACGAAAGTTCGTAGGTTAAACATCTAGATTTACGAGAGGATCACAATTTGATTAATTCGATGCAAGATTATCTTAGATTGGAATTGAGGGATATCACCGTTACCGGAAAGATGAGATTTTTCATGTGTTTATTTCATTTAGTGTTCTTGTTCTCTTTCATGTTTTGTATGGTTTATGTTAATCGAATTTAGATAACGGAAGTTGATAGATTCGTTAGATTGCCGTGAGAGAGATTGACAATTATTATTCCAACAAGCGGAAGTTGAGGGATAATGTTGTTAGATTAGGATTTCATCCATATCTTTGATTTGTATCGATATTAGTTAAGACCGAGAGGTAAACTAATTAATGGCGTGATAAATCGGAAGAGGAAACGCTTCTTTAGATAAGATAATAATCCAAGATAACTTGTGAATAAATATCTGTCTATCTTATTTCCTTCGGTGGGGTGATGGTTGTTGGAAATAGGTTGATCATGGTTTGTTTATGGTTGGTCGATTGACGATTAGTTTCTTGTTTTCATAGATGTAGTTTTATTTATTTTGTCCAAGAACTATATTTCACGGCTTTGGATTAACAATCCTCCGTCGATTATTTTTCCGTTCTAGTTTAGGTTTAGGTTTAGTTAATAAAGAAGAATTAATTAGATTAGATTCAACATCCATTTTCCCTGAGGATCGATACCCGTACTTATCCAACTTTACTAGCAACTACCCGGTATTCGGCCGGTTAGGAGGTAGTTTTGCATGGTAGTATAGGTTTATAAATTTTCTTTTGTTTTAATGATGCAAAATCTCTCCAACAAAAGTGGCGCCGTTACCGGGAATAGGTGTCATGTTGAATCTAGTCTTGTTAGTTCTCGATTTTGTTACGTTTATTTTTCGTTTTTAATAAAAGTAGCGTATACCAAGTTGAGAGTTTTTATTTTGCCGTGTTTCGATGACCGTTAGGTTAAGAATGTGCAAAAGTTTTTTTACTCAACTTGTTTTACGTGAAGTTTATATGTTTAGTTGTTCCTAAATCTAACCGTCTGTGCTTGAATTTGATGTGGCTGCCTCGTTCTTGGTGTTTAGAATTGGAATATTAGGTTTTGCCGTGTTAGTTTCTGCGTTCTGCTTTGCATTCTTGTTGTTGGACGAAGCGTCTTCTCTGTTGGACGCCCGTCCAGTTTCTTTAAGCTGCAGAGTAAACGGCGTTTGAAAGTATTGGACGTTCGTCCGTTCAAATATTTTCGACTCTGTTCTGATTTGAAGAATCAGACGGGCGTCTGTAATTCTAAACGCCCGTCCGGTCGGTTTTCAAGGCAGACGAGCGTCTGAAAAGTGGAATGCCCGTCCAGTGCTGAAATTTCCAGAGAACGCCCGTCTGCTTTGTTGAACGCACGTCCAGGTTCCTGAATTTTTCTTAATTTAATTTTTAATGCTTTATTTAACTTGGATGTTTTCATATGAGCTTCTGTGGCTAATTGATGTTTACATAGATGTCCTGAACTTATATGTTTTTACCTTTCCATCTATGAATCCATGTTAGATAATTGATCAATTCCTTATATATGATTCATCTAGGCATGTTATAGTTACTGTCGGTTCTCGTATGCTATAACTGTTCTTATTATTAATTAGTAGTTAATTTCGGTTTCCGTATGCTACGTACCGCTGTGATGAATCTTTTAAGCTTTGAGACTTATGTGCTTCCTTGTTGTTTATGTAACTCGTATGGGTAGCTACTGTCGGTTTTCCGTATGCTACGTCCAGTCCATATGAGTTATATCTGTTGAGTATAGCTAACTGTTGGTTTCCCATAATGCTATCACTTTCAACGAGTCTTAAAGCGCGTCTACACTGCATGTAATGAACAGAACTGTCGTTTATCGTAACCTGTCATTATTTGGTAGACGTTTATTTTATATATGTCGTGTTGCAAATGAGTGGGCTAGTTTTCTTTCTTTTATTTTTTTTTTATTTTTGCATATCACTTAGATGCATATCATTTAGCTACATATCATCTAGTTGCCTTTGTTTTTTCTATTTTTCTTTTATTTTTCTTGGCGTAGTTAGCGTCGGTTTCCGTAATACTACCTCGTTTTTATTTTGTTTCCACGGGCCGTAGTCACTTTGTAGAGTTTGGAGTTGTCGCCAACTTCTTCATACTGAGCCTATAGAATCTTTAGTAGATTACATATCACGTAGATTGCATTGTAACATATTTTCATATAGTGCACCTAGCCTGCTATTTTGTAATGTTCCATGTATCATTATTTACGTATGCACATGTTGGACTATATTTGTATTATAAGCTTCGTGGCTTATTTGATGCTTAGGTGTCTGTACTTTCCATGTTTGGTGATTTTTCCATCTAAGCCATTATATCATGTGCTTACTTTTTGTTTGAGAAATTTGTTATTCCCCCGTGCCCCCGAGATTCTGCCTTGTTTTCAAGTGTGCAGGGTGTTTGCATTAGCAATTGTGCGCTTTTAGATGAAGCCAGTTTTCCGGTGGATGGTCCACAGTTTACTGCTTTCATCAGGCCTTTCTGGATTTGAGTCGGAGCACTTCCGGAATTGCCACTTTAGACCTACAATCAGCTAAGTATTTTCTTTCTTTTTAATTCTGCACAACATGAGGACATGTTGTAATTTAAGTGTGGGGGAGGGGATGGTTTATGTGGTATCTACATTCATTTGCCATACTATTATATTTCTATGAAAAGTGCTAAATTTTCAAATTTTTGTTTTGTCCCGAGTAAGCAGTGCATGTCTTTGTTCGAGAGTTTATATCATTGATGCGTTATTACGCATATTTAGTAAATTTAGTTGTTTCACCCGACACTTTATTTTTCACGTGCCATAGTAGATAATGAGCTATATTTTAAAGCTATGCCCATTTGATTAGAGATTTTTTTGATGATTATCGCATGATTCTTTGCTTGCATACTAATTTTGGAAATTTTAATAGTTTGTATTTAGAATTAAAGTATGACATCTTTGTGAATATCTGAAGGTTTGAATGTGATAGGAGGATATAATTTAAGGTTTGTATACCAATCTAAGATGAATAATATGAATTATATATATATATAAGTGTCGGAAGTAGGCGCCAATGATTTGAGTGCGGTAGGGCATTATCTCGAAATGTCATATACCACTATGAGGTTAATAGCTCCATTGCTGATGATAGTAGTCCATTTAGGGTGTTATCACGAAACATCCTATTCTTTGGGAATGAGGGCATATGTGCTATACATGTGGAATTGATTGAACTTTAAGAAAAATTAGTGAATGGTATTGTGGAAAGATGGTTGGAAACCTTAGTTATCTCGCTAACTATCCCAGTATAAAGCCGAAAGATATGTTGTGGGGACTATCCTCTAAGTGTGTCGGAAATATTTTAAATGCTCCCTATTCTCTTTTGAATAAGTATGTTTTGTGAGGTGCATGTTATAATCATTTTTATATTTTAATTTAAATGGGATGTTGGCTAGTTTTGTTTGAATCAATTTCAAGTGTGGATTTAGTGGAAATTTACTATGGCTATGCACACACGCACTTGGGTGAACCTCTAAACTACTTGAATATGTTTTATATTTGCATAAGTGTTTATTTGTCTCGAGTGATGATTATGTTTTGTCTTGCTCGGGACGAGCAAGGTTTAAGTGTGGGGAGTTGTTAAGGGTGATTTTATACGTTTTATAAGGATATATTTTATATCAATATTCCCATATATGGATGTTTTTAAGTAGAATTCGAGCTTATAATCGATTAATTGAGCAAATGACGTTTTGAATAGTTAAAATGCAAAATCGAGTAAATATCGTGGTTTTATTATCTATTTTGTATGGTTTTACGTTTTGCTCGGTTTTGTCATCTTTTAGGTGCACAAATGTGGAATGGAAGAGGTCTAAATGATGTTTGATTGAAGATTAAAAGGAAAGAAAGAGATACAAGAGGATGAAGATGAAATAAAGCTTGGGAAAATCCCGAAAGCGACTAAATATCTGACGGGCTAGTCAAAAGGCGTTTTACAAGAAGAGTCCTTAATGAAAGTTGTAGAGTTTTCCGAGAGCTTTTTATGACATTCGGTCATAATTTTGGAGGTCTACAACTCAAGATATGAATTTTAGAAGTTTTATTCCAATAAATATTCCATGCACAATAGAATTGTGAACGGCGTCCATTCTCAAAGCGGCGTCCAGCATGTTCGAGACCAGGCGTTCGAGAGCTTAATTTTTATCTGAGAGAGTTGAGAATGCAGCTAAGCGAGCGTCCACCTTCCGTCTGGTTTAGCTTGGGCGGCGTCCATTTTGATCAAACGGCGTCCGGCCGGTTCTTTGTAGCAACCGACTTCAATTTGCTATAAATCAGCGCATTGTTGAACCCTAATGGATTATCAAATACGCAGCAGCTTTTCTCTAAACCTAAATTCGAGCATGAGAGCGGCCCGGCGGTGAGCTTCATGCTTGGCGGCGTGGTTAGATTAGGTTTTTTTTTTTTCTTTTCGTTTTCTTCTTCTTGTTCGAGCCATGAGCAGTTGAGCGACCATGAACATAGCTCTGTGAAGCTTTTTTGCGACGACAACCTTATTTCTTTCTATGGATGTTTTGTAAGTTGATTTTATTCAAAGTTGTTTCTTTTCCTATGATTAATTGTTATCGTGCAATTCATATCGGAAGATTATTGCTTGTTGATGCTACCGCATGACGGAAGTCGGTGTAGTTTAGATCACCATAGGAAAGAGTAGATCTTTAATCTATACATAACGAAAGTTCGTAGGTTAAACATCTAGATTTACGAGAGGATCACAATTTGATTAATTCGATGCAAGATTATCTTAGATTGGAATTGAGGGATATCACCGTTACCGGAAAGATGAGATTTTTCATGTGTTTATTTCATTTAGTGTTCTTGTTCTCTTTCATGTTTTGTATGGTTTATGTTAATCGAATTTAGATAACGGAAGTTGATAGATTCGTTAGATTGCCGTGAGAGAGATTGACAATTATTATTCCAACAAACGGAAGTTGAGGGATAATGTTGTTAGATTAGGATTTCATCCATATCTTTGATTTGTATCGATATTAGTTAAGACCGAGAGGTAAACTAATTAATGGCGTGATAAATCGGAAGAGGAAACGCTTCTTTAGATAAGATAATAATCCAAGATAACTTGTGAATAAATATTTGTCTATCTTATTTCCTTCGGTGGGGTGATGGTTGTTGGAAATAGGTTGATCATGGTTTGTTTATGGTTGGTCGATTGATAGTTAGTTTCTTGTTTTTTTCGTAGATGTAGTTTTATTTATTTTGTCCGCAATATATTTCCTGGCTTTGGATTAACAATCCTCCGTCCAGTTATTTTTCCGTTCTAGTTTAGGTTTAGGTTTAGTTAATAAAGAAGAATTAATTAGATTAGATTCAACATCCCTTTTCCCTGAGGATCGATACCCGTACTTATCCAACTTTACTAGCAACTACCCGGTATTCGGCCGGTTAGGAGGTAGTTTTGCATGGTAGTATAGGTTTATAAATTTTCTTTTGTTTTAATGATGCAAAATCTCTCCAACAACGGCTAAGTCAGAAGGATCAATCGACCGTTCTAAAGCGTGAAGTAACACTTACCAAATCAGATTTAGTATCGTTGAAGATTCGAGAAGATCATGCATTAAATGCACAATCAATAGAGGATCAATCAAGGACGGATTTTACGCTATACGTTTGAAGAAAGAATCCGATCATTGAAATCAAGGAGAATGCAATTAAGGGGAATCAAGAATAAAATCAAGGATTATTCCTCATTAATATAGCCAACGGACGGAATTTCAAAATCAAGGTTATTCAAGGCTATAAATAGAAGGCATTGTGAGACAAGAAGCGAGGAAGGAACAAAAACATAAAAATCAAGTGAAAACTCACAATTTGAAAAGCCTTCTCTCGAACTTACAAGGAAACATCTAGTGATCAACTCGGATATCGAGCTACAAAGTCATACTTGGGGCTGAGTTTGATCAACCAAGTGTGTGAATCACATTCACATCAAAGCTGAAGCAATGAATCGAGGCAATCGAGAAGGAGTTGAATCTGTGATAGGCTGTTGAAGGATTTTGATCTCAAGGAGGCGACAAGGAAGGCGAATCAATCACCAAGTGTTGCGAGTCAAGGAGTGATAGTCTTGTAGATTGTGAAGCTTGGGAAGCCAAGGACAATCATACTATTGTATCTGTGAAAACAAAAGTGAATTCCTCCGATCATCACGGAGAAGAGTGGATTAAGGGATTACACCACCCTGAACCACTATAAGCCTTGTGTCAATTTAATTTCTGCAATTTACTTTCTGACATTTATTTAATTTGCCTACACCATAACTTAATTACATGATTGTCTAAACCGATTTGAAAACAACATAGTAAGAAGGATTTATCCATTTGCCCAAAAGCTTTTAAATAAAAGAAAAGTTTTGAAACTCCACTATAGTCATTCACCCCCCACCCCCCTCGACTATAGTTGCACCCTTCTCTGGGACCAACAATTGGTATCGGAGCGGTGTTCTAGTATCGAACTTTGTTCGAGATCTAATTTACGTAACAAGGAGATCACATATTTTCAAAGTAGTTTTCAAATCTGAGTTTTCTATACATTTACATTTATATCTTCATTTGCACCGATGGATTCCTCAAACTTCTTGTCAAAGGTACTTGTTTTTAATGTTAATAATTTTGATGAATATAAAATAAGAATGCTATCTCATCTTGCGACAACTCATGAAGAGATCTTTGGATGTAATTAATGATGGACCAATCACAATCACTCTTGTGGTAGGCACGGAGCGAGATCAAGAAAGGAAATTGACAAACCTAAAAAGGATTGGACCAAGGATGACGGGAGAAGAGCAAACCTGGACTTTGTTGCAAAAGACATGATCTTGAAGACCACTAGATAGCAACATGTTCATGAGAATCAAAGAGCGCAAAAAGCGACAAAGGAGATGTGGGACAAGCTATCATTGATAAATGAAGGATCCAAGCGATTAAAGAAAACAAATTATACATTTGCAAAAGCGAAGTTTGAAAACTTCAAAATGAAGGCCGGTGTATCCATAGATCAAATGGACAATGATTCTCAAGCATCATCGATGAACTGCAGCGGCTTGGACACACATATCCTCAAAAAAGAAGTATGCTTGAAGATCTTGAGAGGACTACGAAAGATGGAAGATCATAACATCCGTAATCGGAGGAACAACAAATCTTGCAAACACCGACACTCGACAATCGATGTCCCAATTAAAAGCTCATGAATTCGAATTGAACGGTGAAGATGGTGCTCGGCGGAGACACAAAAACTCACTTTGCCTTTGGTTGCACCCGACAAAGTAACTTTGCCGATTACATCGACAAAGAAACACATGAACTTAAAGAACATGTAGCTTTATTGGTTAAACACTTTGTGAGTTTAGCAAAAGAAGCCCCTCAAAGGAAATTCATCATCAAACAAGAAGTCAAGCTCAAGCAGAGACATGAAGAAGAAGGATGATGAATACAGGATGCTTCAAGCTGCAACAAGAAAGGTCACTTCAAAGCGGTGCCCTGAAGAAAAGCGACAAAGATGATGAAAAGAAGAAATACAAAGCATTTGAAAAGAAAAAAGCAAGAAGGCACTCAAGTCGAGAATCCAAAGAGAGAGAAGAATGAAGAATCATCGATAATGATTCATATGATAGTGATGAAGAAGGCATTTCGAAAAGGAGAAAGCATGCATATGCCTCGCGACCAAAGAATTGGATGAAGATGAAAGTGACGATTCGGACCTTTGAAGAAACAAGCCTATGTCTAATGGCTAAAGAATCGAGATAAATCGAGGTATCATCTAGCTCTTACTCTTCGTGTAATACATCCACATCGACCTTTGCACAATCATCTACTCTTCCATTAGATCTGGTGACCTAGTCCAGAATCTCATGACTAAATTTGATGAAATTGAAAAGAATCATGAAATTACGGAAAAGGAATGCAAGGATCTAAGAAAAGAAAATAAGAAATTAAAGAAAGAAGCTGGATAAAGCAAAAATTTGAATTAACCAAGATGGAGACCTACTTAAATGATCAACAAAAGCGGATGATCATACATCTGTCATTGTGAATCGATTAAGAAAATCTTCTCACCATTAAAAGTAACCAACGCACCACTAAAAGCACCACTTACAAACCCTCAAAAGGTTTGGATCGGATCTGATCTTGGCTACAACGATCGAGGATGAAAGTAGGAATAATGGTCAACACAATTCTAAATTCAGGACCATTAATGGATCAAAATTTAGAAAGGGACGGACCATAGTTCCAACAGATCATCTGTTCGGTGAAGTCAAAACCTAGTGTAGTGAAACAATGAGACTAAATCCTCATTCCCGTCAATCAAGAACAACGATCATCCGAAATGTAAAGCGGACTTTACCGCTTGAGAGGATGATTGGAATATTGCACCTCCAAAATACAAGAGAAACCATTCCACAAAATGCATCATGTGGTTAAGAAAAATCAAACATTCTAGACACTTGAAGCGAGGAAAGGTTTCTCTGCATATTGGAAAGTGAAGAAGGATATAAATGCACCAAAGGTGGAGAAAAGTATCGAATACCTTCAACAAAAATATTAGAAGCTATTACGCCATGCCTTATACATATGAAGTTGATGACTTCAATTATCCAAAAGAAGACCTTTTGGATACACACTTGGTATGGGAGGCATGATTGCTAATGAGTATAGACCCAAGCAGTGTTGGGTACCTAAACTTAATTAATCTGTTTTGTAGGATGTAAGTACATAGACGGTGGATGTTCCGACACATGACGAAAAACAAGAAATGGCTCATGACTTCAAGGCTTTTGATGGACCCAAAGTCACATTTGGAGGCAAAAAAACCCTGGCAAGATTAAGGGGGAAGGCATAATACTCAAGAACAATTTGAAAATTCAAAATGTGGCATATGTCAAGGGACTAAATTTCAATTTGATGAGCATCAGTCAATTTTGTGACAAAGGCTACAATGTGCACTTCAACAAAGAAGGATGCAAAGTGATTCACAGCCAATCCAACACAGTGGTTCTTGCAGGTAGAAGACAAGACAACATGTATGTTGTGGACTGGAGAACAGCTAAGGCAGAAACTGTTAGGTGTAGTGCCCGAAAGACAATTTGTGTAATTGTTTTTGATAATGGATGACAGAATTTATCTAATTTTAGTTACTTGCTTTGTGCTTGTAAAGTAATACACTGCTGCAAACCCTAAGTATATCTGTATGTAACCACTTAACTCAGTGTATGGATTGCACGTGAGGATTGAGTTAGTGGAGATATACTTAAACTGTTAGTCCGTGGTGAATTTAATCAGAGTTTAGGGTCTCTTGATTAAAACACCAATAATGCGCCCAGAACACCTTAGGGTGTGATAGTCTTATCCGATTTGTCGGTAGAGGAGGGTACTACGGGGGGCATTTATATATGATGGCATTCATATAGAATTTGGACCGATTTAATCTGTATTTCGATATAATTCCGTAATCGAGGAATCTTATAAATCATTAGATGATCATATATGGATCAACCTTAATCTGAGGTGATCATAGGGTTCTGCTTGTCCCGGGGTAGTGTTTGATGTGTTGAATTACGGTTCACTTAAATATGTGTTCCAAGCCACTTCTCATTGGCACTATCTCCGGATGAGTGAGTAGTTCGATCTTCACGGACATGGAATCCATTCCTTCTGCGGGGAAGTAGAGAGCAGATCCCTTATTTGTTAGCCCTAAGAAAGTGATCGATCCGGGAGTTCACATTTGACTAATTAGCTACTAGTCGGATATGTGTACTAATTGATCATCGGGGTTGATGGTAAATAAGGATAAGATATTACGAGTCGGGTTCACGGAGACTTCCCTCGAGAATGGACGATCTATGGAGGGTTAATCCGTATGTAGTGATTATATCAATGGACACTTATTCACTCTATGGGGGTTGAGTATAAGTATACATCTATAATCGGTAGAGTTCGATTTCGGGTTTATGGTGGCGTAATCCCGGAATTAATAATTAATGTACTTATTACATTCGATGAATAATTAATTATTGAGCTCTTGGTTATAGTCCATGGTCCCGATGTGGCTTACGTAATTCGGACTAATAATCTTGTTATTTGGGCCTCAGTGATAATTAATTGGCTGGGCTAATTAATTGATATGCATGGATATTATTTAGTTGGGCTAAATAATATAATACATATAAAAGACATTTTATGTGGGCTGAAACTCTAGGAAGGTGGCGCCATTTCTCCTTGAATTATCACAAGAATTAATTTTTTGTGATGTGGAAAATAAAAGATATTCTTGTTATATGATTGGTTGGATGATTTGTTATTTGATTTCCTATTGGTCAATACATGTCACAATTAGTCATTAAGGAAAATATCTTTTTATTTTGTTTAATTAATTATTTATTTAATTAATTAATACTTGGAGGCCAAGGATGTATTCTCCTATAAAAGGAGAGTTATTCCAAGGGAAATTTAAATGGCAAATTTCGAAATTCACCACAAATAAAGGGAGAAAATTTGTTCTTTCTTGCCTAGGGTTTTTGGAAGAAGAAAAACTTTGAATTTATCTTGGTGTTGCATATCAAGGAGGTTCGTGTATCAAGAAGGGTGTCCACCAACCACCGTTTGGAGAACACATCGGAAGATCAAGGCTTCTCTTCCCGTTATTGGTAACATGATCTTAAACCCCCTTGTAGTAGTTTAAGTCCTTTAATTATGTGTTTTGATATATAAATCGTGATCCATCCATTTGCGCGTAGATCTAACTCGCTTAGATCTAAGAACTGCATCCTTGAAACATGTCTGTGGTCAAAAACAAACAATCTACAAAATTTGGATTTGTACGAGAGGCTAAATCATCTCAATTTCAAGACCATCAACAAACTATCAAAGAACAAGTTAGTTGAAGGTTTGCCGAGAGATCACATTCAAGAAAGAAAGTCTATGTGATGCATGTCGAAAGGAAAAGCAGATCAAAAGTTCGTTCAAGTCAAAGCCTTATCAATCTACAACAAGAGTTCTACATCCATTACACATGGACTGTTTGGACCAGTCCACACCATAAGTGTGAGTGGTAAGAAATACACCACTTGTAGTGGTGGATGACTTCTCAAAGTACACTGGACCATTTTCATGAACAAGAAGAAAGAGACACTCAAAAGGCATGTCAGATTTTTGAGAAGACTCCAAAATGAGAAAGAACTAAAGATCATAAAGACCAGATCAGACAGAGGCACTGAATTTCTAAATGAAATCATCAGAACCTACTGTGAAGAAAATGGAGTACTACATCAACTATCTGCAGCAGGCACTCCACAACAAAATGGTGTAGCAGAAAGAAGAAACAAAACTCTCAAAGAAGCGATTAGAACAATGATTCTTTGAAGCATGCTTGCCAAAGAGATTTTGGGCTGAAGCAGCAAACACAGCATGTCATACACAAAATAGATCAATCATCAACAAATATCATGGAAAGACTCCATATGAAATATGGAATGGAAGAAAACCCAATATCTCATATTTTCATATGTTTGGATCAAAATGTTTTGTCTTAAACAGGAACCAGCTGCATACCTTTGATGAGAAGGTGATGAAGCAATCTTCATGGGATACTCGGACACCGAAAAGCATTCAGAGTACTCAATAAAAGAACATTGGTGATTGAAGAATCAATACATGTGGTTTTGATGAACCAAATACAAATGGTGAAGATCTTCAAGACCAAGAAGAAAAGCGACCTGAAGGAAATCTATACAAATGCAACCATACCAGCTACTATCCTGAATCATCACTTTGAAAATCAAGAGGAGCCACATATCAATACAACAGAAGAAGCACCTGAAGTTCATGCTCAGCATGAAGGCATGAAAGCACCAGGTGAAGAACAACTTCAACCAGATCTAAATTGGCTAAGAGACCATCCTGAAGAACAAGTTATTGGAGATATTCACACAGGAGTTAGAACCAGAAGACAACTGGAGCACATGCTAACTTGCTTTCTATCACAAGTGGAACCCAAGACCATATATGATACAATCCAAAATGCAGATTGGATCACGACAATGCAAGAAGAACTAAATGAATTTGAAAGAAATGAAGTGCAGGAACTTGTTGATGAGACCGATATAACCAACATCATTGGTGCAAAATGGGCATTCGGGAACAAGATGGATGAGCAAAGAAGCATTGTCGAGAAACAAAGCAAGGCTAGTTGCAAAGGCTATTCTCAAGCGAAGGAATAGATTATGATGAAAAATTTGCACCATTAGCAAGATTGGAAGCAATCGGACTCTTTCTAGCTTTTGCATGATACAAAGACTTCAAAGTTTATCAAATGGATGTCAAAAGTGCATTCTAAATGGACTTTTGGAAGAAGAAGTTTATGTAGAACAACCTCCTGGATTTCAAATCAAAGGAAAAGAAGACAAAGTATACAAACTCAAGAAGGCCCTCATGGCCTCAAGCAGGCACTAGAGCACAGTATGAAACACTATCACAATTTACGATCAAGAATGGATTCAACAAGGACACTATTGACAAGACTCTATTCAAACTAGAGGAAGGAGCAAGCACATTCTTTGGTTCAAATCTATGTTGACGATATAATCTTTGGATCAGAGGATGAAAAGCTTTGTGAAAAATTTGCAAACCTGATGAAGAGCAAATTTCAGATGAGCATGATGGGAGAATTAAACTATTTTCTTGGCCTTCAAGTAAAGCAAATGAAGGATGGCATTTTCATTAGTCAAGCCAAGTACACAAGAGATCTAATACACAAGTATGGGATGGATACAAGTGGCACAGCAGACACACCAATGTGTGCGAGTCATACTTGGAAAAGATGAAGCAGGAAAGGATGTTGATCAGAAAGTGTATAGAGGAATCATTGGATCCTTATTATACTTAGCGCAAGTAGACTGATATAGCATTTGCGGTAGGAGTGTGTGCAAGATTTCAAGCACAACCAAAAGAATCACATCTTCAGCGACCAAAGGATAATCAAATACTTGAAAAACACTATAAATGTTGGAATTTGGTATCCAAAAGATGGAGGATTTAAATTGATATCATATTCATGCTATGACTATCTTTGGATGCAAAATAGATAGAAAAAGCACCTCTGGAACATGTCAAATGCTAGGAACCGGACTAGTCTCTTGGTTCGACAAAAAGCAAAACTCCATATCTACATCAACAGTGAAGGCAGAATATATAGCGGCGGTAGTAGGCTGTGTGCTCAAGTACTTTGGATAAGACAACGACTAAGGGACTATGGAATGGAAGAGAAAACAATTCCAATCATGTGTGATAACACAAGTGCAATATCTATTCTTGAAAATCCAGTGTGCATTCGAGAACAAAACACATTGATGTGAGACACCATTTTATCGAGAGACCATGTTGAAAAGGAGATGTCATCCTAAAATACATACCTCACGAAGATCAAGTGGTGACATCTTCACTAAACCACTCGATTATGAAAGATTTAGTATGTTAAGAATGAGTTAGGAATGATTGAAATTGACTAAGTATCAAGAGCGACCAAGCTGAGTAATCGGCTAAGTGACTTCATCAATCGGTACAACCTTTGCCGTTCTGGGGAGGTGTAGCAGGCAAGGCACCAGTATTCGATGAAGGTAACTTAAGCGATTGTTAGGAAACGATTAAATGGAGCGACTCAATAAAGAACCCATTTGATCGGCTAAGTGACCACCCCAGGCACTTCACCGAAATAAAGACTTGGATAAATTAAAAGTGTGAACAAAATCAATTCTGATTACACACGTGGAGATCAATTTATGATCATGGAGGTAATTGTATTATTTTTCGAATTTTCAATTGGGCAAAATACTTCTTCCTACGAATCAAAGAGCAAATCCAAGGGGAAGTAAAAGCGGAAAAGAAGGGGATAAAAGAGGAAAGACAAAGAAAGGCCAGTGCAGGTGAAAAAGTCGGATGGGATTCAGATTACACTATCTAATGCAATGTCTTAAAGTCCCTCTTGTGCAACTCCACAAATTGCATGAATCCAAAGTCATGTTTACCTATATTAAACAACAAAATAAGGCAGAGAGGAAAAAGGAAGAAATCCACACAAATCACTACCAGTCAAAGAAAGAAGCAAAAGGTTCAAATAAAATCTGGACAAGGCAGACTTTGGAAAATTAATTGATGAAGATCTGAGAGGAAGAGGATTACGGCGAGGTGGAGCAGGGGAAGAAGAGAATGAAAGTGAGGATGAGCAACATCCTAATAGGAAGATCTTGGAGATGATGAGGCATCTCCGGAAGAAAACTACACAATTATGCATAAGCGATATAGATGATCGAATTGCAGTTATCTTGAAGTGGAAGGAGGGGATTCCGAAAACAACTTCAAGACTCGGACCGCATGCTTCTTTGAAGAAGCATGGCTATTTAATTTTACGGGAATCACAACTCGGTAGGTGTACTTGATGAATCGCCTCTATGGGACTTGGTTGATGCAGCCAAGACAAAACTGCCCCAGGCCTCTGGAAGACAGAGTGATGACTCAGATGATGATGATGATGATGATGATGATGATAATGATGGTGATTTTGGTAAAGACAGAGAAGAGGATGCTCCTGCACCAGATGCAATTGATGATACAACTCTTCTCCGTACATTCTTGAAACCACAAGCATCCTACAAGTCCTCAACTCCGGCAAAGACAGCCACTCACCACTGACTGTGAATGTTCCAGCTGACAACACACACATTGTGGACATTGGTTCATTCTTTGCCCACCACACGATCAAAGCAACCCCCGGCACAGAGATAGGGGAACTGCAGCTCAAGCAACTCCAGCATACACATCTACCCAAATTCTTGACGATTTGGAAATTGGAGCAGATGTCACTCAACATCAAGACAAGGGACATCAAACAGATCCAGAACCAGCTGACATAAGACACAAACTCTCTCAGCTGGCCACTGGCATTACCAATGAAACTTTTTGAGAAAGCGAAAGAACCTGCTGGGTGAAGAATTGGGCGACAAGCCATGTATCTCGGATCCATGACTTGACATTTAATGACAAAAGCTCCTCCATTGAACACAAGTTTCGAGGCCATTCAGAGTACATTGATGCACAAAACATTGTGGTTCAACAACAGGGAAATCGATGAAGCGACTTAATATCAATATCACCAACAATCTTGCAGGGCTCAGACAACATATTTCCCAAGAAAATGAATCAATGGCAGTGGCCTTTGGCACTAAACTTCGTAGTGTGAATGAGAAACTAATTAATCATCACCACAGATTCACAACTATTGAATCAAAGCTTGACTCTCTGATCGGCACGGCAGAGGGCACAAATAGCATCTTACTCCAGCAAAGGGATGATCTTTGCCAAAAGGGAAAATCGGGATAAGCTGAACTGAAGGATCAACAATCGGACCCTAAATTTTCTTGAAGAACAAGCTGAGAGCAAGAGGCAGAGAAATAAGGATCGAAATGAAGCGGAAGAACAACAAAGAAGAGTCGAGAGAAGAAAGAAAAGGCCCTAAAGGAACCTGCATTGGATTTCCTCGGCCTATGCAAAGAAGAGATGATGATAGAGGCAGATCCGGCAGAGGCGGTAAAGGCACGGATCTAGTCGGCCAAAGAGGATCGACTAGTCAACACAAACTCGGCACGGAGGAAACACCAGCGAGGCGCGGCGGCTCGGATATCTTGGGAACACAGAACTTACACTTTGGTCACCAAAGCAAAGCGAGAATATGATGCGGATGTCTTTGGACCATGTAAGAGAATTTTTCGAGTCTGCAGGAAGGACTTTATCCTCACTCCTCACAAGATGAAGCTTGGGCTGATTGGCTAAGCTATCGAGATGAAAGGATGAGAACTGATATGGCCAAACTCTACAATGAAGTCAAAGAGAGTTTGCACTTCTCAAACAAACCAACAACAAACCAAGCTCAAGCCATACCACTATCTCTGCAAAAGGACCAGAAGACTTGCCAGCTGAACAACAAGAAGAATTCAAATATATGGTAAAATTCTTCAATCCTATGGGAAGAGTGGAGAAACATGAGCAGTGGAGTCTCTACAAAAGCCTCAAGTTTGCAGATTCACATATTCTTGAGGCTAGGGAAAGACTTGAAAAATATTTTGGAGAACCTAAGGCAAATGAGACCATGCACGATTTCAATGAGACTTTTTGCCAAAAGAGTTTTTAGGGTGTATCTGAATACACAGCTTTGGCTTAATGGAAGTGGAAGTTTCCAGAAATTGATTGGAAAGACATTGAAGAGGTTCAGACTACAAAGTTCAAGAGGTACAAGTCTGAATTAAGCAAAATGTAGTGTGTAACATTTGAATAAAGTTTTAGAACTTATTGTCCTATGATGGATGAATAAATTCTTTGAATTTGTGTTACATTGTTTATTATGAAAATTTTGATTACTTATATTCAGGCTTATGAGGGTTTTGGCATCATCAAAAAGGAAATTGTTAGGAACATTTTATTATGTTTTGATGATGGCCATACTAAACTGTTATAGCAAACTGAAATAAGTTAGAATTCTCTGTATAAGTCTTTACTTAGAGTCGACATGTTGTATAAGTTGAGTCAGACAAGTATTGTACTAGTGGTAGGGCGGCAAAGCAAAAGCAGATATTCGGCAGAGTGAAGCCGACCAAGCACCAAAGAGAGAAGCAATCACAGACATTAAAGTCGACTTGTAACCAAGGAAGTCTGTGATGACCTTGGACAAGTCTAAATTACACTACAAGCGATGAACATTAATATTCAAATATAGTAGTGTACACTTTCGATCTCACCCCAATCAAAGATCGCGTGAAGTACAAAGATTCTCTTCAAACAAGCGGTGAAAAAAGCTAAAGCGAAAGGATCAGTTGAATCGGCAAAGCGAAGACTCACTTTCGGAGGATAAAGGCGAAGCGGTGAAGGAAAAGCTAAATCAAGAGAATGCAATTAGGCTAAGTCGGAAGAAGATCACTCGACCGCTCTAAAAACGCGGCTAGTAACACTTACTATAGTTGCACCCTTCTCTGGGACCAACACCCAACTCGGCTGATCACTGCCCAGACGCAGAACTCCGTTGTATACAAAACCTCAGCAGACCTCAGCAGGCTGTTGACTCTCAGAAGAAACTCAGTTGACCTTCTCAACTGACTTTCACACACTTGAATACACTTCTCAGCTGACCATCATTCAGCTGACTACTAGATTAGTTCCACCAGATGTAGAGTTTAAGTCACTTTGCTGACAAATCTCCAACTTGACTTGAACTCTCATTCACAGTCAACCAGATTGCATAATCAGGTGTACTTGTACCAGATGCATTCGTCAATGCCGGATGTACTGCACTGAGATACTCATTGAAATCCACTCACCGACTCCGCCTCACCGAGCTTCCAGATTTCCATATTATAAGCTTTGAATATTCAGCAAGTCCAGACAAAACTGAAACTTGCTCTGCTGAACTGATTTGCAGAACATATCAGCGGGATTCTGATTGGTGTTGATCTCCTTCACTACAACCCTCTTCTCGTTTTTCAGAAAATGATATCTCACATCAATATGCTTGGTTCTCTCATGATGAACCTGATCCTTAGCTAGACAAATTGCACTCAGACTGCCACAATAAATCTCTGCCTGATCCTGATGTAGCCCCAAATCACTGACTAGCCCCTTCAACCAGATACCCTCATTGGCTGCTTCAGTAAGAGCCAAATAATATGCCTCAATAGTTGATAAAGCCATTGTGGCCTGAAAAGTTTCTTTCCGGCTGACAACTGAATTCCCCAATGTGAAAACATAACCAGTCATAGATTTCATGTTGTCCACATCACCTGCATAATCAACATCACGGTACCTCGTGACCAAACCTTGAGTATCACCTCCATAAATGAGACCAACATCAGCTATACCCCTAAGGTACCTGAACATTCTTTTCACAGCTTTCCATTGTTCCATTCCAGGTTAAGACATAAACCTACTGACAACACGGACTGCTTGAACCAAATCGTGCTTAGTGCACACCATGGCATACATCAAACTGCCAACTGCACTAGCATAGGGTTTGACATATACTCATTCTCATCTTCTGATTGTGAAGCAAAAACAGATAAATGAACATTAGATGCCATAGGAGTATATATTGGCTTTGCAGCAAACATGCCAAATCTTGCCAATATCTTATGTACATAGCCCTGTTGAGATAAAAACAACTTCTTCTTACTTCTATCTCTCCAGATCTCCATCCCCAAAATCTTCTTGGATGCACCTAAATCCTTCATTTCAAATTCAGCACTGAGCAGGTTCTTCAGATTCTGAACATCAGACTTCTTCCTTGAAGCTATCAACCTGTCATCCACATACATGACAAGATAGATGTGTTTGTGATACACACAACAGTCATATGGACTTCTGTTATAACCTAGCTGGATCATGTAACTGTCAAACCTTTTATAGTTTCAGTCCATAAAAGGACCTCTTCAACTTGCACACAAAACCTTCCTTGCTAGGAACTTAGTGATCGGCCTTTTCTAAGTGTCCAATCTTACCGGCAGTGTACCGGGTCAATTGTAGCCTAGAATTGGTGAGTCAAGGTCGTATCCCACAGGGAATCTGGTCAAGTACCAAAGTCGGTCTCGTTTCTAGTTTAGGCCAACACGACTACTGAACATGGTGATTTGTCAGATCACCGGTCCTACAAACTAATATGCACAAAAATAAAAGAGTTTGAACTATGAAAAACAAGATAGCCGAGCTATGATCCAACCCACTACTTTCTAGCCCTCACTCGTTTCCGGAAGTGTTTCGACAAACTCTAATGTTCTCGGCATCGTTGAAGGGTGCCGTCTCCTATTTCCGAGAATAGACATTATTTTAATAATCTACCCTCCTATGTCAGGTTCAACAGTCCGCTGACCGGATTTAAGTGACCTAACACGGCCTACGGTCGATGAGACACTCACTAACAATGATATAAACCTCACACACGAAACCGAATCTGAACAACTCAGTCGGTTTTACAGGGTGATCCTAGAACCCTGGTTCCCGTACCCTCTCGCAAAATACATATGTAAAGACGATACGTGAAATACGATTATCGAGTGATCAATTCAATAAAATTCATTAAGAATAAGTTCTAGAACAATAACAACACCGAGAATCTAACAATCAACACATCGAAACACTTCAATCAACAAGCTAAAGTTCAATTTTCAAAGGCTATCATATATCTCGGCTATCGGGAAATTAGCTACTCATTCTATCAATAAAAACAACAAGAAATCAACAATAAAGGTAGTGAGCATCAAGATCTAAAGCAAGAACAACGAAAGAAAACGAAATACCGAATATATATAGCTGTAGAAAATCGAATCTCCGAGCGAAATCCCGTCAATAACGCGTCAAGATATCACCGAGATCCTACGGATTACAACAATCTACAACTAAACTAAGCTAATCTTCCTACAAATCTAATCTAAGCTAAGAAAAGTGATGAAAAATGCAAGAAATTGATCTATATATGTATATATATCTATATATATCATATGGGGGGTATTTATAATGTTTTTTGAGATCTGATTGTTAGGCGTGCGCCTAGGGTTTGTCAGGAGCACGCCTAACATGCAAAAAAGTAGAAAGATGGACTGAAACTTTGGACAAATCAACCCGTAGGCGTGCGCCTAGCATTTCTCACACACGCGCCTAGCTGACATACCTTCAGCAAATTGGCCATAACTTTGTGTGTAGACCTCCAAATCCAGTGATTCAAAATGCATTGGAAAGCTGATGAAATTGTCTACAACTTTAATGAAGATGTCCAGCCCAGAAAATGACTCTAAGGTGGATAAAACTGAAGATCAATGGAAGGTATGGTTGTAGTACCAACGAGTTTTGATCCGTTTGAACGTTTAAGCTTCGGGCACACGTTCCAACCCTCGTAAATCGCCTTCCGGGAATCTCGAACACCTAAGTCCTGCAAAAAATCATAACAAATACCACACGTAATCCCTACAGGACACTAGGGTGACCGAGAGTATAGTAAATACACCGAAAAAGACCGAGAATCCCGGACTTTACGTCCTAGGTCTCGAAATGATAACCAAGGTGTAAATATATCAAAATACAACCAAATGTCTCCGAAAACATATAAAACGAGGTATAAACGGGGTATAATTACATAGTAGATGATAGCCAATTTGACTCTCATCACTTAGAAACCCTCTGGCTGAGTCATGTATATCTCTTTGTCATTCTTACCATGTAGAAAGGTTGTCTTCACATCTAACTGCTCAAGTTCAAGATCATGTCGTGCCACCATTGGTAGTAACACTCTGATTGAAGTATGTCTGATTACTGGTGAGAATATCTCATCAAAATACACCCATTTTTCTGACTAAACCCTCTTGCAACCAAATGTGCCTTATACTTGACCTTTTCTACCTCGGTCATTCCCTCATTCTACTTGAAGATCCATTTGCAAGTAACAACTCTCCTATCAGCTGGATGTTTAACTAGATCCCCAGTATGATTCTTCAATAATGACTCAATTTCATCTCTCATGGCAGCAAGCCATGGAGATGCCTCAGAACATGTCATTGCTTCCCTGTAAGTAGAAGGTTCAAAACCATCCACTTTTTCTACAACTTGAAGTGCATATCCAATCATATCATCAAAACCATACCTCTTTGGAGGTACCCAAACATTGGTTCTTCTAGCTCTGTTGACAGCTATACTTTGCTGACCAATATATGTTTGATGCTCAGTTGACCCCTGTTCAGCTGGCTGGCT
Organism: Gentiana macrophylla; assembly: GCA_026214975.1. NCBI lineage: Eukaryota > Viridiplantae > Streptophyta > Magnoliopsida > Gentianales > Gentianaceae > Gentiana > Gentiana macrophylla. Next base: position 100,842,196 of record CM047810.1, read on the forward strand.
TGGATCCAGCTCTGGTTCAGCAACCAGATCAGATGAGTGCTGACTTGGATCCGCTGAGTGTTGCATTTCAACTGACTCTACTTCAAGCTCCACCTATTTCTCAGCCCTCTCAGATTCAACACTGTTTCAGATTCAGCAAACCTCCCAACTGATGAGCTAATCATAGAATTTTCATCAAAGACCACATCTCTGGTGAGTATGACCCTACAAACACTCTCTTCATGGCTCTTGGTTATAGATTCCCTTCACTCACATGATAGTAAACTGTGCTTCCAAAAACCCTTAGAATTGAGTAGTCAGCAGGCTTGGCTGACCACATCTCAAATGGTGTCTTGAGATTGATCCTTGTGTGAGGACTCATGTTGATTAAGTAGCAAGTTGTACTTATAACCTTTGCCCAAAATCCCCTTGATAAACCAACATTAGATAGCATACATCTTGCCCTCTCCAGAAGAGTTTGATTCATTCTCTCAGCTACACCATTCTGCTGAGGTGTATTCCTGACCGTGTGATGTCTGGCAAGACCCCATCCTTACAGAATGTAGACCAGCAGAATTCTAGACCATTATCTATTCGAAGCTTTTTGATTTTCTTGCCTGTTTGATTCTCCACTAGAGCCTTCCACTGCTTGAAACTGTTAAATGCCTTTCATTTGTGTTTCATCATCGCCACCTAAGTCATTCTTGAACAGTCATCTATGAATGACACAAAATACTTGTGACCACCCAATGATTCCACCTTTGATTGGCCCAACAGTCAGAATGGATATAATCAAGCGACGCCTTTGTACTGTGTTTGCCTGCTGAGAACTTGCTTCTATGTAGCTTCCCAAACACACAGTGCTCACAAAAGTCCAGAGTCTTGACCTTATATCCCCCAAGAAAACCTGCTGAAGAAAGGACATGCATACCTCTTTCACCCATGTCACCAAGTCTCATGTGCCACAACATGGTCTGCTGTGTTTGGTGAACTGCTGAGGATGCCACAACAGCAAAGCCAGATACAGTAGAGCCTTGCATTATATACAAGGTTCCCTTCTTGATACATTTGAGGACCACAACTGAATCTTTGTAGACATTCAGCTCTTCACTTCTCTCTTGAAATTGAACCCCTTATTGTTTAGTGGACTAAGAGATACCAATTTTTTGCCATTTGTGGAACATGTCTAACATCTTTTAGTGTGCAGAATCGACCATCCTCCGTCCTCAGGTGAACTGAGCCAATTCCCACCATCTATCTACACATAAGTAGAAAACCGCTTCATGTGTGGACACATATGATTGGAAGCTCCAAAATCTTGGATCCAAACATCAGCATGATGTGTTGAATCCCCAGCAACTAGAACCAGATCCTTATCAGAATGCTCAGCAACCACAGCTATTGTGCCAGAATTGCTCTCATGCCGTCTTTTCTTCTTTAGATAGTTGGACTTCCAATGTCCCTGCTCCTTACAGTAATTATAGACATCCGTGGGCTTTGGACCTTTGGATCTTGTCTTCTTGGAGTTCTTCTTCCTAGACTGCCCATGTCTCTTTCCACGGCTCTTGAATACTAGTCCGGCAGCCTGATTGTCTGTCCCTGCAGCCTTGTGTCTCAGCTTCCTTGCATGCAAGGATGACCTTACATCTTCCAAAGCCACTGTATCCTTACCAAATATGAAGGATTGCACAAAGTTTTCATATGATGCAGTTAATGACACCAACGGGATTAGGGTTGCATCTTCATTTTTAATTTTGAAATCAATATTCCTAAGATCAATTAATATTGTGTTCAGCTGATCAAGATGTTCCCTCGGCTGACCTCCTTTGTGCATCCTCAGACTAAACAGTCTCTGCTTCAGCAACAACTTGTTGGTTAATGACTTAGTCATATACAGGCTTTCAAGCTTTGACCACAACTTGGCAGCTGTGTCTTCCTCAGCAATTTCAGTGATAACATCATCAGATAAGCACAACATGATGGTTGAATGTGCTTTCTCTTCCAAACTAGCATAATCTGCTGCACTAGCATCCCGTTTGTCAGATAAAGGACTCCACAAACCTTGTTGTTTTAACAAGGCCCGCATCTTGATTAGCCACTGACCAAAACTGTTTCTTCCTGTAAATTTATCGATTTTTATGTTAACTGCAGACATCTTTGTGGCCAATGAACATAACTTTTATTACAGAAGCTTGCACCGATGAAGGTCTTGGTGAAGATAAAATTCGTTCGTATAAATGATTCCTCAGAAACCAACGGTCCGACACTAGTTTGTTATAATAGAAGAAGAAGAATCCAAATGACAGAAAGAATAAATTAACAGATGCAATCAAACATAAACAATCACAGAGGTAACAGAAACAAGAACAACACAAGATTTAACGTGGTTTCCGGCGTTGTGCCGACTACTCCACAGACATAAAAGAGATCTTTTATTATGCACTGAAATTCAGACGAATTACACACTTTACAATGATCAACACGGTTGGTATTTATAGGCACGGATCACTAAAACCCTAACCGCCAAGGAATCTTTGTCGGATTGCCATAAATGCCCCAGATGTGGGTCCATCTGCTGACCCAACTCAGCTAATCACTCCCCAGACGCAGAACTCAATTGTATACAAAACATCAGCAGACCTCAGTGTTGAAATAGTGTCCTAAACCCAATCGGGTTGGACCGGATCCGACCGGGTCGGATCATTTCTACTATTTCTTTATGTTTATACATATATTAAATGGTTTTTCTATTGTCATATATATGTTCTTTTAAAGAACCAATTATGAATTGTTATGTGACAACGTCCTTAGTATTAAACTGTGGTAGAGAAACCATGCATGATAGGCGATTATGGTTGATGAGATCTCTAATCACTTTAATAAGTTTGATACTTAAATGTCTCTAGGCTGATGTACTATTAAACAGGGCATTGATAGTATAAACAGACTAGCACGTAATAGATGTCTTATGTCTTTAAGGGAAGGGATAGATCTCGTCTATCGAAGTGTAGAGACACTTGGACTGTACGTGGACGTGTATTAGAGAATACGTACGTTAGACTGACCCACTTACACGGATAAGTGTCACACTATGTGACGGTTGTGTAATTATCCTTTGGACTGGAGTCTACATGGCATCACGGTGTGGATTGTCATGCTTTGACACTATTGAGGTTTCCCCTAGCCACGGGGCGATCATGCGATAGTGATTGGGTGTGATACTGAAGCATGCGGAGTATACATGTTTGGTCATCTGGGAATCGCGTACCCTATCAGTAGGGGTGAATATCTGAAAGGACCTTCTTATAAGGAATGTCTTACTCTCGTGAAACTTTGCAAAGTGGAAGTAAATGAGTTACTTCGAGAGAGTATGATATCCAGATTATAAGATACGGTCGTTGGTGTTTTGACACTCGACTAACGACTGTATGGATATTATTATTGCGATAGGATTATAAGTTACACGGTAACTGTTTCACATGAAAGGTAGTAGTCATTTCATTTGACTCTTCTGATGATTGGGGGTCACGGTGTGTTGCTAGACGCTATCCCGTGATCGTTAGGCATGAAGGGCATTTTCGTAATTTGCACGCTATCCAGTGATCGTTAGGCATGAAGGGCATTTTAATACCTGAAGGACGTCTGAAATAGAATCAGATTCTCCCTTGAAGGATACCATCTTTGGGATACGCAATTAGATTGTGTTCCCAAAATGGAAACAACACTTTATATGATAAAGGTGTGACGCAAGCCATGCGAAGTATCCCTTACCCGTTTAGGAATAATACCCTTATACTTAACCGAGTTTCAAAGAATAAAGGTTGAATAAATTCCATATTAGATATGGAAGGGGATAATGTCGAATCTATCTTAACCGATGATTTGAAGTTGTCATAGGCAAAGTCAGAAAGGCTTGGAGCCTAGTACGACATATGCAACTTTGTGGAATATCTTAGCAAGTAAGCTAGATATTATTTACTTGTCCGTGGAGCAAAAGGTGTTTGTCTCCAAACATGCTGTCTTCTAGAGGAAATGTTTCTTCCAAAAGAAACAGTGGGAGTAAATTTAGATCTCAAAAGTAGTTTGAGAACGACAAAGAAATATTCAACCATTGGAACGTGAGCAGACGCCGCATAGCGATGAGGTGTAGAACACTGCTCAGTGCACACAAAAGTTATATAAGTCTGTGGATAACCTCAAGCCTGAAAAGGCTGCTGGTATGTTCATCTTGAAGAATGAATATCTCACAACTTATGAATGAATATTTGAAAGGCAAGATTGAGAGATATGGTTAGGAGCCATAATATCTGAATTAGATTCCATCAGTGACAACCAGGTTATGAACCTAGTATGTCTTACCTAGAGGGAATGTCCCTGTAAGGATGAGCCCAGTTCTATTCAGAATATGCTTGTTGTAACTTCGTATCATGGCTATATGATAGTGTTGAAGACGTTGGGCAGAAATTTCGATGTTCATAGATGATGACATGATATGTAAGCCCACGAGATCCATTTATGGATTCAAACAAGTTTCTCTAGACGATTTCTTTGTTTGATAATCAAAAGAGTTTGATTTAGTCAAAAGAAGGATATGCCCAATGTGCAAGATGGATAGTGGGAGTGTGTTACGATTTTTGAGTAAGGTATTAGATATCTCTCTCGGGAATCATCACCCCATGTCACAGTCAATTAATGTTTGGTAGTTCAAAGTCTTTACGAAAGCACTTGGATTAGCAGTTCTCATTTTAAAAATAAGAATCTATGGTGATAGATTTAACTGCTGCTAGATTATAGTTTACCTATATAGATGTGATGCTAAAAGAGTTTGGCATAGATCGCGACTAAAGATACTGCTAGCCGGTGTTCTCAAGATCTGTCTATGTTAGGACGTTAGTCCTAAAGATGAGGTGAAAGATGATGCTTATGAAAGGTTTCCTTCGCTACTGTTGTTATAAACACAGATAGAAATATGCAGTTTAAGAAAGAAACAAACACAGATAGCAATGCAAACGACAAAATGGCGGAATTGATAAACACAGAAAACAAGAACACAGTGATTTAACGTGGTTTCCGGCGTTGTGCCGACTACTCCACGGACAGAAAAAAAAAGATATTTTATTATGCACAGAATTACAAGGTTTTCACAAGTGTGTGAATAACACTTTGAATGACACAAATTTCATTGTTTACAACTTCGGTATTTATAGACACAAGTCCCAAACCCTAACCGCCATAGATCTTTGTCGGAACTACCATAAATACCCCAGATGTGGACCCCATCTCCAGCTGTTATCCACCAGACGAAACCCAGTTCAAAAAACTGACTTCCCAGACTTGTAATCAGTTGCCCAGATGTAGAACTCAGCTATACTCAGCATAACACAGCAGACCAGAAACTGACTACTGACTTCAGAAGAAACTCAGTTGCACTTCATCAAACAAACTTTCACAGAACTGAATATACTTAACTGAACTGACCATCAATCTCAGTCTCAGTTTTCCCAGATTAGTTCCACCAGATCATTTATCAGTTTAGAGGTCAAGTCACCAAAACTGACAAATCTCCACCTTGACTTGAACTCTCATTCAACGTCACCAGACTGCATAATCAGATGTACTTGTACCAGATGCATTCGTCAATGCCAAGATGTGCAGTACCAGACTTCTCCTCAGAATCCACTCAAGTTGATCTATCCTTAACTGAGTTTCCAGATTTCAGTTTACAAGCTTTGAATATTCAGCAAGTCCAGACACAACTGAATTTTGCTCTGCTGAACTGGTTTAGTGAACATATCAACAGGATTTTCTTTGGTGCTGATCTTCTTCACTACAACCCTCTTCTCATTTCTCAGAAAATGATACCTCACATCAATATGCTTGGTTCTCTCATGATGAACCTGATCCTTAGCTAGACAAATTGCACTCAAACTGTCATAATAAATCTCAGCTTGATCCTGATGCAGCCCCAAATCACTGACTAGACCCTTCAACCAGATTGCTTCCTTGGCTGCCTCAGTAAGAGCCTTATACTCTGCTTCAGTTGTTGATAAAGCTATTGTTGCTTGCAGAGTTGCTTTCCAACTGAAAACTGAATTCCCAATGTGAAAACATAACCAGGTCATTGATTTTCTCTTCGCCCACATCACTACATAATCGGCATCACAAGATCCTCGTGATCGGTTTAGATATCACCTCTATAATCGAGACCAACATCAATTGTACCCCTAAGGTACTGAACATTCTTTTTCTGACTTTCCAGTGTTTCTTTCCAGTGAGCCATAAACTCACCGACAACACTGATTTGCTGAGCGAGATCGATCACCTAGTGCACACCATGCCATACATCAGACTGCCAACTGCATTAGCGTTGGGAACTCTTGACATATACTCCTTCTCCTCTACTGACTGTGAAGCAAAAACTGACAAATGAACATTTGATGCCATAGGAGTATCTATTGGCTTAGCAGCTGTCATGCCAAACTTTGACAAAATCTTCTGTATATAGCCCTGCTGAGATAAAAACAGTTTCTTCTGATTTCTATCTCTCCAGATCTCCATCCCTAAAATTTTCTTGGCTACACCCAAATCTTTCATTTCAAACTCAGCACTGAGAAGGTCTTTCAGATACTAACATCAGACTTCTTCTTTGAATCTATCAGCATGTCATCCACATATAAGTATATAACACAAGATAGATGTAAGATCCATCTTCCAACCGATCATTGTAGACACACAGCGATCATAAGGACTTCTCTTTGTAACTCCAACCGGATCATATAATCACAAACCTTTTATACCACTGTCTAGGAGCTTGCTTCAGTCCATACAAGGACTTCTTCAACTTACATACAAGATCTTCCTTACCAGGAACTTGGAAACCCTCTAGCTGAGTCATGTATATCTCTTTCTCTACCTCACCATGTAGAAAAGCTGTCTTCACATCTAACTGCTCAAGTTCTAGATCTTGTTGTGCCACCATTGCTAGTAACACTCTGATTGAAGTATGTTTGACTACTGGTGAGAATATCTCATCAAAGTCCACCCCTTCTTTCTGACTAAACCCTCTTGCTTCCAAACGTGCCTTATACTTAACTCTTTCTGCCTCAGTTTCCCTTCCTTCTTCTTGAAAATCCATTTGCAAGTAACAACTCTCCTTTCAGCTGGATGTTTAACTAGATCCCAAGTTTGATTCTTCAGTAATGACTCCATTTCATCTCTCATGGCAGCAAGCCATTGAGATGCTTCAGAACATGTCACAGCTTCCCTATAAGTAGAAGGTTCAAAACCATCCACTTCTTCTGCAACTTGAAGTGCGTACCCAACCATATCATCAAACTCATACCTTCAGGAGGTATCCCAATATTGGATCTTCTAGCTCTGCTGGAAGCTATACTCTGCTGACCCACATTCTCGAGTTTGACGCTCAACTGACATTTGCTCACCGGCGGCTTGATTCAACTCTGGTTCGAAGAACCGGATCGATGAAAACGACTTGGATCGATTGATTGTTGCATTCCAACCGACTCCACCAAGCTCCACCTTCTTCGCCTGTTTTCTCGCCAGATCGGTTTCGATTTGATTATCATCCCCACCGATGAATCGTATGTATAGAATTTTCATTGAAAACTGTATCTCTGCTGAGAATGACTCTGTTTTCTGCTGATGACCAAATACTATACCCCTTTACTCCATCACCATACCCCACAAACACTCCTTTCTTGGCCCTTGGTTCCAGTTTCCCTTCACTGACATGATAGTAAATTGTGCTTCCAAATACCCTTAGAACTGAATAATCTACAGGCTTACTTGACCACATTTCAACTGGTGTTTTGAGACTGATCCCTATGTGAGGACTCCTGTTGATTAGGTAGCAAGTTGTGGTAACAGCCTCTGGCCAAAATCTCCTTGATAAACCAGCATGAGAAAGCATACATATTGCTCTCTCCAGAAGAGTTTGATTCATCCTCTCTGCTACACCATTTTGCTGAGGAGTATTCCTGGCTGTATGATGTCTGGAAATACCCTCAGTTTTGCACAATGTATCAAACTCAGTCCAGCAGAATTCCAGACCATTATCTGTACGAAGCCTCTTGATCTTCTTCCCCAACTGATTTTCAACTAGATCCTTCCATTGCATGAAGCTCTTGAATGCCTCACTTTTGTGTTTCATCAGTACCACCCAAGTCATCCTTGAATAGTCATCTATGAATGACACAAAATATCTGTGACCACCCAATGACTCCACCTTTGATGGCCCCCAACAATCAGAATGAATATAATCAAGTGATGACTTTGTATTGTGTATCCCTTTTGAGAACTTGCTCCTGTGTAGCTTCCCAAACACACAATGATCACAAAAGTCAAGATTCTTGACCTTACATACCCCAAGAAGATCTTTCTGAGAAAGAACCTGCATCCCTTTTTCACCTATGTGACCTAGTCTCATGTGGCATAGTTTTGTAAGTCAGGTGATGAATCTCGGTAATGCCATAGCAGTGAGAATCCGAAGAACAAGCGACCATTTGTAATATATACAGAGTCCCTTTCTTTATTCCTTGAGAACCTCAATCGAGTTTATATAGACACTCAAAGACACCACTTTCCCCCTTAAAAGCTCGAATCCCTGTTGTCCAAAGAATCGAGAGATACTAAGTTTTTGGTCATTTGTGGAACATGTCTAACTTCACTCGGTTTGCGAGAATCTTCCATCCTCTCATCCTCAATCGAATGAGCCAATTCCAACTACCTTGCAGACCTTGCTTTGTTTGCCATAGATATATGACCACCATCTATCTGCGATAACTTGAGAACCACTCTCTGTGAGGCGATATGAAAGGATGCCCTGCAGTCCGAATCCACTCATCGCTTTGATGTCTTTGACTCTCCTGCTACTAAGACCATGTCCTCATCTCGAATCATGCTCACCACTACAAAGAATGTGCGCTGAACTATTCTCCCTGTTTCTTCCTTTTTGGACAATTGGACTTCCAATGTCCCTGCTCCTTACAATAATTACAAACATATGTGGATTTAGGGCCTTTAGACCTTGTCTTCTTGGAACTTTTCTTCCTAGACTGACCATGCTCTTTTCCATTGCTACAACTGACTATTAGTCATGTAGCCTGACTGTCTGCTCTAGCTGCCATATGTCTCAGTTTCCTGGCATGTAAAGCTGACCTTACATCCTCTAAAGCAACTGTATCCTTCCCAACTATGAAAGATCGCACAAAGTTCTCATAGGAAAGTCGGTAATGAAACCAAAGAAAATCAAAGCGACATCTTCATCCTCAATCTTAACATCAATATTCCCGAGATCAAGTAATATTGTGTTCAGGTGATTAAGATGATCTCTCAACTGAGCCCCCTCATGCATCCTCAGGCTGAACAGTCTCTGCTTCAGCAGCAACTTGTTGGTTAATGACTTATCAAGCTTTAACCATAACTTGGCAGCGGTGTCTTCCTCAGAAACTTCTGTGATAACATCATCAGACAAGCACAACATGATGGTTGAATGTGCTTTCTCCTCCAGAATGGCATAATCTGCAGAACTGGCATCCCCTCTACCTGATAAAGGAGTCCACAATCCTTGTTGCTTTAACAAGGCCCGCGTCTTGATTTGCCATAAACTAAAACTGTTCATCCCTGTAAATTTATCAATCTTCACGTTCATTGCTGACATCCTTCTAATTAAAGAACAAACCTTCGATCACAAAATCCTAGCACCGGTCACCGGCCTTAGTGAAGATCAACTCTGTTCACCTGCAACTCCTGAATCTTGAAAACCTTATGCTTTGATACCAGTTTGTTATAAACACAGATAGGAATATGCAGTTTAAGAAAGAAACAAACACATATAGAAATGCAAACGTGAAAATGGCGGAATTGATAAACACAGAAAACAAGAAGAACACAGTGATTTAACGTGGTTTCCGGCGTTGTGCCGACTACTCCACGGACAGAAAATGAGATATTTTACTATGCATAGAATTACAAGGTTTTCACAAGTGTGTGAATAACACTTTGAATGACACACATTTCATTGATTACAACTTCGGTATTTATAGACAGAAGTCCCAAACCATAACCGCCATAGATCTTTGTCGGAACTACCATAAATACCCCAGATGTGGACCCCATCTCCAGCTGTTATCCACCAGACGAAACCCAGTTCAAAAAACTGACTTCCCAGACTTGTAATCAGTTGCCCAAATGTAGAACTTAGATATACTCGATAACGCAGCTTGGACTGTAAATCGATCGCGACTTGAAGAAACTTCGATTGCGTCATCAAACTGACTTTCACGGAACTGAATATACTTAACTGAACTGACCATCAATCTCAGTCTCAGTTTTCCAAGATTATTTCCACCAGATCATTTATCAATTTAGAGGTCAAGTCACCAAAACTGACAACTGCGATAGGAACCATCATAAAGGTAATGCCGGATGTTCATAGTCCATGAAGAGTCATGAGCAAGTATGAAAGTAAATCTGGTGAATGTCGAGAATATCCTTAAACAAGTTAAGGAAGAGTTCCTAGTTTATTGAAACTTGGAATTAAATAAACGTAGATATACAGACGTATATCCCGAGTCTTATGAAGGCGAGTGGGAGCTACAGTCTGGGTTTGCAGTCACTTTGATTAGGTGATACAGTGAGCTGGAAATGTTCTTGGCTATGGGTCACTGTAAATTCAATAACTAGGCCAAAACACAGTAATGCCTTGGAGGCGCAGCGGGAGCAGTACATGGATCTAGAAGGTTCATTCCTGAACCTTGTGCGGTTCTTCCACCTTTTCTGTATAGCTGATATAGCAAGTGGATTCATTGCTTGGAGCAAGGACCATGGTCTCGTTAGAGATTCGTGTGTGTGTTGAGGCAGTTCCTTTGACTTGGTCATTTGGAGCATGGTATGAAGATAGTCTGAGTCCCCACGGATAGCGATCCGTTCATGGCTAGGGCTGGTTGCGAGTATTGCATGAGATTCTTGTGTTTCAACTTGGTCTTGTGTGTACGAGTGATTGGTTTTAGGCCAAGTGGGAGATTGTTGAAATAATGTCCTAAACCCAATCGGGTTGGACCGGATCCGACCGGGTCGGATCATTTCTACTATTTCTTTATGTTTATACATATATTAAATGGCTTTTCTGTTGTCATATATATGTTCTTTTAAATAACCAATTATGAATTGTTATGTGACAACGTCCTTAGTATTAAACTGTGGTAGAGAAACCATGATAGGCGATTATGGTTGATGTGATCTCTAATAACTTTAATAAGTTTGATACTTAAATGTCTCTAGGCTGATGTACTATTAAACAGGGCATTGATAGTATAAACAGACTAGTACGTATTAGATTTCTTCTGTCTTTAAGGGCAGGGATAGATCTTGTCTATCGAAGTGTAGAGACACTTGGACTGTACGTGGACGTGTATTAGAGAATGTGTACGTTAGACTGACCCACTTACATTAAGTGTCGCACTATGTGACGGTTGTGTAATTATCCTTTGGACTCGAGTCTACATGGCATCACGGTGTGGATTGTCATGCTTTGACACTATTGAGGTTTCCCCTAGCCATGGGGCGATCATGCGGTAGTGATTGAGTGTGATACTGAAGCATGAGGAGTATACATGTTTGGTCGTCTGGGAATCGCGTACCCTATCAGTAGGGGTAATATCCGAAAGGACCTTCTTATAAGGAATGTCTTACTCTCGTGAATCTTTGCAAAGTGGAAGTAAATGAGTTGCTTCGAGAGAGTATGATATCCAGATTCTAAGATACGGTCGTTAGTGTTTTGACACTCGACTAACAACTGTATGGATATTATTATTACGATAGGATTGTAAGTTACACGGTAACTGTTTCACATGAAAGGTAGTAGTCATTGCATTTGACTCTTCCGATGATTGGGGGTCACGGTGTGTTGCTAGACGCTATCCCGTGATCGTTAGGCATGAAAGGCGTTTTCGTAATTTGCACTTTGTGTCTACGGCCAACATATTCGGAAGCCTATCGGGTCACACACATATGAACATCAAGTCGAATTAAAATGTGGTTATAGTTGATGACCAAATAAGGAAAGTTTATCTCGAGACTATAAAGGTTATAGTGGTAAATTAATATGGTGGTATTTATTTATTATGAATAAATAAAATACAATATATTAATTATATTAATTAAAGAATATTCCGGATGCCAATTTGTTGGCTAAAGGTGGCGCAATTTGTGTGTGTATAAGATACACTTGGATTGTGCAATTTAATTAATGATATTACCATATATTAATATTAGATATTAATATTTATATATGTATATATGGACATGCGTGAGTTGTACATGTATATAGGATATACATGTGCACAACTTTATTAGTTATATATATTTGTATATAGATTTATATATGTGATATATACACATGTGTAAATTGATTTATGGTAATAAGATAAATATAGTCAATATAAGATATTGACAATATATTTGAATATTTAATATAAGATATTGAATATTAATGAGATAAATCAATCAATTATATTTTCCTTATTTTACTAGTAAAATATTTTCTTCCTCTCTACTCTACATTGGGGCGCCACATCCATTATAAATAGGAGGTGGGTGTCAAGCTCTTTTGTACATCACAACTCCAAGAGCTAATAGCTTTTGTGAAAAATAGAGAGAGTTTCGAGAGAGAGAAAAGACCGGTCTAGTAGCCGGATTTTTCTAGTAGCAATCCAATGGTGGATTCCGGCGGGTTGTTCGTGTGGACTAGCGTAGAGGCAGAACGCTTGGGCGGCTCCGTGCATCGCTACTCTCCTTAGACGATCAAAGCGTCGATCTTTTAGATCAACCAAGGTAACCACCGTCTACTACTTATTTGTTTATTCTTAAACGAAGTCGATCTTGGGTCGATAGGAAATAAATTTTAAATTCCGCTGCGTTCCCGCGTAGATTTCCTAACACTCAGTAGCCTGCTGACTCCCAGATGAAACTCAGCTCACCTTTCCAGTTGACTTTCACGGACTTGAATACACTTGTTCAGATGACCATCATTCAGCTGACTACCAGATTAGTTCCACCAGATGTAGAGTTTAATTCACTTTGCTGACAGTTATGTTCTTCATATTTCAGAGTATGTGGACGATCTCATCATTAGAGATGGTGATGCACCAATAGCTGAAAAGATTATTATCGGCATATTAGCTACTCGCTTCTCGTTGAAAGACTTGGGCCATGTTTTCTACTTTGTTGGCGTGAAAATTAGCTTTAGTGACGAGAGTCTTTTAAACAAACATGCATGATAGGGATGGTACTCATATATTTTTTTGACAATCCCCTCTCACTCAACACGAAATCTTTTATGTTGATTGTGCCAAAAACAAACAGTATTCGTCCACTTGTGCGTATGATTTATATCCTGGTCGTAATATAATTTCCTGGATTATCTAACCAACAACATGCCATTGCACGATTGTTCACAGAGACTAGGTTTCGTTATATTGTTGCCAACGGCTGCCAAACTTGATTGGCTCACTTTTATTGTTTCGTGATCTTGTCATTAATGTTTCATTTACAAGAGCCATTTATTGTGATAACATTGGAGTAAAGCAACTTAGTTCGAATCCGATGTTCCATTTCAAAATGAAACATGTCGCCATTGCCTTTCATTTTGTCCGGGACCAAGATAATAAAGACGCCTTACGCATTTCTCATTTATCATACACAAACCAAAGTGCTGATGTGCTTACCAAGTCACTCTCACACTCACAGTTTCATAAGCACAAGGATAAGTTAGGCCTTCAACATCGAAATCTAACTCAAGGGGTCGTACTAGATGAAAATTACAAAAGGTGTGGTAACATATTTTTCCATACAATTGTATCTAATATTCCGTCGGTTGAGATTATTATTCCTTGTACACATTATATATCTTGTACCCACACAATCTATAGAATCAATGAAATACATTTATCTATTATTTATTACATACTTTCATCATCATTTCCCCATACTGATCGGGGTCGGATCCTCTGCTGTTAAAACAATTCACAGCACAACTGTGATAAAGGTAAGAGGGCATAAATGTAATTTTAACATCTGGAAAAAAAAAACAATTTTTTTACGGGAAGTTATTGTGTGGTGAGGGAATTTGAGGGTGAAGTGACGGGTGAAACGATCAAACCACACAGTTTAAATACAGAATAAAACTGTGTGATCTGGGGGCTGCCTCCACACCAGATCACACAGTTAGTTCATTTACAACTGCTGAGATTATTATTTATTTCATACTTGTATCTAATATTCCGTCGGTTGAGATTATTATTCCTTGTACACATTATATATCTTGTACCCACACAATCTATAGAATCAATGAAATACATTTATCTATTATTTATTACATACTTTCATCATCATTTCCCCATACTGATCGGGGTCGGATCCTCTGCTGTTAAAACAATTCACAGCACAACTGTGATAAAGGTAAGAGGGCATAAATGTAATTTTAACATCTGAAAAAAACAATTTTTTTACGGGAAGTTATTGTGTGGTGAGGGATTTGAGGGTGAAGTGACGGGTGAAACGATCAGAACCACACAGTTTAAATACAGAATCAAACTGTGTGATCTGGGGGCTGCCTCCACACCAGATCACACAGTTAGTTCATTAATGTTTCATTTACAAGAGCCATTTATTGTGATAACATTGGAGCAAAGCAACTTAGTTCGAATCCGATGTTCCATTTCAAAATGAAACATGTCGCCATTGCCTTTCATTTTGTCCGGGACCAAGATAATAAAGACGCCTTACGCATTTCTCATATATCATACACAAACCAAAGTGCTGATGTGCTTACCAAGTCACTCTCACACTCACAGTTTCATAAGCACAAGGATAAGTTAGGCCTTCAACATCGAAATCTAACTCAAGGGGTCGTACTAGATGAAAATTACAAAAGGTGTGGTAACAGATTTTTCCATACAATTGTATCTAATATTCCGTCGGTTGAGATTATTATTCCTTGTACACATTATATATCTTGTACCCACACAATCTATAGAATCAATGAAATACATTTATCTATTATTTATTACATACTTTCATCATCATTTCCCATCTTGATCGGGTCGGATCCTCTGTTGTTAAAACAATTCACAGCACAACTGTGATAAAGGTAATAGGGCATAAATGTAATTTTAACATCTGAAAAAAAACAATTTTTTTACGGGAAGTTATTGTGTGGTGAGGGAATTTGAGGGTGAAGTGACGGGTGAAACGATCAGAACCACACAGTTTAAATACAGAATAAAACTGTGTGATCTGGTACGTGTTTGCAGATCAGAGTGCTAGTTTCGAAGAGATTTCAAGTCCAGGAGCAGTTTCGAATATTGTTTCATCTCAAGAAGGTATTAGTCATGAAACCTTAGTTTTATTCGTAGTTTTACTCTTGGATTTGTTAGAATTCGTAGTTTTAATGGTAGGGTTTATTCATGTTTCGTAGATTCGCAAAGGTTTGAAGTTTGACCATAGTTTGATCGTTGTTTGGCTTGTTTTCGTTACGTTTATGAGGTAAGGAGTTCTTCTTATCAAAAGTATCTCTTTTGTCTTTAAAGATTATGTTTTTAATATGTTTAAATACTGTATTCTGTAAATTGGCACGAAACTGGACATGTTATTGTTAGGTTTTATGCCCGAAAGACAATTTGTAATTGTTTTATTTAAATAAATGACGAAATTTATTTCATCTTATTTATTCGCATTTATTGCCAATATTAATACACTCTGAAAAAACCCTAAGTATATTGATTATGTAATCACAACTCGGTGTATGGCTATACACACGAGGATTGAGTTTGTGAAATATACTTAAAATTAACTTAGTCCGTAGCGTTTATTAATCGAGTACGGGTCTCTAGATTAATTTGCTATTAATGCGCCTGAACACTTTACGGTGTGACAGATCTTATCCGGTTTATCGGTAATAGGAGTACTAGTGTGGGCATTTATATATGATGATAATCATATATAGAAATTTGGACCGATTTGATTTGAGTTCTTGATATAATTCCGTATTCGAAAGTCTTATCGAATCACAAGATGATCATATATGGATTAATCTCAATCTGAGGTGATCACGCACAACCGCTTAGACTAGGGTAGAGTTTGATGTGTTAGTAAGGATCACTTCGCAGTATGTGGTCCAACACTTCTCGTTGGCTCTATTACGGAATGAGTGAGTGGTGCGTGTTATCACGAATATGGAATCCATTCTTCCCTCGGAAGTAGATAGACGATTCCTTTATTTGTTAACCCTAAAAGCGATCGATGGGCCCGGTTCATATTATATTGGTTATGAACTAATTGATCACTAGGGGTTAATGTTAAATAAGGATAATAGGTTTCGAGAAGGGTTTACGGAAATATCCCGAATCGAAGTGAGCGATCTATGGAGGATTTATCCGTATGTAATGATTATATCAGTGGACGATTTCGACTCATAAATTGAGTGTAAGTTATCTATATTCGATAGAGTTCAATTTCGGGTTTATGGTGGTGTAATCCCGGAATTAATAGGTTGGATATAATTATTACATCGATGAATAATTTTATCTAATTTATTGTAAATTACTGAATATGGGTCCAGTGGCCCCCGACGTGGCTCCCAAATAGCATAATTGGATTTCTCGTCGTTGCACCTCAATTATAATTAAATAGTTGGATTGGACTATTTAATTGATATGTGGATTAATTGTTTAGTTGGACTAAATAATTAAATACACGTAAAAGACATTTTTAAGTTAATTTACTAGAATTGGTGTGTTGACCTTTTTGACCAAATTGGTCAAATATAGTAAAATGCGTATGGACCTTATTTTGGGTTTTGCAAGTGGCGCATCTTTATTGTATTATTTAATTATTAGGAAATTAGTTTCTTGGATAATTATTTGACGTGCGATTTATCTTTTATTTGTTAAATGATAATTCATGGAATATTAGATAATAATATGATTTATCCTAATTTGTTTGGGATAATTATTTTATTTATCTTTTATTTGGAAAAATGATTAATGTAATAATTATCTCTTAATTATTTAATCTTGGAGGTTAAGTTTCTTCTCTTATATAGAGAGAGTTCTTCCAAGCCTTTTGACACACAACAATTCACGCCATTTATTGGAGAAAATAGCTTGGAATTTTTGGCTATTTTTTTCGGGTTTGAGATGGAATAATCTTGGGATTATTCGGTAGCATATCAAGGAGGTCGGCGGCGGAAACACCATCCATTTGGTGTTCTTTGGGAGACACGTTGGAAGACGGTGGTTGCTCAATCACGTGTTCAAGGAGCCTTTTGATCTTGGAGTTAAGCACCATAAAAGGTAGGCTCTGCAACCCCAGTAGATTTAGATCTTAAATTTATGTTTTTTTTTTTCGTTTAGATCTAGATCGATGCATTCCATTAAGGTGTCGGGTCAATCCATGATTGATCCGGCGATATTATATCTAACAAGTGGTAGCGAGCCGGTGATCTAACGATCAAAGAATATGAGTTTTAGATCTGGGGAGTGGAAAAGCGTGTTATAGGTGTTTTTATTTCGTTTTTTTGTAAATTCGAAATTTATCATGTTGTATGCTTGTGAATGTTGTGGTTGAAGAGATGGATTGGGTTGAGTCTTTGTTTACTTAGCGTAGATCTATTTTGTAAATTTCATTTGTTTAGTATCGATTGAAGCGTAGGATGTGTAATTTATTTTAAAGTCAAATACGAAAATTGTAAAAAGGTAGTACCTTTTTGTTTTTTGTTTTTTGTTTTTGTTATTTTTTATTTGATCCGGATTCGAGACGACGAAGATCATGGTGTTGAAGATCATCAAGAAGATAAAACGAGAGGAGGCCGGTTGTTTTTTTTTAGTCTCGGCGTTTTTTTTTATTCTTGCGGCAGCATATTTTTTTTTTTTTTTTTTTTTGATCAAATTGGACTAGGTCACGGCGATTGTAATTTTTTTTTTCTTGACTTTTCTTATTTTGGACAAGAGGCCATCTTAAAAAAAATAATAATAATAAAATCTGGAGAAATCTGCCGTGGATTTAAAATAAAAAAAAATAAATAAATAAAAAATAAAAAATAATTTTTTTTTTTTTTTGAACTTGGCCGAGAGCCTTTATTAAAAAAAAAAAAAAAGTTTTTTTTTTCAAAACAATTATTACTATAGATATATTTTAAATATATTGGTATTTTAAAGCCTCCTCTCCTCGTCGTTCGTGGTTCGTGTCAAGATCGAATGTTCGAGATCCGGAAGTTTCAAGATCAAGATCGAAGATCGAGATTTGAAGACTTAGAATTAGTTTTACTTTTCCTTAAAAAAATAGTTAGTCGAAGTATCAAGCGGTCCATCTACAAGTGTTTACTTTTAGGTATAATTTTGTGTTTGATCAAGATTACGTGCTTAAAACCGGAAAATTGCCATGACTTGCATCTTCATGATTCCACTCCAATGCATACATGTAGCTAGTTTATTTCGAATAAATTAGGCATGTATAACTCGTATAATTAGTTTAAAGGCTTATTTAATTAATATGTGGTAGTTAATAAATAAGTAACTAATTATAAAACCGAGGAACCGGGTTTTGTCAATCGTTTACGATTTTAGTGATGGATTCTCGGTGAATCCCACTTGGATAAATCGTTGAGCTTTTCGGTGATGGCTTCTCCGGTGAACCCACCTTAAACAAAAAAAACGAGATTACGCTTTGGGTGACGATTTAGAAATCGGAGAATCATAGTACATGAGTTCGAAATGGTCTAACCATGGTTGGCGAGTTCAACCGAGCTTCGCTCAATCGACTCCCTCCACGTGTGATGTATGCGTTCTGAATGCTCGACAGGACTTAGCATAGCCGATAAGCCCTCGGGCTAAACGGGGCTTCTCTTGCCGGATTGGCCTGAACTGTCACATATGTTCCAACGAATACGACAGCGTAGGCTTGCCTACATAGCTGACCCTATTCGGAGTACTTTGATTTATTGTTTCTTATTGTCAAGGCCAAAACCGTAATTAGTAAACCCACCACTTTTTCAAAATATTGAGTGGGAGCGGGGAAGGCGACAGCCAACCCCACGGCCTCTACTATAGATGCAAGCACGTGAGAGAATGGTGACACCTCGTGCCGCTTTGATTTCGGCCCCCTTCGGATGGTGTTCATCGCTATCAAAATTCAAGGCTTGGTCACCGAAAGGATAGGATATCGGGTACTCGCCGGGTCATTGATCTGCCCCTCGTAGGCATACTCGGGGCGTACTCTGAGATCTGATATAGTAGGTCACACTCTTTATGGATATTTTTGAAATATCTAGGCTAGAAAAAGGAAGGTAATCAATGATTAAGGTCCGGGATGTCTGATTCCCGAGAGATGTTCGATTCTCGAAGCTTAATCATTGAGAGAGATTGTCTCAGTTTAACCATCATAGTGCTGATATCGACCCTCTCGGACAGTACTATGCGAGGTTAAATCCTTGGAATGGTAGGATAGACTTTATATAGTTTATTATTCCTAAAATACAAGATATGGTAGTGTATATTTGATTAAGTTTCTGTCATTTTATTTACAGCAACATGTCTTCGCAAATTCAAACTTTACTGAATGATAAGCTAAATGGCGACAATTTTACTAAGTGGAAAAGTAACGTAAACGTGGTGCTCGTATTTGAGAATGCACAGTTTGTTTTGACTGAGGATTGCCCTGTTCTTCCCCCTCAAAATCCGCCTAAACGCATTTGCGACCAACATCAAAAATGGCAAGAGGCGAATAATAAGGCAAGAGGCATCTTCTTAGCCTCAGTGTCGGATGTCATTCGGAGCAAGATTGAGGTTTTAATCTCGCACGAGAAATCTTGCGACATTTAACCACCATGTTTGGCAAACCGTCTGATCAAGCAAGACACGAGGCCGTGAGGAAGAACATCAATGCCAAGATGAGGCGGGGTCGATCGATTCTTGGTCATGTGATGAACATGATTAGTTACTTTACCGATCAAAGAACTCATGGTGCGATTATAGACGATGCTACCCAAGTGTCAGTGATTCTCGAATCTCTGACATCTGATTTCCTGACGTTCAGGACCAGCTACGTCATGTCTAAGGCTCACCTTTCCATGACAGAGTTGATCAACAAACTTCAAGTCTATGAGGGTCTTTCTACGAAAGATAAAACCCTAGACCAGGAAAAGAAGGCTGAGGCCAATGTGGTCGTAGCCAAGGTGTCTAAGTCAAACCAAAGGGGGTAAACAAAAGAATAAGAAACAAAGCTGCATGGCGCTAAACCTATGAAGAAGAAGGCTAAGCCGAATACACCATCCAAGCCCAAGGGCAAGTGTCATTACTGCAATGAGATAGGGCACTGGCGTCGTCATTGCCCCGTATATCTCAAAGATGTAAAGGATGGGAAGGTTAAGGCTAGCAATGGGAAAGATAAGAAAGGTAATCTGAATTACTTGTCTTGGAATCTTTTAATGTAGCTAAAGATGTATCAAATTGGATCTTGGATCTGGAGCTACTAACCATGTATGTTCTTCTTTCTGAGATCCTTAGTTCGTTTGAGGAGCTAGAGGAAGGAGCTCAAGTTATGAGAGTCGGCACCGGGCGTTAGTTTCAAACAAAAGCGATGGGGCTGTGGTTTTACATTTTGGGAATAAAGTTTTACATTTAGACAATGTTTATTTCATTCAATTTTCGTAGAAATTTAATTTAAGTATTCCTTTGAAAGATCGGTTGTACTCTGTTTCTTTTATGAATAATGAGTTTACTATTTCAAAGAATGGTTTTACTTTGTGTACTCTTGTGTTAGAAAGCGGATTGTATTTCATTAAACCCACGCAAGCTCCTGTTAAATCTTGAAATGTTTAAAGTAGCACATCAAAAATCGCTAAAAGGCGTAAAAATTTCTCATAAAGAAGATAGTACATATCTTTGGCACCTTAGGCTAGGTCACATTTCCTTGGAAAGAATCAAATGATGCTAAGGGTGATTCCTTAAAAGAGTTATCTGTTGACTCATTGCCCGTCTGCGAATCTTGCACGGAGGAAAAATGACTAAGCGTCCTTTCTCGTCAAAAGGGAATAGGGCCAAAGAACCTCTAGAGTTAGTACATTCGGACCTTTGTGGTCCTGATGAATGTGCAAGCTAGGCGGATTCGAGTATTTTGTTACTTTCATCGACGACTACTCGAGGTTCGGATATGTTTATCTCTTTGCATCAAAATCCGAGGCTTTTGGTAAGTTTAAGGAATTTCAAGCAGAAGCTAAAAGGCAGTTAGGCAAGTCCTTGAAATGCCTTCGCTCTGATCGCGGAGGAGAGTACTTAGATACTGAGTTCACTGACTACCTACTTGAACATGGGATCTGTTCCCAACGTTCTGCGCCTAGGACACCTCAGCAAAATGGAGTTGCTGAAAGGAGAAATAGAACATTGATTGACATGGTCAGATCAATGATGAGCTACGCCTCACTACCGATATCCTTTTGGGGATATGCTCTGAAAGCGGCCGTATACATCTTGAATGTAGTACCGTCAAAGTCTGTCACAAAGACACCTTATGAAATGTGGAGGGACGGCCGGAAGGCTAAATCACTTCGCATTTGGGGATGTCTGCACATGTGTCTTTGGTAGACAAGACTAATAAACTACAAAAGCGTCACGAAGGTATGTCTGCTTGTTGGTTACCCCAAGGAACACGTGGAGTCTGCATTTCACGATCCGGAAGATAACAAGGTAATAGTTTCCACTAACGCCACATTTTTGGAGGATCGATATATGATGGACTTCAAGCCTCAAGTAAAGTCGTGCTTGAGGAGTTACTTTACGAGAGTCGGACCACAAGTGCCACCTAGTGTCACTTTGTAGGCAACACTCACAAATGCAACATCACCCCCAATCCTAATCCACCCAGACGTCTTGAGAGAGTGGTTCGGCCACCAAATCGGTATGGACAATCGAAAACGAGCGTAGCCGTCTCGATGGTGTGGAAGATGATCCAGTGTCCTTTCGCAAGGCCATGGAGGATCGTGACAAGGATCTATGGGTTGGCGCGATGAATCAAGAGATAGAGTCTATGTACTCTAACTCTGCAATGCGGAAACTTGTAGATTGCCCGAAGGAAAAGTAAAACCCATAGGGAGCAAGTGGCTCTACAAGAGAAGCGAGGAGTTGATGGTAAGGTGCAAACCTTTAAAGCACGGCTTGTAGCTAAGGGCTACACACGAGAGAGAGGTATAGACTACGAAGAGACCTTCTCCCTGTGGCCATGCTTAAATCCATCCGGATCCTCCTTTCTATTCTTTGCATGCCGAGATTATGAAATCGGCAAATGGATGTCAAGGCAGCGTTTCTTAACGGCTTTCTCGACGAGGAAATCTATATCACGAAACGAGGAAGGATACATCGAGGAAGGCCAAGAGCACAAAGTGTGCAAGTTCTTTGAGATCCATTTATGGGTTGAAACAAGCATCTCGGTCTTGGAATCATAGATTTGATGACACCATTAAGTCATATGATTTCGAACAAAATCTGATGAACCTTGTGTATACAAGAAAGTCATCAAGGATAAGGTTGCGTTCTAGTGTTGTGCGTAGATGACATTCTCCTCGATTGGAAACGATAAGGGGATGTTGTCGGACGTTAAAATTTGGTTGGCCACCCAATTCCAAATGAAAGATTTGGGAGAGCGAAATTATGTTCTCGGGATCCAATTAATACGGGATCGTAAGAACAAGATGTTAGCTCTTTCACAAGCCACTTACATTGATAAGGTGATGGCTAGATATAGCATGACGGACGCAAAAAGGGTTACCTACCAACCCGTCACGGCGTCCATCTCTCTAAGACTCGAGTCCTCGACTCACGAGGAAACAGAGGCTATGCAAAGAGTGCCTTATGCTTGGTGTAGGTAGTCTAATGTGCGCTATCTTTGTGCACTAGACCGACATATGTTATGGCGTTGGACTAATCGGCCGTTATCGGTCGAATCCAGGCAATGAGCATTGGATTGCGAGTAAGAACCTCTTAAAGTACTTGAAGAGGACTAGGAATTATATCTTTGGTATATTCGGTGCAAACCTGGATGTGCAGAAGTACAACGACTCGACTTCCATCAGATAGAGATGATTTCAAATCTACCTCGAGGCTCGGTGTTTACCATTGGTGGTGGTGCGATCATTTGGAGAAGCGTCAAGCAATCGGCCTGGTGATTCTACTATGGAAGCTAAATACATAGCGGCCTCTGAGGCGACTAAGGAAGCGATTTGGCTCGAAAGTTCCTGAGTGGTTTAGGGTCTCTCCAAATCACAACGATCCGATCACTCTATATTGTGACAACAATGGGGCTGTATCAAATTCGAAGGAACCCGTAGTCACCGCAAGTCGAAGCATATCGGCGAAAGTACCATTTAATCGGAGAGATAGTCCAAAGAGGTGACAGTTCCGTCAAGAAAATCGCCTCTGTGACAACCCCGCCGATCCATTCACTGAAGACATTGCCGTTAGAAGTTTTCAACCGGCATTTGGAAACTATTGGTATTAGGGACATGACTTATTTGCTTTATAGCAAGTGGGAGTTGTATTGATGTAATATAGATATAGGGTGTGCTCTAAAACAATTGATCCACTTGCCTTTCGTGCAAGTGGGAGATTGTTAGGTTTTATGCCCGAAAGACAATTTGTAATTGTTTTATTTAAATAAATGACAGAATTTATTTCATCTTATTTATTCGCATTTATTGCCAATATTAATACACTACAGAAAACCCTAAGTATATTGATTATGTAATCACAACTCAGTGTATGGCTATACACACGAGGATTGAGTTTGTGAAATATACTTAAAATTAACTTAGTCCGTAGCGTTTATTAATCGGAGTACGGGTCTCTAGATTAATTTGCTATTAATGCGCCTAAACACTTTACGGTGTGATGTCTTATCCGGACTGTCGGTAATAGAATTACTAGTGGGGCATTTATATATGATGATAATCATATAGAAAATGGACCGATTTGATTTGAGTTCTTGATATAATTCCGTATTCGAGAAGTCTTATCGAATCACAAGATGATCATATATGGATTAATCTCAATCCCGAGGTGATCACGATAAATTGCTAGACTAGGGTAGAGTTTGATGTGTTAGTAAGGATCACTTCAGCGGTATGTGGTCCAACACTTCGTTGGCTCTATTCTCGGAATGAGTGAGTGGTCTGTGTTATCACAGATATGGAATCCATTCCTTCCTCGGAAGTAGATAGATATTCCTCTTTATTTGTTAACCCTAAAGCGATCGATGGGCCCGGTTCATATTATATTGGTTATGAACTAATTGATCACTAGGGGTTAATGTTAAATAAGGATAATAGGTTTCGAGAAGGGTTTACGGAAATATCCCGAATCGAAGTGAGCGATCTATGGAGGATTTATCCGTATGTAATGATTATATCGATGGACGATTTCGACTCATAAATTGAGTGTAAGTTATCTATATTCGATAGAGTTCAATTTGGGTTTATGGTGGTGTAATCCCGAATTAATAGGTTGGATATAATTATTACGTCTGATTTAATAATTTTATCTAATTTATTGTAGCTATTGAATATGGGTCCACTGGCCCCGACGCGGCTCCCAAATAGCATAATTGGATTTCTCGTCGTTGCACCTCAATTATAATTAAATAGTTGGATTGGATTATTTAATTGATATGTGGATTAATTGTTTAGTTGAATTAAATAATTAAATACACGTAAAGACATTTTTAATGACTTTCAATCGAATTGGTGTGTTGACCTTTTTGACCAAATTGGTCAAATATAGTAAAATGCGTATGGACCTTATTTTGGGTTTTGCAAGTGGCGCATCTTTATTGTATTATTTAATTATTAGGAAATTAGTTTTCTTGGATAATTATTTGACGTGCGATTTATCTTTTATTTGTTAAATGATAATTCATGGAATATTAGATAATAATATGATTTATCCTAATTTGTTTGGGATAATTATTTTATTTATCTTTTATTTGGAAAAAGGATTAATGTAATAATTATCTCTTAATTATTTAATCCTTGGAGGTTAAGTTTTACTCTCCTATATAAATAGAGTTCTTCCAAGCCTTTTGACACACAACAATTCACGCCATTTATTGGAGAAAATAGCTTGGAATTTTTGGCTATTTTCTTCGGTTTCGAGTTGGAATAATCTTCGGATTATTCCGGTAGCATATCAAGGAGGTCCGGGCGGGAAACACCATCCACTTGGTGTTCTTTGGGAGACACACGTAGGAAGACGGTGGTCGCTCAATCACGTGTTCAAGGAGCCTTTTGATCTTGAGTTAAGCACCATAAAAGGTAGGCTCCTAAACCCCTTGTAGATTTAGATCTTAAATTTATGTTTTTTTGTTTCGTTTAGATCTAGATCGATGCATTCCACTAACAGAATCGGGTCAATCTATGATTGATCCGGCGATATTACATCTAACAGCTTATGTGTTTTAGGACAAGATGCCGGTCTAGTCTTAGAGCGTAAAGTGAATTCGATTCATCGGCTCGCCAAACGAGGGCATCTCTCGGTTAAGTCGTCCCAGAAAGTCTCAGATTGGCTTTACGGTTGTTTTGTGATGTCAGCAGCGCTTTCAGAATGTTATCTAGGTTTCTGGATGATTTTATGGGCTCTGTTTTCATACATAGTGGAGATAGGTTGGTAGTATGGTGTGGTTATGGCCTTTGCATGTTTCCTATAGGTTAGACATGGATTTTTAATATAGAATTATGTGCTTTATGTGCTCATATTTGATTTACATGTTATTGAATCTACTTAGCAGGGTATTCGTTAATAAGCACGAATAGACGGGTTACCTTGGGCACAGTTAAGACCCATGTCGGAGAGTGTGACTAGCTATATTAGCCAAGCCGTTCTAAGGCGGTGTGCTTATAAGTGTACCTTGGGCAAGTAAGTCTCATGTTGGAGGTGTAGTTAGTTGTGCTAGCCGAGCTGTATCCTGCGCCTTAAAGCTAGTAGACAAGAGTCACGGATAGAATGCATAAGGACATGAATATGTTAAGAAAGTGAGTAAATAGTTAATATAGTTGAACATGTATGTGCAAGATAAACGGATATGGTAAAATATGCATGTTTTCTTATGCATTATGTACTACAAAGTGGTTTTTCCCTTATGTTAAAAGCATGGTTCTAAATTGTTTGTGAAAGCGGGTAAAGTAGATTCATGTCGTGTCTTCCGGCTTATGACAACCATGAATCTCACTTTTGATCTTCTTTCTCCTTACTAAGCTTATGCATGAGCTTACTCCTCTTTTGGAATAAGAAGATATGCAGGTTGGTGATGTTTCTGAGGAAGAGTTCGAAGATCAGGCTTAGGATTGGAGCTTATGGAGTTTATGTTCTAGTTTAATGTTTTAATACCTTTTGAATAAGGCATTGTTGCCAGTGGTTACGGTCGTACCTTTCTTTTTAGACATGGAATTTCATTTGGGATGCTAGCATTTATTTCAGTGATTTATGATATAGTTTGACAGCAGTTACTTTCTGGTTGGGTTGTTATATGCAAGACCCTGAGGGTCTTAATCCCGAGTCATTGGTTTGTTTTATTTCCGCATTTATTGTTAATTACTCTGATATGATGTAAGGCTTACGTGAGGTTTAGGGTTTTCTCTAAATGTCACGTGCCGAACGTTTCATTTTCCAGATAAGGACTCGGTGTCCGGGACGGGGCGTTACATATTATGAATAAATAAAATACAATATATTAATTATATTAATTAAAGAATATTCCGGATGCCAATTTGTTAGCTAAAGGTGGCGCAATTTGTGTGTGTATAAGATACACTTGGATTGTGCAATTTAATTAATGATATTACCATATATTAATCATCATTTCCCCATACTGATCGGGGTCGGATCCTCTGCTGTTAAAACAATTCACAGCACAACTGTGATAAAGGGAAGAGGGCATAAATGTAATTTTAACATCCGGAGAAAAAAAAAGGGAAGAGGGCATAAATGTAATTTTAACATCTGGAGAAAAAAAAAAGGTTTTTTTACGGGAAGTTATTGTGTGGTGAGGGAATTTGAGGGTAAAGTGACGGATGATACGATCAGAACCACACAGTTTAAATACAGAATAAAACTGTGCGATCTGAAAGCTGCCACACGGTGTCTCCGCACCGTGTGGAGACACCACACAATAACTTCCCGTCTTTTACAACAGAACAATTACACACAGTAAACCATCCAAATTCATATTGATTATGATTGAGTGGGGACCTTTTGATATGATAGAACTTTAATTGTGATCGAGTGCTAAAAGTACAGAAAATATGAACACATGCAAGGGGCAATCTTTTTCCTCAGAAAATAATCAAGACACCCTACTCCATAGCTTGATTTGGTAGCACAAGGCACATGACCCCTTATTCCTACAAACATATATATACTCTCCAATTCTACACATTCCTTTCTCTCTCTGACCTTCCTATGCCTTGAGCAGCAATTATTCCAACACCTCAAATAACCAACTCCACTCTCCTTTTTTTTTTTCTCTCTCCCGCCATTTCTTTTACCGCAATAAAACTCAATCTCAGATTTGTTATAGTGCTCCGTTAGTTGTTTGAAAGTATAGGTTCAGGAAGAAAGAAAAAAAGGTCCCAGAAAAAGAAACAGAAGAGGAAGAAAGCTCTATTATGGAGGGGTATAAGGATTCGGTGATTCCTAAATTATCTGAAATGTCTTTACCAATGAAGAGAATGACTGTTTTCGAAATGGGTTCTGGAAAAAGATCTAAAAATGAAGTTGCAGACACTGAGTATTTACAAAAGGAACGAAATAGACGGTTGAAATTTGCTGAGAATTTTTCTCTTCTTCAATCCATGGTTCCTGGCCTCTTTTCCACTCCTAAGGTAAAGTCTTTTAATTCAGTTTTAATCCTGGGTTTCTAGTAATTTTCTGTGATCATCAATCTATTAATCAATTTTAATTCATGGGTTTCTAGTTATTTTGTGTTAAATTCATAGTTTGTTACGTGATTTTGATTTGTAGGCTTCAAGAGAGAAGGTTCTAGAAGAAACAATGAATTACATAAAAAATCTGGAGGAAGAGAAACAGAGATTGGAGAATCTGAAGAAATCATTAGCCCAAAACCAAACTGAATCATCTGGTAAGCCAGTTTTATGTCAGTGTATGAAGTTGAAGCCCTCTGTTACATCCAGTTTTTGCAATGGTTATGCATTTCTGGGTGTCAAATCGGTGATGAAACATGGGTTATTGAGCAAAATAGTTGGAGTTTTTGATGAGTATTTGGGTGATGAAATTTTGTTTGTAACAAGCTGTGTTGATGATCATGGGATGTTAACTCTGATGGCTAAATTAAATCTGGGCAGTGATGGAAATATCATTCTTGAGATGATGAAGCAAGAAATTCAGTCTTTAGAATGATTTTTCTCAAAATCTGAGTGATTTGATTTGGTATTGAAGAATTTTTGTTGTTTCTTTTTGTTTTTACCTTAGAAATTTTGCAGAAATTATGAGTTTTTTCTTGGTATAATGATAGAAAGGAAGAAAGAAGACAGATATATATATATATATATACACAGATGAATACTTTGATTGATAGATGTATGAATCAACATTTGATGCTGCTATATAAGAAATCGAAAATGGCAGCTAAGTTCTGCTCATATAATTTATCAGTCTTTCTTCTTCTGCATGTTTACTTTCTTTGCTTTGTTGAGTTATTGATTATCTGAAAGTACTCCTTTGTTTCTATAATCAACTTAAGGTCAAAACTTTTTCCACCTAATGAAATGTTTGAAGCTTGCTCACCATTTGTGTAAAGAAAATTAGTTAAGTGATACAGATACACCATAAATCTTGATTTAGGGAAAAGCCTTCAGTGAAGGGCAATTGAACCTTAAGATGGTGTGTGAGGTTCAAAACCCGTAAAAGGGGGCTTCTTTCGGTTCTTTGGCATAATAGCAAGTCCATAACTCTGAGTCACTAGGTTGCCTGATTAACATCTTCACTCATCCCGTGGGACAAGGGAGGAAAAGCCTTCAGTGAAGGGCAATTAGACCTTAAGCTGGAGTTGGAGGTTCAAAACCCGTAAAAGTGGGACTTCTTTCAATTCTTTGGTATAATTGCAAGTCTATGACTCTGAGCCACTAGGTTGTCTGATTAACATCTTTACTCATCCCGTGAGACAGGAGGAATGGGACCCTTATGGTTAGGGTTTAACCATTTTTAGGGAAAGCCTTCGGTGTTCGCTAAAATTAGCAACGTGATCTTGAGTTTCTCTCGTTCGATACATCCATAGATTTGTTACAAGGTTTGTTTGAAAAGAACTTAAAATGGTGAAAGATGATTCAAATCATGCTATTTTCATGGCTTGTGTCCTAACTTGGGTGGGGAGTCTATTGCACTGAACCGTCAGATGAGAGTCATCTCATGTGTACAAAACGATAAAAAAAAAAGTTGGTTCAGACTAAAAAAACTAAGAAAAACCTGAAGTTTTTATATATATAATGCAACATAGTTTGATCCATCAATGCTATTAGCAAAATTATCCATTAATGCAATCATCCCTTGTGAGAGATAAAGTTATCGTATGCATATTATACAGCAAACTGATGTCCAAATTCTATAGAAATCACACCTTTTTAAAAGAATTTTACTCATCAAAATAGAGTAAGAATGAAAATGATTTCCAAAATGAGATGTTTTTTTTGTTTCTTCTTCCCATTCTCTTCTTCTGCATTGTAGTCAACTGTTTGGAGATGCCGAAAAGCTATCAATCTTGAAGCTTTTTTCTGCATCAACCAGATTGACATATGCTTTACACCACCAAGTTTACTGAGGAAAAACAGGAGGCCCGATTGTCCGCGTATTGTAGGATTGACAATGGCTGCATTTCTGCCCAATTATGTGGAAGAAAACCTCTGTAGTGTCATTGCAATCATTACATAGAATCCACACCTGCCCCAAAAACAAAGAACATTACATCTTCAGATAAACGCGTATACTTCAAGAAAAACTTAGGAATCCCCAAAAGGGCTACTTTATACGGTTTTCTAGCTCGCTTAATGATAGGGGGCACAACATTGTCTCAGTACACTCTTGTACACCATTGATGGAATAAGTGGGACCCACACACAATAAATTATGGGTCCCACTACAAGTAGTTATGCATATACCAAAAGGCAATTCCAGGCATTACCTTCTTATTCCTAAGATACTCAGGCATGACAGTTTCTTCAATCTGCAAAAAATGATAAACCGAACAGTGAGAGACGAGAAGATCAACGGATAATATTAGGTTGGATGATTTACTACGGAACGGGTACTCAAATACAGTATAATACACAAGTTCTGGAACGAACCTCTTCGTCGATACTCCTCCAGATTCTAGACATGTCCATACTTGACTTGGAGCAAATAGGGCAGCAATAACTGCAAATCAATAAAAGTACTCTGCCTTCAAAATGCTAAATAATACGCGAAAATAGTAAAATACTAAACGGGAATAAGTGTTGGGAACTTACTTATTGTGCTTTATCATCTCAAAGTAACACTCGCGGTGCATGGTATGCCCACATTTCATTACCGTAGTGTCTTTCAACGAGTCGAAGAGATACTATTAAAAAAAAAAAATCGCAAAAACTTGTTAGATTTAACAATGGTGAAACTCTACTAGTAAAAACTTTAAAAGCAAACCTCATAACATATGGGACAATGATGCCTCATGGAATTCTCCACACACAGATGATTGTTTTGAAGGTCAACCGAATAGCATGAAGCTGCAATTTACGACGGCATCAACAATGTAAGATATCTCGTTTTTATAAGCAACAACTTTTTCAAGGCAAAATGGCTACTTATGTATCGTAAAGGGGCAGTATAAAAGGATTATACAAGTGCAGAAAGTGAAGACTAAATCAGATTAGACCTAAACATAAGATGAAAGAAAGCTAGCATACCACATTTCTTGCAGTGAAAGAAGTTCTCCCGGCCCCCGATTCTATCAAAGAAGCAAGAAACACAATCATTAAAGTTCTCAATCCTATTTTCGCAAGGTAAACTACGAGAGATGTCTGAACTTTCTATGTGTAAGAAGGTTATATACCAAGTGGATGCATCATGCCCGTCAATTTTTACTATCTTTCACATAGGAGTGTGTGTGATATAGATTACAAATGAATGGACATGATGTATCCACTTGGTTCAACCGTCCTACAATCGTTGTACTATAAAACTTCTCGGGATATCTACAAATAAAAGTGGAAGAGCCTAATTCTCTGCTCACCAACCTGCAGATGCCGCAATCATCACAATGAAAATGGCTTTTGTCTATCTGTCAAGCAAGATTTCATCAAAACATGGGGAAAATTTTATCATTTCTGTCATCATTCCAACACCATTAAAGAAGAAAAGAATTTTAAAAAAAAACCCGAAAAAATATTACATCATCATCATAGAACTTGCAAATATCACAAAAATATTCTCCCATCCTGACTCCACAGTTTGTACAAACATGATTAACCTGAAGGACAAAGACAATGATTTAGAGCCTCAAGAATACAGGGAATACAGAAATATGGTTATACTCAGCAGAAACGCACCGGCTGCTCGGTATCACAAACAGCACAGATAACCTGAAATGCAGAGGAAAATTCACATCATCAAAGCTTACTAAAAGTTGAAGATACTGTACCATGTGGATAAAAGACAGAGCATAAACGTACTTGCTCCACACTGTATCTGTCCAATTCATGACGATCACAAATATTCCGCAGCTGGTTCTGATCATTCAAACATAGGTAAAACCGAAAACATTCAGACAAAGTCCAATTACAATATATCTGAGCCTTCAGGTTGAAAGTAGATAGATTTTATACAGAGGTAAACTGCAGATATAAGTGTGTGTGGGTGGGTGGGGGGGGGGGGGGGGATGTATATTTGTAGCTACCGCGGCCTCATTGTGACAATGCCGACAACTGAACACCTCATTGCAGCAGGGAGTTCTAATCCTGCACCTCCTCCTATAGTGCTGGCATCTACACCAAAATCCAAAATCAGAGATCAATACAAGACTTAGCCAGACATAATAACCCCTTCCCACCCCCCACCCCCCACCCCCCACCCCCAACCACACATACATCAAAAAAACAGAAAAAAGAAAAAGAAAAGACAGAAATGGCAATTATGCAGAGAGGGTATCAAGCAAAAGCATATGAGAGTAACATCACCAACATATAATAGACAATAACAAATTTAGCCAACCCATGTTAAAAGATTGGAACTTTAACACAAAATAACAAAGGGTAACAATCTAAATCTAGCAAAAAGGGAAGCATCAAGCACCCGTCAATGAATCAAACAGTTGGAAGAAATAAACTTGCATTGCATATCATCATTTATTTTCAATCAAAGGGTTCAAAACAAATCATCCAAGAAAAAGCAAGCAGAAACTTGAATGGGAATGTGCATAGCATATCTAAAATATCAGACAAATAGCTTAACTGCCCAAAGAAATAATGTATGCATCATGAAAGTTTGCTACAAGTACAAAGATAGACAAGGAGATAGCCAAATTTACCCATAACCCATCTTCCCAAAATCAAGACGATCATCTGTTGGGCCTTCCATCTTCATCACTATGCTTGATGAAAGAATTCACAAGAAAATGGAAGGATGGGAGAAAAAGAGAGAGAATTAATCCCACAATCACAAATTGATGAAAGAAATAGAAATGTGGCCAGAAGCCTTGAACCTTCGTTTCATGTCAAGTTGGCTCTGACCCATATATATTTTTTTTTATCTCATTTTTTAATGGAAGAAAGCATTTAAAGCAAGCAACCTCCATCGCGGGGCATCAATCCCCATTCTTTTCCCAACCAAAGATAGAAATAATGTTAATATAATACTACTACTATTTATGGTAACCATTTAAGTCAAATGTTAGTGGTGATTAAAACAAGTTGTTGTGTGGGGGATTCTGATGAGTAAGAGGAGAGAGATAGAAAGGATAAGATCTGATTGGAGGGTTTGGGGCGACAAGAGCCGTGTTATTGGCGAATACATTTGCTTTCTTTTGCCAATAACAAAACAAACAGAGAGGCCATTTCTTTTGGGAAATTCTTGCTCACGAAATTCCATGTGTATTGGATCACATGACCCGCAATAATACATACCTTACTTTTATGGGTGATTTTTGTGTGGTGTCACACACTGCTTGCAAGACAATCGTATTTACACATCATCACACAATCGCACACCTTCATTCTCAGATTAAAATATGCTGCTTACGATCGCTTCACCCGTCACTTCACTTCAAATTCCCTCATCACATAATAACTTTCCTACTTTTATGGCCGGTATCTATCAAATTGTATCTATTGCTGCAAAAATCGAGATGAGTTATCATACGACGGTGGTTGATGAGATACAAATGGATAGTTGAAATGTGTTCGTTTCATCTTTATACTTTTCTACTATGTAAAGGAGGAGGAGTAGGATGATGTGGATGTGTAAGAACACATCTCACTCCTCCGCATGGTATAACTCACTTAATCAATGATGTATTTTTTTTTTTTTTTTACAAATGTTGGTGTTATTCATTTTTCTCAAAGGTTCTACTAGTGTTTTAAAAATATTGGTAGATTCATTTCAATTAAACAATTTCAATTACTCCATAGTTAATCATTATTGACATTGATGATATATCTGGATATCACCACATGGTTATAGTTGAATCATGTAGCTCCAAAATTAGTCATTATTTAGCATTGATGATATCTTAATATTACCAGATAGTTATTGTTGAACTAAGTGGCATATTGTACCTACAAAATGGTCAAGATGTGGAATGGGGTTTTGTGCGTGAGAGTTGCAACACCTCCGGTGACTGCTTACGTATCTGTTGAAAGATAAAGTTGCAGTAGTTTGCAGTTAGAGCGTGCGAACATTGTAACTTGAGGGTTGTTGCATATATATTGTGCGTTGAACAAGTTGCATCGATTGGTGGATTCCAGTCATGTCATGATGAATACCGCAATAATCACGTAAAACATATTAGTGGGACACACTTAGAATAGAAAGAGTAACGGCCTTATGGTTTGAAAACCTTGAGGCCTTGAGGCATTAAGGCCTATATGCTATATGTACTCATCCAACAATATATGATGGCAGACATGTGGTTTAGTTTCATGATTGCCATGAGGCTTCCAATTGAGGTCATCTTTGGCCTGAACCTATTATGAGGCTTCGTGTGTCTAAATGAGGGTTAAAAGGTTCTTTTGGAAGAAGTCGATCATAGCATACTTGTTTAGACAGAGTATGTCAATGGCCACCGAATGAGGTCTCTGATACATGAATAGCTTTTCACATAATCATTACAAACGAGGTAAATGTCCTAAGATAATATATTCATGATATAATTATAAAAATTGTGACGAATTATGAAAAAATGCATTTATCGATAAAACAAAACATTGAAGAAATGCCATGCCCAACCAAAAGAGAGAGTGTGTGTGTAGGGGGGTGACTTCAAACACATGGAGGAAATGAATATAACTCTCATTGGAAGCTAATCTGACAGCTTCTACACGGCGACTCCTCTTTATGGGTGAAATTTTTCATAAGCAAGTATGGAAGCCCCTTCGATGAGCCGAAACAAAATTCATCTTACACATGGAGAAGTATTTGCGTGGCCGGGAAATCTTTCAAAGACGGCCTAAAAGTCACAGATGATACTATCATTTGAAATTTATGGTGATAGAAAATATTTAGTTAATAGTGGTTATGACTATCTTACAGGAGCCCTTGCAAGCATAAGCGATTCACCCAATAGGGAGATCATTTGGAAACTTAAAGGTCCAACAAGAGCAAAAAAAAATCGTTGTCAACTAGCACACAATGCTTTACCAGTCGATGACATTCTCCGTCAAAGACAATTATTTCCTCCTCTCTTTGTCGTGTGTGTAATCACGAAACATAAACAACCTTGCATGCACTGAGACACTGTTGGTGGCCACGGACGGTGGGCCAACAATCGCTCTCCAATAAGGAGTGGAATGACTTTTCATCCATACACCTCCCGAAGACTTGGATTCAACATTCTTTTCAAAATAGACACTTGTACCGAGCTCATGGTGGCTCTTGGAAATGTATTTTCAAGGAAGTTTGCAATGGTATATGGTATTGGCACAATTAAATCCTTAATGAGGCCGTTGGTGATCACCCTCCATCTCATATTTTTATTTCCAAAGCTGTAAGGCATTTCGCGGAACTTAGACTCGCCTGGAACGTCCTCGAAGATGTTTTTTTTTTTTAGGGAAACATCCTTGAAGATGTAAATTAGTAGTTTGTTTTTTTCCCTCTGATACAACTGTATCACGGTTTTGCTCCCCAATTGAATGAATAAAGATCTTCTTCTAATAAAAAAAAGATAATTCTAAAGCCACCCCACATTTTACTTACAGCATCACGTTCACATGTAAAATATGATGTCGAAGTAATTACCTTGTGCCTTTAGAATAGACCTAAAAAAATTTGTCATGCACTCCTTAAGTGGGCCCAAATATCTGGACCCTGCACAGACTTAGGTTTCTCAAAACTTTTTCTATGGCCCAATTTTTTGGAGGGAGAATATAACCGTCAAAAGGCCCATAGGCGGGAAAACCAGAATTTCCAACTCCACACGTGGCGGGAACGATCCTCCCAAAATCATCCGATTTCCCACCCATTCGGAATAAAATAAAATAAAAAACAAATGTTTTCCAATTTAAAATCAATGCTTGTCGCTCTATTTTACTTTTATTTTGTGCAATCGACCTTTTTTTATTTTTGCTTCCAGAGGCGAAAGAGAGAGTAGCCACAAAGAGGAAACCCTTGATCAATGGCGAGACGTGCGAAGGAGTCATCGGAATCGGGAACGACGTCCAATTCGTCGGAAGAAGAGGTGATGGATCGAGGTGATGTTAATGATCAGGTCGAGGAAGAAGATGAGGAGGAGCTTGAAGCTGTCGCGAAGAGTGCTGATGATTCGGACGACGAGGAAAATGACGTCGGAGGCAATGAAGATGAATTGCAGGAAGATGACGACGAGGTGAACTGATTTCCATTTTTTCTTTGTTAATTTTGAATAAATTACCTCTAATTGTCATTCGTACTGATATTGTTCTGTCGCAGATGTATTGTAGTTTGTTTTGATGGTGTTCGTGTTGATGACTTGATGTTGTGTATGGTTGTATTTGTGTATATATATCGTTGAGAAAGTGTATGCTGGCATATTTAGCATAGTGATTCTTCTTGGATTTGAAGTGTGGTTTGGACAACTTATGAAGCACTTGATTTAGCTCAAATTGGCGTAGTACTTTTCCTTCTTAGCTCCTTGGTGCATGCATTGAGTTGGAAGTGCAGGAACAGGAACGAGTTTGTTGGTTCTTCTTTGTAATTTTGTATGCTTTCGAGAAAGGTTTTGAGGTGTTTTAGTTTCGTTTATGTCTGTTGAGCAGGGTGATAAT
This sequence comes from Gentiana macrophylla, assembly GCA_026214975.1. NCBI lineage: Eukaryota > Viridiplantae > Streptophyta > Magnoliopsida > Gentianales > Gentianaceae > Gentiana > Gentiana macrophylla. Next base: position 100,878,734 of record CM047810.1, read on the forward strand.
ACAGCTGGCAATGATGTTGCAAAACGTGAGAAGAAAAGGCTAAAGGAAATGGAAAAGTTGAAGAAACAGAAGATTCAGGAAATATTGGATGCTCAGAATGCTACCATTGATGCAGAGATGGTTGGTGTTGCAAGTTTAATGAGTAGCAATTCGTTTTAAACTAGTTTGTCTCTTTGAGAATCTGCTGATGTCAGTTTCTCAATTGCAGAACAATAAAGGAAATGGCCGGCTGAAATATCTACTTCAGCAAACTGAGCTCTTTGCTCATTTTGCTAAAGCTGATCAGTCTACTTCTCAAAAGAAGACTAAAGGGAGGTATGTTTATATAACAAAATAAGTGTTTTATTAGATTTGTAGTGTTTATCATTTGACGTGCGGTCTGGGGTCATGGGGTGGTGTTTGACATGTGCAAAACAAGAAATCTCCATTTGCGGCATGAGAAACCTTGCAACCTTCCACAGTGCAAGATGTGTCGGTTTCCCATATGTGATTGCCTTTTGTTTACATGTTATATTTTTGACTATTATCAATTTGTGGTGGGGAGGGGGATTCTAGCCATTTCCCTTAGGGTGGTGTAAGATCTCTGTGGCTACATGTTAGCCCTTGGTTTCTGGAGGTCGTATCTGATCATGCTGCTTGCTGTCATCTGGTTTTAGCTGCATACGCTTGTGTCAGATATTGAATGGGGTTGTGTACAGTGTTGTCCTGGAGTAATTTGAATTCTATTATGTTTCATCTATAGTATTCGGAATGGTTTTTTTTATATGTTTGTACTTCATTTTTAAGAGTCAATCCAAAGAAACTATCTGCGGACTAACATTGGCTGTTTTAATCATTTACAGGGGGAGACATGGTTCTAAGGTTACTGAAGAAGAAGAAGACGAAGTATATCTTAAAGAGGAGGAAGATGGTCTTTCTAGCACTGGAAACACTAGACTTGTTGCACAGCCTTCTTGTAATTATCTTCACTTTTACGATTAATGAATGGGCACAAGATTCTTATTACACTTGTTTTACAGTGATCTCACCTACTGAGTAATTTGGAATATACTGCATACTATGAGTCAATTTAAGTGTTATGAGTTCTTGGTGATTTTATAAGACCGGATGCGTTGTTTAACCTAAAATCACCACTATCATAATTAGTTCTTGACTTCTTGATCATTTTTCATTAGCTTTATTGCCTTGTTTAGAAGAACTATGCTAAACATATTATGAATTCTTTTGGTACAAATTAACTCCTAGATATATTTTTTTAGCCCTTTCAATGTTTGCATCATGAATAAATCTTTGAAATATCTATGTCATGATAAATGATCAGGAGTTGATGTTCTTATATAATAGGTATTCAGGGAAAAATGAGAGATTACCAACTTGCTGGTTTAAACTGGCTCATTAGACTTTACGAGAACGGCATAAATGGAATACTTGCTGATGAAATGGTAAGCATGATCAAGCATTTAAGTATCTGTTTGGCGTGTCTAGAAACCCAAATGCTAATGCCTCTCTTTCTCTCTGTCTCCCCTCCCCTCTCTCCCTTCCCTTCTAGGGACTGGGCAAAACATTGCAAACGATCTCACTGCTAGGGTATCTTCATGAATACCGAGGAATAACTGGTCCACACATGGTTGTTGCTCCAAAATCAACACTTGGTAACTGGATGAATGAAATTCGAAGATTTTGCCCTGTTATTCGTGCTGTGAAGTTTCTTGGAAATCCTGATGAACGGGTGAGATGGTGAAACCTGATTCTTCTTTTCCTTTTGTCAATGTGTGTGATTGTGCCTAAATTTGACAATCTTGCAGAAATACATCCGTGAAGAGTTATTAGTTGCTGGCAAGTTTGACGCCTGTGTAACAAGTTTCAAATGGCCATCAAAGAGAAGACTACTTTACGCCGCTTTAGCTGGCGCTATATAATAATTGATGAAGCTCACAGGATCAAGAATGAAAATTCTCTCCTTTCGAAAACTATGCGACTTTTCAACACAAATTATCGCCTTCTTATCACAGGCACACCACTTCAGGTGATTGGTTTAACCGCCATGAATGAGTCCACATGTTGGATAATTTGTAATAATTGCAACTTGTTTCAGATTTAGTCGTTCCCCTCTGTATATGTCGAGTCCTATAACAATAATGCCTCTTTGCAGAATAACCTACATGAACTTTGGTCTCTCCTGAACTTTTTGCTGCCTGAGATCTTTAGCTCAGCTGAAACATTTGATGAATGGTTTCAAATTTCTGGTGAAAACGACCAGCAGGAGGTTGTCCAGCAACTTCACAAGGTGGGGATTTGATTGGGTTCTTGAATTTTACACTCCTCTATGCTATTGTATAATTCCTAAAGAATTTATTTTCAACCGTTGTCATTCACCTAGAATGCAACTGCCTTTTATACTTAAATGATTTCATATTCCATCTAAGACATGCTTTTGTTAAATTTTATTTGTCATGTATTGTTTGTCAGTTGGTTAGGTCCTATCTCTCTCGGTATTCAAGTTAAAATGTTTATTTAAAAAATATAAGAATGTCACCTGGTTTTTATCTGCAATAATCCCTGCCTGTTGGGAAACTTTTCTCTTTGATTACAGTAAGAATTATGTAATACTTAAGCCTCTTCTTTCGTACTTCAATTACTGCTTTGAAAATCTGCTTTAAGTAGCAGAATTTTCTCTTCATTCATGATAACATGATTACCTTTTCATTGTATTTCAGGTCCTTAGACCATTCCTTCTTAGAAGATTGAAATCAGATGTTGAGAAAGGTTTGCCGCCTAAGAAGGAGACAATACTTAAGGTGGGTATGTCCCAGATGCAGAAGCAGTATTATAAGGCGCTTTTGCAGAAGGATCTTGATGTTGTTAATGCCGGCGGGGAGCGCAAGCGCCTTCTGAATATTGCTATGCAGTTGCGTAAATGCTGTAATCACCCATATCTTTTCCAAGGTGCAGAACCTGGTCCTCCATACTTTACCGGGGATCATCTCGTAGAAAATGCTGGTAAATTCTCTTCCTGCCCATAAAAAATAGCGAAGAATTCTGTAAATATTAAAATTGCCGGATAGAGCTTATTTGCACTTTATAGATTTAATTCTTGCAAAACATAACTTCAATTTTTTGCTCCTGAATCATATGCAGGTAAAATGGTCCTTCTTGATAAGCTGTTGCCAAAGTTAAAAGAGCGTGATTCGAGGGTTCTAATTTTTTCTCAGGTTTGTTTGTTCATATGTTTTATTTTACTTCAGTCTGCATCTTACCTGAAAACTGTTTCTTTTGATGACCATATATCCTGAAGAATCTTTCATGTTCTCTCCCTCCCTATGGATTTCGTTTTCAGCATCTTAAATTTTTTCTGGGCAGGAAATACCTTTATCTTTTGCCTCTAACCTTTATAGTTTATATAAACCTTTCCATTGCTAAATATGGAGGAAAGCACATAATATGCGTTTACATCATTCAATACAGATGACAAGGTTGCTGGATATTCTTGAAGACTATTTGATGTACCGTGGATACAAGTACTGTAGAATAGATGGGAATACTGGTGGAGATGATCGTGATGCGTCTATTGAAGCCTACAACAAGCCAGGAAGTGAAAAATTTGTCTTTTTACTATCTACAAGAGCTGGCGGTCTTGGTATCAATCTTGCCACTGCAGATGTAGTCATTCTCTATGATAGTGACTGGTTAGTGTTATCAAGTTTTCTATTTACTATGTAAACTTTTATAGTTACGGGTCCTTTACTTTGTAAAGGAATTTAGAAAGAGAGAAGAAGAAGAAGATGATTAAGAGAAAAGATTAACTCTTATTATTAAACATAACCTCTTAAGGTTAGTATATATAGGAGAATACAAAAGTGCTAAGCAAGCTAAAAGCATAAAGCATAAAGTAACTACATTAACTACCTAGATACCTTTTTAGGGTGGTTACATTGATAAGTAGAAAAGTAGAAAAGTAGAAACTGTTCAGCTTCCTAATTTGTACATCAGATTTAATAATACTAAACACTAAGTATAACAATAATTACTAAGTATTATAACTATTATCGGTTAATATATATTCAAAGCAGGTAACAGACCTCGCCGACCTCTCGCCGATCTTGACCTCGCCGACGATATATTCAAAGGAGGTAATCGACCCTCTTGATCCTTATTTCAATAATATTATACACCAATACTCCTCCTCAAGTGGGGATGTAGATATCTAGCGCACCAAGCTTGTCAATACACTTTAGTAGGAGGTGCTAGCGCACTTTTGGTGAACACATCAGCTACTTGATTTTTGAGTTGATATAAGATAGAAGAATCTCTCCTTCATCATCTTCTCTTTGATAAAGTGTCTATCAATCTCAATATGTTTTGTCCTCGTCATGTTGTACAGATTCTTAGTGATCTCAATAGCAGTATTGACTGTCATCAGATAGGCAAGTAGAGTAGAAATAACAAGTCTTAGTTCCTCATAAGTTTCTCAGACCCATAATATCTCACACATACATACCGCAATTGCCCTGCACTCGGCCTCAGCAGAACTTCTAGCCACAACAGATCAAGCTTTTGCTTCTCCAAGAAACCAGATTTCCAAAGACATAAATGCACCATCCAGATGTTGATTTTCTATCAATATTGCAAACCCTAATCAAGATCCACATAAGCCTCAATTACGTATTTCCTTCTCTCTTTGAATAGTATACCCTTTCCTGGATTCTCTTTCAAAAATCTTAAGAGTCCTGATCACAGATTGTAAAGGTATTTCCTTTGGTGAATGCATGAATTGGTGAGTGTGCTAACAAAGAAAGGATATGTCCGGCCTTGTATGTGATAAGTAGATTAATCTTCCTATGAGTTTCGATACCTTTCACTTCAATGTCCGACCAAGATCATCCTTTCCAAAGTTTACAAGATTATCAAGCGGGTGTACTAACAGTTTGCACCCCAATAGCCATAATCGATAGTAAATCCATAGTATATTTCCTTTGAGTGAGTATGATACCCTTGGATGACTAGCAACTTCAATACCAAGGAAGTATTTTAGTGTTCCTAGATCCTTTACCTCAAATTCAAGCTTGAAAAGTACTTCAAGAGCGATTTCTTCTTCCTCGAATTTCCCGTGATGATGATATCATCAACATATACAATGAGGATAGTGACCTCCGCCAGATCGATCATGTTTGTAGAACATTGTATGATCACTATGCCCTTGATGATAAGTTGCTTCCTTCATAGCTTTGGTAAACCTTTCAAACCAGGCCCTTGAGATTGCTTTAAACCATAGATTGCTTTGTTTAACTTCGTAACATGGTTGGGTTTAAGCATGAAACCAGGGGATATAGTGTATATAGACCTCTTTCAAATCCCCATTTAGGAAGGCATTTTTAATGTCCATTTGATAGAGGCCAATTCAGACAAAGAAAGAATAAAATCAAGATTCTCGACAGAGTTCACTTTGCCACTGGAGCAAATGTTTCATTAAAGTCAATCCCTTGAGTTTGTGTAAACCCCTTGCAACTAACCTTGCCTTGTACTGTTAATGGTACCATCTGGGTTGTGTTTGATGGTAAAGAGCCATCTACACCTTACTGGTCTCACTCCCTCGTGGTTTAGAACACAATCCCAAGTATGATTTTTATCTAAAGCGAGATAGTTCTTCAAAAACAAAGATGTTTCCAATTAGGATGACTCAAGGCATGTTCAATGGATTTAGGGATACTATAAGTGTCAATATTAGACAAGAAAGCTTGGTAAGGAGGTGAGACTTTACTATAGGCCACGAATTTCTGAATAGGGTGTTGAGTGCATTCTCTCCTACCTTTCTAAGGGCAATAGGCACTCAGCTCAATAATGGGAGGTGGAAGGTCAAGATGAGATTCGGAGGAAGTAGGTAAAGTAGATGAGTAATCGGGTTGTTGGATGACGGGGTGGATATGAGAGTCATTAGGGTTTTCAAGAGTACAGTTTTCCAATTTTTTCTCGTGTAAATAATAACCTCCTTTTCAGGTTGATGGATATGAGAGACATTAGGTATGATGGGTGTATCAACAATAATAAAGCGGTGGTGATAGCATTTTCAGTGAGTAGGTCTTGCTCAGTGGGTTTAGTTTCAGACTTGGAATAGAAAGGCTGATCCTCAATAAAGGTAACATCAAAGGTGATGTAGGTTTTATGTGTTTTGGGGTCAAAGCATTTATACCCCTTTTTTGTAGGAGAATAACCAAGGAATATGGTTTTAATGCACTCTAGGATCAAGTTTTCCTCTGTTGGGATTATGATTGTGGATAAAAGCAAGACATCCAAATATCTTTGTGAGATATCGAGATAGAAGTTTTGTGCAAGGGTAGATACCTTTTAGACATCAATAGGGTCCTGAATTTCAAGATCCTGAAGGCATTCTATTGATCAAGTAAGTGGCGCTTAGAATTGACTTGACACCAATAGAAAACAGAACATTATAGGTAAAGATCATGGTTCGGCAACCTCTAAGAGATGTCGATTTTTCCTCTCGCCTACCCCATTTTGTTGGGGTGTGTTTTGTACAAGAGGATTGATGAACAATTCCTTTTCGCATGAAGAAAGGAGAAAGTTGAGAATTAAAGTATTCATCCCATTGTCTGATCTTAGGATCTCAATTTTGGTTTTAAATCGTGTTTCAACAAGGTTGTAAAAGTTTATGAATATGGTCGCAACATCGATTTTTGGCTCATTAGATATACCCATGAAGTCCTCGAATGGTCATCAATAAACGTGACAAACCATGGTTTTTGGATAGGTTTGAGACCCTAGATGGACCCCAAACATCGGTATGGATAAGAACAAAAGGTGCAATAGGTGTATAAGTGACAGATTTGTAAACAGCTTCTAGTTTGTTTACCAAGAATGCAAAATTCACATTTCAAATTTTCCATACAAACTCCGTAAAAATAAGGAGGATACAACCTTTTCAAGTACCCAAAATTAGGATGGCCTAGTCTAAAATGTAAGTGAATAATTTTGTTACATTTAGAATCTAAACTAGCCACTAATCCTCTTGGTTCCTCTCGAGGGCTTGCTATGAAACAGTAATGCACCTCCTTAGTACTCCTAGCACCGCCAATCTTCATCATGTAGACTCAGGATCCTCGAAACTCACAATGGGTATCCGTAGTTAGCCGAGCATTTTCTATCACTACAAAACTGCTTGACAGATAGAAGGTTGCAATTGAGATTAGGAACATAGAGGACATTTTCTAGGGTAATGTTGGGTTGAAGTCTAACTCTACCTTTTCCGAATACCTTTTTGAAGAACCATCACTATAGTAACATGGTGATGAGAATCAATACTTGTGAAAGTTTCAAAACAGTAAAATTCACCTCACAATCATATGGCTAAAGCACTGAGTCAACAATCCATTTTTGACCTTCATGTATGCTTGTTCCAACAACAGTGATTCAAGAGTCGTGGTTGAAGTTTGTTGAACATCATCCTGGAGGTGTTCATCTGTTCTTCAGTGAACCCTTGTCTCTGCTCAAAAACACTATAAGCCTTATTCACTTCATTGCCTCTATCACCGCTTTTACTTGCCGATTTTTGAGAAGATGGGGTGGTTTACCGTCAAATGAAACCCAAAGATTTTTCCTTAAGATGAACTTTCTTCTTACAAAGGGTCACACAGAGATTGGCCCAATTCTCACTCCTCTTGTATTTGTTATAAGTCGCATTAGCGATGATCTCGATTCGAAACTTTAAAAGCAGATGTTACTCCTCCTGGAGTTGGCGATACCTCCGAGATAGGCATTACTCCTCTCCTCGCACTCCTCCTTTCTCGTAATACTAAAGGCATCATTAATAGATGAAGGGGATATGGCAAGAATTCTTTCTCTGGTCAGCTTCATAAGTAGTGTCAGACCTCTCCCAGAAGTCTAGTAACCTATCTCTTTCCACCTCCTTGTTATGAATGTCTCAGCATCTTCTCAGGCATTTCCATTCCTTGATTGTAAGTTGATCATATTCTTCCCAGCATTGGTTGTAGAGCATTGAAGTACTCATTAATTGGTCATCCAATTTGGACAATTCCTAGCTTAAGTTTCAAATTTATAAACTTGAACATAGTTGCCTTCATTGTGAGTATAAAGACTCTAATTTCTTCCAAATACTGAGAGCTGATTTTGCATATAGAAAGTTGGAACTGATTTTTTCTATCATAGAATTCATAAGCCAAGATCTTACAATGGCATCTTCAGTTTCCCATGTATCAAACTCCTTTGAGTTTTTGTCAGTGGGAGGGATGGAGGATCCAGTGAGGTATCCTTTCTTTCCTCTGCCCAAGACATAAGTGTATACAGACTGAGACCATGATACATAATTTGGTCCAGACAATTTTTTAGAGGTGATTTGGAGCGATGGATTATCAACTCCATTGAATGAGAGGGAAGGAGAAGAGGGAGTAGATTCAGTATCTGTCATTGTGGGATAACAGAACTTAAGAACACAGATCGATTGCCTGAAATAAGTTCAGGTCTCTGATACCATAAAGGAATTTAGAAAGAGAGAAGAAGAAGAAGATGATTAAGAGAAAAGATTAACTCTTATTATTAAACATAACCTCTTAAGGTTAGTATATATAGGAGAATACAAAAGTGCTAAGCATGCTAAAAGCATAAAGCATAAAGTAACTACATTAACTACCTAGATACCTTTTTAGGGTGGTTACATTGATAAGTAGAAAAGTAGAAAAGTAGAAACTGTTCAGCTTCCTAATTTGTACATCAGATTTAATAATACTAAACACTAAGTATAACAATAATTACTAAGTATTATAACTATTATCGGTTAATATATATTCAGCAGGGTAACAGACCCTGCTGACCTCGCCGATCTTGACCTGCCGACCTATATATTCAAGCAGGTAACTCATTTCTCGCTGATCCTTATTTCAATAATATTATACACCAATACTTTGCAGGAACCCGCAAGTTGATCTGCAGGCCCAGGATCGAGCTCATAGAATTGGACAGAAGAAAGAAGTGCAAGTGTTCCGATTCTGCACTGAGGTTGAGCAATTTTTTTTGTTTTGTTTTGTTTTGTTTATTTGTTTATTTAATCCTTCGCAAAGATAGATGAGACTGCTTGATTTTCTTATATCTACTGATGCTTTGTTGTCATTGTTATGTTTTATGTGGACAGTATACCATTGAGGAGAAAGTTATTGAGAGGGCTTACAAGAAGCTTGCACTTGATGCTTTAGTAATCCAACAGGGACGATTAGCTGAACAAAAGAGTAAGAGTTTATTTGGATCATCGAGAGGCCCATTAAAAGATATAAATGTCAAATGTGTTGACTTATATGATGATTTTGCTTGCAGCTGTTAACAAGGACGAGTTGCTGCAAATGGTGAGGTATGGAGCGGAGATGGTTTTCAGTTCCAAAGATAGTACTATCACAGATGAAGATGTTGATCGGATAATTGCAAAGGGAGAAGAAGCAACAGCAGAGCTTGATGCTAAGATGAAGAAATTTACTGAAGATGCTATAAAGTTTAAAATGGACGACTGTATGTAGTTCCAGAAATCCTGTCTTATATAATTCTTTTTGGGTCGGGGGTTATTTTTTGTTGTAATGTCAGACTGAAATTTTGAACGTATGCTCTTATGCAGCTGCGGATTTTTATGAGTTTGACGACGAAAAGGTAGAAATTCTTGTGGGCATAGAAGTTTTAGTTAAGATTGTTCTATGAAGTGCTTATTTCTCAAGTTGCGAACTTTTTCTTTCTTCTTTAGGAAGATAACAAGTTTGATTTCAAGAAAATTGTTAGTGAGAATTGGGTTGAGCCACCAAAGAGAGAGCGCAAGCGCAAGTACGTTTTCCCTTTTTGCTTTTGACTTCCTGGTCTTCATTTTTGGCTTAATCTTCATGATTTTTGACCTTCACTATTTTCTTATTATTTATTGGTAAACATTTTTTTTCCCCTATTAGTTACTCAGAAGCAGAGTATTTCAAGCAGACATTGCGTCAAAATGGTCCTGCAAAACCCAAAGACCCGCGCATTCCTCGCATGCCTCAGCTGTAAGTCTTATTTTTGCTTAATCATTTATGGATTTTTTGTTTTCTTGTTTGTTCCTGCTTTCGAAGCATTTTGTGATCTTAGTTCATGTGTTCCTTTTTCTTTTCAAGGCATGATTTTCAGTTCTTCAATACAAATCGGCTCACCGAGCTCTACGAGAAGGAAGTCCGATATCTTATGGTGGGGAGTAGCTTGAATTATTGTTCTGTTTAAGAGATTCATTTTGGTAGCATGTTTAGTTTATAGTTGCCATCTTTTACAGCAAGCACACCAAAGGAATCAAGTAAAAGATACAATAGACGTGGATGAATCTGAAGGTAAACTGACCTCTTCCTAGACATTGTTATCAGTTGAACATGCCATTTCAAAATTTTTACACTGAACTCTCGATACAGATCTTGGGGAGCCGCCTTTGACTGCTGAAGAACAAGATGAGAAGGAGAAGTTGTTGGAAGAGGTGCCGATTATTGACAACATCATTTGAACTGTTTCTCTGTCTTAATGTATTATTTGTGCCTTTTGAAATGCCGTTGTCAGCAAATTACTGAAACAGAATATTTGGCTTTAGGGATTCTCAACATGGAGCAGAAGAGACTTTAACAGCTTCATCAGGGCATGTGAGAAGTATGGGCGCAATGATATAAAAAACATTGCCTCAGAAATGGAAGGAAAAACAGTAGCAGAAGTTGAAAGATACGCAAAAGTTTTTAAGGAGAGATACAAGGAATTGAATGGTCAGTATATAGTATGTACACCTATATCTATGCTTAGGGATTCTGGGCAATACCATGTTTTTAACAAGTGCCTTTTGCAGATTATGATAGGATCATGAAGAATATTGAAAGAGGAGAGGCAAGAATATCACGTAAAGATGAGATCATGAAAGCACTAGGGAAGAAATTAGATCGCTACAAAAACCCATGGCTAGAGTTGAAGGTCCAGTATGGTCAGAATAAGGGAAGTTGTACAATGAAGAATGCGACCGTTTCATGGTAAGACTAATTATGTGCCAACTATGTTATGTTTATCTTCTGAATGCATCTGCAGATGTGAATTTCACTCTTTTTTTCTCTTAGATATGTACTGTTCACAAGCTTGGGTATGGAAACTGGGATGAGCTGAAAGCAGCATTCGGACATCCCCAATGTTTCGTTTGATTGGTTTGTGAAGTCTCGTACCTCACAAGAACTTGCTAGGAGATGTGATACACTTATTCGGCTGGTTGAAAAGGAGAATCAGGAATTTGATGAACAAGAGAGGCAAGCTCGTAAAGAGAAGAAACTTGCTAAGGTTTGTTTCCTTTTTCCTGCCCTCCTCAATTCTCAATAGCATTTGTGAAGTATGGTTTATTACACCTACCCGACACCACACTATAAATCGGCCTTTTAAAAGTTGAATACAAACCATATAATCAATTTGTTAAAAAAGGATTTATAGCGTGGTGTTGTGATATTTGTGGTGCCACAGTTCTTAACGACTGCCTTTTATCGACAGACATCGACACCATCTAAGCGTGCGACGGAGAGACAACCTATTGAAAGTCCTAGTCCTAATAACTTCAAGAAACGCAAGCAGTTGTCCATGGATGATTATGTGAATTCGGTGCGTAACTGTCCATTCTATAATTTCGATTGTTGATATTGATTCCATTTCGATTCTAATTTTAATATATACTTGGTGTCTTGTAGGGAAAGAAGAAATGATGCTCGAATGGAAGTAACGACTTTTATTTTTGGATTTCTATATTTTGATCCAAGTAGGGAGGAGGGTCTTCAACTCGCTGTCCAAACAGGTGAGCTGTATATGGCCCTGTTTGTGTAGCTATTATTAGCTAATTTTAGGCTACTGAATCATAGGTGTTGTATATTACCTATGTCCTACCTAATCAGTAAAACACATGATATTTTGACCCGATCATTGAATGAAGATTTGCTTGCTATTTAGTTATTCCACATCAGTTGTCCTACGTGCCTAAATGATATAACCTCTCTTTAGGTCTTGTTTATATGCAATGTTTTCATGCATTTCAGCATATTATGTGGTTCCTTGCTTTGCATTTTTGCTAGCTTCATGAAGAAAGTATGCAGGGTGTAAACGATGAAGAAAAAACCAGCCCTTGAAATTGATACAGGTATTGATCGTTTGGGATTATTAGAACGACTAATGTGACACAGTAATAGTCACGACATGATATGACAATTATATATTTAGAAGATGTGCCCGACTCTCACATCATGAATAGTCCACACGTTAGAATGTGACATTTATTGTGTTATATTGGTTACAGGAGAGTATGAAGTCTACTGTTAGAGAAATGTACAGTAGTTAGCCTGCCCAATTAGAGCCATAAAGCACCAGCATCTTTGAGCTTCCTTTTAAGTGAACCATTAAGATGGAGGGTCATAACCGTATCCACCGACCCGATCAACTTCCCGCCGATGAAAACCACAGGGACAGAAGGGCTACAACCTAACCTTATAAGTGCCCTCTCCATTTCTTTCCCTTTTGAATCTTTATCAATCTCATATATTAAAGGGCTCACACCTTGCTCATAAAACAGCCTCTTTATTGCATGACACATGCAACATGAACTCTTAGTGAAAATCACTAATGCTTTTTGTGACACCACTTTTGCTATACGATCCATTATTAAAAAACCCCCAAAAAAGAATTAATATAGAGATGTTCACTAGATAATCAATATTTCAATCTGGGTTTTGTGCAAGAAATGAAGGATTACGTGGGAGGTATTTAAAAGAAATGGGGGGGATTCTTTAAGATAGATGCTAAATGCTAAAAAATTATGACAACTTTGGTTAGAAAATGACATTGTGGTTAAGTAGATGCTAATTCGTTTTTGTGCATGGGAATCTAGTATCTACTACTCTTGCTATACAAATAGTGTTAGACACTCATGAATTCTGGGTTCATATAATGCTGAATAACTTTAGCACATTTTGAGTGTGAATTTTGAAAACTTATTCAATGCATTACATTATGTGTAGTCTATCTTAATCCAACCTATCCCATCTTATAAATATATTCTATCAGTCCATTTAAACATAAATTCTTTGATCCGTCATTCGATGTAGGTTACTTATAAAAAATGAAGTCTGAATGACTAGTTTTTATTTATTTATTACAATAACGGTGAAAAATAATGCGAATTGTCTTATATAGTTGAGTTCTTGAAAACATTACATTGCATGCTCACATATTGATACAATTTTGAATATTTAAAGCTGCATATGTTTTGAGGTGTTATTGTAATTAAACCATCACTCACCACTTAAATATTTACATAAATCAGCTTTAATTAGGTGCAATCGACGGTAGTGAAATGGTAAAATACTTACACTTAACATGTACAAGTACTGAAAAAAATTAGTGAAAAAATAAAATAATAATTGCGTCACAAGTGTTGGATGTGATGCAGCAAAAATGCTCGACAAGTGCAGGGAGCATCTTGTACCTATTTCTGTTTGTGTTTCTATTCTTCTGGAATTACTTTAAATGGAATGTGGAACCAGGTGGTTTTGGCACTAAAAGTGTGGGTGTTTATGGTACAGCTCTTATATAGTAATATTATACTGAATGAACGTATGACGATATTGTTATTGACACCATATCGAGACTGCTTTCGAGGCATCACAGTGATTTTGTTCTTTTTAGAGTTGAATTTAACCTCAAAATCGACATATGTGAAGTCAGATTCTTTCCGAAGTGTGATAGACGAGAATAAGCGAACGATGAAAAAATGGACGAGAATAATGATTTCACTTGATGTACAATAAAAGTTCTCATGTAGTTTATGATTTTTAAGGAAAATAATAATACTTCATGTAAAGTGCAACATTGATTTATGAGTTATACGAATGAATGAGTGTGATATCAAGTGAAATTGTGGAAACGGCTCGGAAAAATGTATATAACTAGGGATAGAATAGGAAAGCAAAATATTGAGTCTATTACAACATTTAAAATCTGAGTGTTCAACCATAATTCACAAGTCAGAACCTCACAAGATTCAAAAACTAACCAAAAGCTTAAACTATTACATGATTGAAAATGAGAATATTAACGAAAGCACTTCCGAAGTATCCCGAGGTTTCTCTTTGAAGTACTCGTAATCAACCATAGAACCTGCATCACCTTTTTGGGTGGAAACAATATAATGAGGGGATAAGCACAAACGTATTTAGTAAAAAGTAGAAGAATGGAAAATGTACAGTCATCAATGGCAAGCAACAATGAGACAATAACATCAAATCACGTATGTTCAAGGTCTCACACTGTACTAGTCCAACAACACAAAGGAATGAGTTGCATAAAGGTCGAATGATGCTTTGCATGATGAATAGTGTAGTTGTTAACGAGCCAAGCTGAATAGAATATCAATTGTTCAAGCCTGGTTCGTTTAGGTCACGAGCTTGTTTGTGTGCGTTCGTTTAATAACCGAAAAAAATGTTCAAGCTTGGTTTGTTAAGATCACGAGTTTGTTCGCGAACGTTTGTTTAATAAAAAAACATAAAATTAGGTTCAAATTAGCTCATTTATAAAGAAGTTTTGTTTGAACTCGTGTTCGAGTTTGACTCGCTACTCGTATTTTGTCTCTCAGCTCGAGTATGGCTAGTTAATGTATAAAAAATTAAGTCCAAATGAATAAATAATAAATTACAAAACAATATTCAAACATTATAGATACAAAAACATTAAGACAACTCTATAAATACTTTATAAAATTACTATAGAGTATCTATTAGATTCATTGATGTTTTATAATCTTATGAGTTAGAGCTAGTTTGTACATTGATTTATCTATATAAATAGGTTCATGAACATACTCGAACGTTCGCGAGTAATTTCGTGATCGTTCGTTTTGGAAACAAGTTTATAATCTTGTTTAAACTTGGTTCGTTAAGCTAAACAAACGAACGATCACAAATACTAATGAGACGAACATAAGCTTGTTCGTTAAACATCACTAACCACGACACATTCAACCCCTAAAAAGGCATGGCCCCGGCCCAAGTGGAGTCTGACTCCCGACTACGATATTAAAACGTGCCTCACCAAAGACTGTAATGCTTTATCTTTTACACTCACAAGTATGTTGTTATCCGTTTAAGCTAACCACATAATTAGTTCATTGCACATAAAAGGCTTTCTAGGGACTTCTAAACTCTAGACCATTCTAAGTTACACTACTTAGCATATGTCACAGAACTACCGGATTCTAAAACAATGCCCACAAGGCTAAGGTATAAGGTTTCCGATGATCCCGGGCTTTTCCCCACAGAGGGTCTCCACAAGGTGCTGAGCCAAATCCACCAGCAAATGAACCCCTAATTTTGCCACATAACAACGAAGACATTGACTATCAAAGTCAACATCACGTAAGGCAAAATGAGATGTGTTCAAATGCTCCCGTGAGTCACGGTGCGGAGCCAAAATCCATGAAAACATAAGCATTTTATTTTACATCACACCACAAAGGCTTCTTCCTTTAAGACATGCTAGTTACACGGAACAAAGCACATTCTGCCCTGTCTGAGTGATAGGCGTGAGCCTAATGAAGGATGCAGGTTCTTAGATCTAACCAAGTTAGATCTATACGCAGCGGACGGATCACAATTTATATATTACAATACATAATTAAAGGATTTAACAACTACAAGGGGGTTAAGTTTATCTTACCAATAGTAGGAAGAAAAGCTTTAATCTTAGGATGAGAGGCCTTGATCTTCCAATGTCTTCTCCAAACGGTGGTTGGTGGACACCCTTCTTGATACACGAACCTCCTTGATATGCAACCGAGAAAAACTCAAGTTTTTCTCCAATCGGGTGGAGCTAAGGATCGAACTCCTTAGCCTTTTTCTTTATGAATTTAAGTGGCTTATCCTTACCTCTTGGGCTCAAGGATAACTCTCTTTTATATAAGCAAAATCCAAGAGAGAAAAACCTATACCTAATCGGTTTAACAAAATAAAAGAGATAATTCTAAATATTATTATCCAATAAAAATAAGAGATAATTATAATCTTATAATAAGAAAATATAATTATCCTTATAGTTAAGAGATAAATAATAAATAAATTATTTTCTTTTATTTATCTAATTAATTATTTAACAAATAAATAACTAATTACACAATATGTCATTATCCAGGAAAACTAATTTCTTGGAAAATCCAAGACATATTACGCACACTAAGCCCACTAGGCCCACAAAATGTCTTTCACAGTATTATATTATTTAAATTTCAACTAAATAATATTCATGCATATCAATTAATTAGCCCAACCAATTAATTATCAATGAGGCCCAAATAACAAGATTATTAGTCCGAATTACGAAGCGCATCGGGGACCATGGACCTATAACCAAGTAGCTCCAATAATTAATTATTCATCGAATGTAATAAGTACATTAATTATTAATTCCGGGATTACGCCATCATAAACCCCGAAAATGAACTCTACCGATTATAGATGTATACTTATACTCAACCCATAGTGCCAATGAGAAGTGCCAATGAGAAAGTGCCACTCATCCTGAGATAGTGCCAATGAGAAGTGGCTTGGAACACATTATTTAAGTGAACCGTAATTAACACATCAAACACTACCCCGGACAAGCGACTCGTGATCACCTCAGGATTAAGGTTGATCCATATATGATCATCTAATGATTTAATAAGATTCATCGATTACGGAATTATACCGAGAAATACTGATTAAATCGGTCCAAATTCCTATATGAATGCCATCATATATAAATGCCCCACGTAGGTACCTCTCACCGACAGTCCGGATAAGACTATCACACCCTAAGGTGTTCAGGCGCATTATTGGTGTTTTAATCAAGATACCCTAAACTCGATTAAGTTCACCACGGACTAACAGTTTAAGCATATCTCCACTAACTCAATCCTCACGTGTAATCCATACACTGAGTTAAGTGGTTACATACAGATATACTTAGGGTTTGCAGCTATGTATTACTTTACAAGCACAAAGCAAGTAATAAGGTGAGATAAATTCTGTCATTCATTATTAAAAACAATTACACAAATTGTCTTTCGGGCACTACACCTAACAATCTCCCACTTGCTCGAAATGACAAGCAACGATTGTTTTTAGAGCACACCTTTTCTCATCTTATTACAACACTCTCCCACTTGCTCTAAAAGGATGAGGGCATATCCATTAATGCCGTACCCTCCAAGCACTCGACTTGGTACACCGATTAGTTGGGTTGTCGACTCGAGACGATCTTTAGGATTGAAACGCTTGTCGGTCCTTCCAATCAGCGGTACTTTCTCTCTATATGCTTTTGACTTCTTGTAATCGAGAAGATCCTTCTAAGCTATCTCTTCACTTGCTTTCACAATGAAGTGATATCGGCTTATCGACACGGAATTACTCCCGAACAAAAAGGAAATTCTAAGCACTAAACACTAGACCCGAAGGTCATGGTGAACAAGCTATGTTACCTCTTCAAATCTATTACCCTTTCCCGATTGAAAGGAAACTTAGTCATTGTTCCTTTGAGATGTTGTTCCCGTGATCGGGAAATAGGAATCACCCTTAGCCGCCTTTTAGGTCTTATCTCTGGATATATGAACTAATTAATAGATATTGAAAAGTCGTTTATCTTAATACGGAAACCTTTTACCTTTAATAGTTTTAGATGTGTTACATATCTATTCAAATTTTCTTAGTGGTTCTGTCTTTTATCAAACAAAAGTCCGAGTCTCGATTCGTCGTACTACAAATGTCATCTTCACTTTGTTTAAGGCAACCGCAATATCGAGGCGAAAGTGAATCCATTTGTTTCAACGAATCAGAAACGTAAAAATAAATTTTTCTCGTGATATTCTGGATAGAATCCAAATTCATTTCCTTATATCACTCCCACTATTCTAGCCTGAAATTACGCCCGTTGTTACTTTATTAATCATTAATGCACGCTTTCATTGTTCTTCCAAAGAACTAAGCCCCTGAGTCAAGTTACTCGGTTAAGAAAGTCGCTAAGGATTCATTGGTTAGTGATCCAAAATCACTTTCCTTATCCTATACTTTCTTTAATTAATGTTTCGTTTAGCCTCAAAACTTTAGTTAAGATGATTAACACTTATAGACACTCTTTCCCATTCTTAACTTTCTTTAAAAGGAAATAGTCTTGAACTAGCAGTTCGCTTGAGTAGATACTACTCGTGAACTGTGGGATGTCTAGTGAAAGCATTACCCAGTGGGACTAATTTTCTAATAAATTAGAAAAACATAGGATAAAAGCTCCCACTAGTTTATCGGTTCCAAATACCGTCTAACCAGCGACACTTTAATTTATGAGTCTCCAATTTTTCTATTAGAAAATTTCTCGTGTAGCAACTACACAATTAAAATTCACTAGAAGAATTTTATCGTCCCATTCATCTTTCAAACTAACTACGGTTGTCTCTCGTACTGCACGAGTGACAGCAGTGACATACTTATTTACGTCACTTAAGTCTTGATGGCTCAAGAGAAATATCTCTTCCGAAAAATTAATCGCATGTAAGATCAATAAGTACAACGTACTAGTTACTAACCACTTTTTAACGAAGTCATTACTAGTCAATTTTACACTAGCAGTCTAGCATCCTAGAGAGATATGTTTAACAGTTGTAAATAAAATTGACAAAAATAAATCCAAATCATACACTACTAATAAATTTTAGGAACATAAACTAAGTACTTATAGTCTATCCTACCGTTCCAAGGATTTAATCTAATGCCTCGGTGGTCGCCTTAGGGTAGGTCAAAGAGGTTTCGATTAATATTGAAGATCGATTGAGAATCGAACATCTCATTTGTGATCGTCAATCACCTTTCCTTTTTCACCAAGGTACTACCAAAAATACCTTTTATGAGTGTGACCTCATGTCTCGATTTTTAGGTAGACCCCGAGTGTGCCGCCTAGGGTCGGTCGGTGACCCGACGAGTACCCAAAATCCTATCCTTTCGGAGACCAAGCCTTGAATTTTGATAGCGGTGAAGGCCTTCCTTAGGGGGCCGAAATCAAAGCCGGCACGAGGCGTCACCATTCTCTCACGTTGCTTGTGTCAACAAGAGAGGCCGTGGGGTCGGTCGTCGCCTCGCCCGCTCCCACTCAATATTTTGAAAAAGTGGTGGGTTTACTGATCACGTTTTTGGACTTGATGTTACATTAAGGAACAATAAATCATAGGCCCGAATGTTGTCGGTTATGTGGGCTAGCCCACCCGACCTATTCGTTAGAACATATGTGACCGTCCGGACGGGTCAAGGCTAGAGAGCTCCGTTGAGCCGTAGTGGCTCTTCGGATGGCTCAAGATTGCTGCACTTCGTGCAAACGCCACACGTGGAGGGTGAAGTCGATTGAGCCGTAGCTACCGTTGACCACCCAACCGTGGTTAAACCACTTTCAACCTGTTTGCCCGTGATTATCCAATCCTTAAACACCAAACTTTCACGTAGACACTACGGAACAAAAACGTAATCTCGCCTTGGGTAAGATGGAATTCACCGAGAATCCAACACCTTAACCACGAGGTTTCGGATTTTACTCCTTATGATTTCGCAGAGTGGGATTCACCGAGAATCCATCACCCAACCTCGACGATTGAAAAACCCGTGTTCCTCGTTTTTACCCTAATTAGTTTCTAATCAATATCAAACAATTAATTAAAACTAATTGCGTGTTTTATACATGCCTAACTAATTCCTCGAATTAATATCTACATGTATGCATATGGAGTGGAATTCATGATATGATGCATGTCATGGCAATTTTCCGGTTCTATTCATACAATCTACACATGTATACTAGTGCGGAAAATAAACACCGATGACTGGGCCGACACCCCCAGAATTAATCTATTCGAAAATAAAATAAAACCCTAATCTGCAGCTGTTTAGAATCTTCGACGATTGGCATATCAAACGAACTCGGATCGGGACGAAACTTTCCAGATCTGATCTTCATTCTTCGGACTTCAAGATGGACGGTTGGATCGGAGCTTTGACTTGTCAATCTTCTCCAGTGAGCCGCCCAACTTGCTGCTGAATCTGACTTTTACAGCAGCGCATCAATGACTTCCCGCTGCCGATCGGGAATCGAGATGAAACCCGATCGACCTGAAATTTTTATTCCACGTCCAAAACTCCATATTTGTAAATCTGACCGGTTGGATTTTCGTTTCAACGGTCGAAACTCTCCCAGAAACTCGAAGAAGTCACAGGTAGGGTTTCTGTGAATCCTGCGTTTTTCTGTTACAGCAGCTTCTTTGCAGCAACGAAAGGACATCTAAACGGACTCTGATCGACGCCAAATTTTGTGGGACTGTTCATCAAATTCCAATCTTGATTCTGACCGGAGGGATCTTCTTTTAAACGGCTCGATCAACGGGAAAAACGAAATATCTAAACAGCTACTAAACAGATCTATTTTCTGGAAATTAAAATTGCAATAAAAATAAATTACATAATTTCCTATACTCATATGATCGAATTTTCATCGTTCATACGAGTTTACAATAGATCTAACGGGTAAACGATGCCAACCCCAATCCATCTCTTCAACCATAACAATTTTAATCACATCAATGCATAAAATAAGTAAAAAAAAAAATACCTACATGCAATTTCACTCCTTTAAATCGTTTAACTACGATTATGACTATATAAATCGTAGAACCTGGCTCTGATACCACATGAAGGATGCAGGTTCTTAGATCTAACCAAGTTAGATCTATACGCAGCGGACGGATCACGATTTATATATTACAATACATAATTAAAGGATTTAACAACTACAAGGGGGTTAAGTTTATCTTACCAATAGTAGGAAGAAAAGCTTTAATCTTAGGATGAGAGGCCTTGATCTTCCAATGTGTTCTCCAAACGGTGGTTGGTGGACACCCTTCTTGATACACGAACCTCCTTGATATGCAACCGAGAAAAACTCAAGTTTTTCTCCAATCGGGTGGAGCTAAGGATCGAACTCCTTAGCCTTTTTCTTTATGAATTTCGTGGCTTATCCTTACCCTTGGGCTCGGGGAGAACTCTCTTTTTATAGGCAAAATCCAAGAGAGAAAACCTATACCCAATCGGTTTAACAAAATAAAAGAGATAATTCTAAATATTATTATCCAATAAAAATAAGAGATAATTATAATCTTATAATAAGAAAATATAATTATCCTTATAGTTAAGAGATAAATAATAAATAAATTATTTTCTTTTATTTATCTAATTAATTATTTAACAAATAAATAACTAATTACACAATATGTCATTATCCAGAAAACTAATTTCTTGGAAAATCCAAGACATATTGGCGCCACACTAAGCCCACTGTTTCACGTAAAAATGCCTTTTTCACAGTATTATATTATTTAAATTTCAACTAAATAATATTCATGCATATCAATTAATTAGCCCAAACAATTAATTATCAATGAGGCCCAAATAACAAGATTATTAGTCCGAATTACGTAAGCGCATCGGGGACCATGGACTATAACCAAAGTAGCTCCAATAATTAATTATTCATCGAATGTAATAAGTACATTAATTATTAATTCGGGATTACGCCACCATAAACCCGAAATCCCAGAACTCTACCGATTATAGATGTATACTTATACTCAACCCATGTAGTGAATAAGCGTCCCATTGATATAATCACTACATACGGATTAACCCTCCATAGATCGCCCATTCTCGAGTGGGAAGTCTCCGTGAACCCGACTCGAATATCTTATCCTTATTTAGCATTAACCCCTAAAGTGATCAATTAGTTCACATATCCGACTAGTAGCTAATTAGTCTAACATGAACCGGGCCCATCGATCATTTTCTTAGGGCTAACAAATAAGGGGATCGTCTCTACTTCCCGCAGAGGAAGGAATGAATTCCATGTCTGTGAAAATCGTAACTACTCACTCATCCTGAGATAGTGCCAATGAGAAGTGGCTTGGAACACATTATTTAAGTGAACCGTAACTAACACATCAAACACTACCCCGGGACAAGCGAAGACTCGTGATCACCTCAGATTAAGGTTGATCCATATATGATCATCTAATGATTTAATAAGATTCCTCGATTACGAAATTATACCGAGAAATACAGATTAAATCGGTCCAAATCTATATGAATGCCATCATATATAAATGCCCAATGTAGTACTCCACATGCACCGACAAATCCGGATAAGACTATCACACCCTAAGGTGTTCAGGCGCATTATTGGTGTTTTAATCAAGAGACCCTAAACTCGATTAAGTTCACCACGGACTAACAGCTTTAAGCATATCTCCACTAACTCAATCCTCACGTGTAATCCATACACCGAGTTAAGTGGTTACATACTGATATATACTTAGGGTTTGCAAGAGCGTATTTTTACAAGCACAAAGCAAGTAATAAGGTGAGATAAATTCATCATTCATTATTAAAAACAATTACACAAATTGTCTTTCGGGCACTACACCTAACACCTAAGAGCCCACTTCCTGTCCAACCTTCTGTTGTGTTAGGCCCGCCCTTACAACATCATAGGCGTGCGCCTAAAGGGTTTTGAGCCCAGAAAATCTACAACTTTCTAAGCTCGATTCCAAGGTGATTCCAACACATGCAAACCTTAAATCATCACCAAAATCATGCTAAAAACATACCCCAAACATTACCATACAAATACACAACATTTTACAATGTCAAAAGCGTGAATTAATTGTAAAATCCCACATCTGTAATGTAATATCTTGCTCACCCTCATATAAGCGTGAGACATAAATGTCTTGTCAACTCGGGTTAGTCCTTTTAGACCAAGCGAGGACGACGGTTCAAGCAGTTGACTGGATCATTTATAACTTATTTAGCGCTACCAGACCCGGGGTCTAAGGATGTTACATAATGATATTCAGAGCCGACTATCAGACGGACCTAAGTGCCACACCGTGAGAGACGATGGGGGCCACATCTAGACTCCTCTCTAGTAGGGGCGAGATCGGGACAAGTCCCAGAGAGGGCGCCGTCCCCTTATAAGGGGGAGAATATAAAGTCCGCATCTGTAAAATAATAGCCTGCTCACCCCATATAAGTGTGAGATATAAATGTCTTGTCAACTCAGTTAGCCCTTTTAGACCAGGCGATGACGACGGTCTAAGCAGTCGACCAGATCATTTATGACTAATTTAGCGCTACTGCACCGGGTGCAAGACGTTACATTAACACAACAATAGATTCAATTGAACAGCTCCTCACCTCAAATTCTTGAAGAAAGCTAAGCTCAAGGTTTCCAAACTTGAAAGAACTCAAGAAATCTATGATTCTTCTCCAAATCCTACGACCAAAACATGATTCTAATGTAACTAACACCATCTAAACATCTATTTCTCAAGAATACTACAAAAACAACTCAAGAACTAGAAAGTGCGGTTTTAATCTTCTTACCCGATTGAAGTGATCTAGTATCAAAATGTAGCCCTTGTCAATCTATGAATCCAAGTAATAGAAAATGAAATAATTGGAGATTTCTTTCTTCTTCTTCTTCTCACTTAACTCTTTCTTTCACTTTTATTTCTCTTTCTTTTGTTGAATAATGCAAGACGGGTTTTGGAGTTTAATTGACTGATTCTTATTACCTTAAATTGCTGATGAATTTCGAAAACAAAAAAAATTAAATCGCTGATGAGAATTCTTTGAATTCTGTTTTTTCCACAAACGAAAGTTTATTGAAAAAACCGGGCTAACGCCGGAAATACAACCGGAATGAGCTGGACAAAGCCACCACTTGGTGGACTACAACAAGAACTAAAACAACATAGATCGACCAAACCTAACCACAACAAAGAACAAAGTCAAATAATGGATTAGAAGAGGCGTGCTGAGCAGAAGTGAATAAAATATTCATCAACGATAAGTGTTAAGGTTGCTTAGACAGATGACCCCATAACAATCCATTATTCAACAACACAACAACATAACAGATACATAGCTAAATTAAAATAAAATATATATAGATATTTCTACAAAAAAAATCTCTTCCAAGTGAACCGCCGCCGGAAAGTTGCTGTTCCACCATCGCGCCACCGAGAGCCACCACCGGAACAGAGATAGCCCGTAAGATAAGCATTCATATCTACTCGGAAAGAAACAGACGGGTGTGCGGATCGGTGAGAAACGAAGGGCGGATTGGTGAGAAACGGAGGCCACAGATGAATATGTTCGTTGCGCTTTACAGTTTCCTAATGCCTTGGTAGTTAGTAGCGTGGGTGCGAGTGGGGGTTTGGCGCTCCTCTGGCGAGCTGATTGTGACTTGACTATTTTGAATTATAACCAAGGGTTCATTGATGCGGTGGTATGTGATGGGAACCTATGAGAATGGCGTTTTACGGGGTTTTATGGTAATCCGGAGACCGAGGAAAGGCGGCAATACTGCATCGGTTGCACTCAGCTAGGGACCTCCCCTGGTTGGTGGCAGGGGACTTTATGAGATTCTGCGGCTGACAAAGCAGGATGGGCCGCACAAGCAGCCTCTCAGACATATATTGGGTTTCAGAGGGCGCTGACGGACTGTAGTTTGATGGATTTGGGATACAATGAGGTACCATACACGTGGTGCGGTGGGCATCGAGTGGGCCGACTTACTAGGGCGTGTCTGGATCGTGGGGTGGTGAATTTTGATTGGCGACAGTTATTCCCGAGGCATGTTTTGTACCATCTCTCGAGCTTCCGATCGGACCATGTACCACTTTTGATCACAGATGTTAACCCGTTCCGGAAAGGGGAGGTCAAGTGGAAGCTGATCCCTACGTATGACACTTTCTGAGTTAAGGACTTGGAATTTGAGGGGAAGTTCTCGGATATGTGGCTAGCCTGGGCTGCAGTGGGGTCGGATGAGTTAATCTCGCATGTTGTGGATATGCGGAGCGAACTCCGAGCTTGGAGTAAGACGAAGCACGGGACTATTCGGATGCAGCTCAATAAGAAAGAGAAAGAGCTGCGGCTTCTGAGGGACTCAATGGATTATTCGGTGGCGGTTGAGCAGGCTATCCTCAAGGAGATTGATTACTGGCACACGTTAGGTGAGGATTACTGGCGCCAATGGGGGCGCAATGTCTAGTTGCTGGCAATGGACAAGAACACATCTGATTTCCACCATAAAGAGACCTCTCGACGAGCACAAATATCTATTCACCTCTTGTATGTCGGACAGGGCTTCCCGGGACGGGAGTCGGGTGAGTTGGAAAGTATTGTGGTGGGTTACTTTAGTCATGTTTATGCGTCAAATGGGGCTGAGGTTGACTTAAACGAGTTGCAATTTTCGGGTATATTGGAGATACAGAGTCAGGGTTTAGTTGCGCCGTATACGGAAAGAGAGGTCCTTATTGCACTGAAACATCTTCCGGGGAGGAAATCTCCTAGGTTAGATGGGATGCATGTTGTCTTCTTGGAGAAGTACTGGCATATCATTGGGGCAGATATTCTTGGGAATGGTGCTGGACGTGTTGAACAATGGGGCAAATTTAAGGCGTGTAAATGAGACCTATATTACCTTGATCCCTAAGGTTACCTCGCCTACAGTTATGACGGACCTTAGGCCCATCTCCCTGTGTAATTTGGTCTACAAGTTGATTTCTCGGGTAGTGGTCAACAGGCTCAAGCGGGTTATTGATGGTGTGGTGTCGGCAAATCAGAGTGCATTTGTCTCGGTTAGACTAATAACGGATGCCATGAAAGCATTTGAGGCTTTTCACTCACTGAAGGCAGGGCTAACGGGGTGCGACAATCATGCGGCTCTGAAAGTGGATATGAAGAAGGCCTTCGACAGGGTGGAATGGCAGTATCTGTGGCCAGTGATGGCTCGGATAGGGTTCCATGACATCTTCATTTACATTATTCGCCGGTGTGTTACCTCAGTGCGGTACATCATACTTATGAATGAGCGGCCGTCTCGTGTCAGAACTCCCACTCAAGGCATTAGGCAGGGTGATCCACTGTCGCCGTTTCTTTTTATTATTTGTGCGGAGGGCCTGACTGTGCTCATTAATCGGTACAATAGTCAGGGGTTGCTTCGTGATATCCGATTCGGTCTGCCTGCGGGGGTAGAGGTCTCTCATTTGTTGTTTGCGGACGGCAATTTACTTTTTTTCGAATTGGCGGATGATGCGGTAGTGCACCTATTGGATCTCTTTGCGCGGTGTGGTGTGATCTCCGTTCAGGGTATAAACTATCATAAGTCTAGTTTGTATTTTAGTGGGCAGGCTCCGACGGCGACGCTAACTCAGGAGCAGGTCTCTGATGCTTTGCAAATACCGATTTGTGATGGTTCGGGGAAGTACTTGGGGCTTCCCTATTTGACAGGCCGAAACAAGCTTCAGGTGTTTGCTTATCTCAAGGAGTGCATGTGGAAGAAGCTATGGAAAGATAAGTTGTTGTCGCCTGCGATGAGAGAGATCATGATCAAATAGGTTCTTCAGGCCATTCTGACCTCTACTATGCAGTGTTTCAAGGTGCATACTGTTAGGTGTAGTGCCCGAAAGACAATTATGTAATTGTTTTAGGACAGAATTAATAATTCATCTTATTATATGCATGTGTGCTTATAATTAAGACACTACTTGAAAACCCTAAGTACCTGTTTATGTAATCACATAACTTTCGGTGTATGGCTATACACAAGAGGATTGAGTTAGTGATATGTACTTAAAATTAACTTAGTCCGTAGCGTTGATTAATCTGAGTACGGGTCTCATGATTAATATGCTAATAATGCGCCCAGAACACTTTACGGTGTGACAATCTTATCCGGACTGCCGGTAATAGGGTACCTAGTGGGGCATTTATATATGATGATAATCATATAGAATCGGACCGATTTGATTTGAGTTCTCGATATAATTCCGTAATCGAGAAGTCTTATCGAATCACAAGATGATCATATATGGATTAATCTCAATCCTGAGGTGATCACAGACAACGGCTTAGACTAGAGTAGGGTTTGATGTGTTAGTAAGGATCACTTCGCAGTATGTGGTCCAACACTTCTCGTTGGCTCTATTCTGGGATGAGTGAGTAGTCTGTGCTATCACAGATATGGAATCGATTCCTTACCTCGGGAAGTAGACGGACAGTTCCCTTATTTGTTAACCCTAGAAACTGATCGATCAGCCGAGTTCATATTATATTGGATATGAACTAATTGATCACTAGGGGGTTAATGGTAAATAAAGATAATATGTTTCGAGAATGGTTTACGGAAATATCCCGAATCAAAGTGAAATAATCATGGAGGATTTATCTCAGATCTAATGATTATATCGGTGGGCGATTTCGACTCATAAATTGAGTGTAAGTTATCTATATTCGATAGAGTTCGATTTGGGGGTTTATGGTGGTGTAATCCCGAATTAATAGGTTCGATATAATTATTCATGTCTGATGAATAATTTTATTCGATTTATTGTAGCCTACTTGAATATGGGTCCATTGGTCCATGCGTGGCTCCCAAAATAGCATAATTAGTTTTCTCGTCGTTTCACCTCAATTATAATTAAATAGTGGATTGGACTATTTAATTTGATATGTGATTAATTGTTTAGTTGGACTAAATAATTAAATACACTTGAAAATACATTTTTAAGTTGAATTTCCAAATTAATTAGTGTGTTGACTTTTTGACCTAATTAGTCAAATATAGAAATGTGCGTGTGACCTTAATTTTTAAGGGGTGGGGCGCATATTTAATATTAAATATTATTAAGAAATTAGTTTTCTTGGATAATTATTTAATATGTGATTTATCTTTTATTTGTTAAATGATAATTCATGGAATATTACATAATAATATGATTTATCCTAATTTGTTTGGGATAATTATTTTATTTATTTTTTATTTGGAAAAAGGATTAATCTAATAATTATCTCTTAATTATTAAATCCTTGGAGGACAAAGATTACTCTCATATATAAAGTGAGTTTTCCCAAGTCTTTTGACACACAATAAACATGCCATTATTCATAAGAATATAGCTTGGAATTTTCGGCTATAGTTCTTAGGGTTTGAGTTGGAATAATCTTCGGATTATTCCGTAGCATATCAAGGATGTCCGGCGGCGGGAAACACCATCCACCTGGTGTTCTTTGGGAGACACACGTTGGAAGGTCAGGTCGCTCATACACGTGTTCAAGGAGCCTTTTGTTCTTGGAGTTAAGCACCATAAAAAGGTAGGCTCCTAAACCTGTTGGAATAGTGTCCTAAACCCAATCGGGTTGGACCGGATCCGACCGGGTCGGATCATTTCTACTATTCCTTTATGTTTATACATATATAAAATGGCTTTTCTGTTGTCATATATATGTTCTTTTAGAGAACCAATTATGAATTGTTATATGATAACGTCCTTAGTATTAAACTGTGATAGAGAAACCATGATAGGCGATTATGGTTGATGAGATCTCTAATCACTTTAATAAGTTTGATACTTAAATGTCTCTAGGTGATGTACTATTAAACAGGGCATTGATAGTATGAACAAAGGCTAGCACGTATTAGATGTCTTCATCTTTAAGCGCGTGGATAGATCTCGCTCTATCGAAGTGTAGAGACACTTGGGTATGCGTGGGCGTGTATTAGAGAATGCGTCGTTAGGGATCGACCCACTTACACGGATAAGTGTCACACTATGTGGCGGTTGTGTAATTATCCTTTTGACCGAGTCTTCATGGCATCACGGTGTGGATTGTCATGCTTTGACACTATTGAGGTTTCCACAGCCACGGGGCGATCATGCGGTAGTGATTGGGTATGATCTTCAAGCATCGCGGAGTATACATGATTGGTCGTCCGGGAATCGCGTATCCTATGATTGGGATCGAATATCCGAAATGGCCTTCTTATAAGAGTGTCTTACTCTCGTGAATCTTTGCAAAGTGGAAGTAAACGAGTTACTTGAGAGAGCATGATATCCAGATTATAAGATCTGATGTCGTTAATGTTTGACACTCGACGACGCGACCGTATGGGTATTATTACAAATGATAGGATTGTAAGTTACACGGTAATCGTTTCACATGAAAGGTAGTAGTCATTGCATTTGACTCTTCCGATGATTGGGGTCACGGTGTGTTGCTAGACGCTATCCCGTGATCGTTAGGTATGAAGGCGTTTTAAGTAATTTGCACTTTGTGCCTCACGGCCAACATATTCGAAGCCTATCGGGTCACACACATATGAACATCTAGCCGGATTAAAATGTGGTTATAGATGATAGCCAAATAAGGAAAGTTTATCTCGAGACTATAAAGGTTATAGTGGTAAATTAATATGGTGGTATTTATTTATTATGAATAAATTAAATACAAGATATTAATAATATTATATTAATTAAAGAATATTCCGGATGCCAATTTATTGGCATATGGGCGCAATTTGTGTGTGTATAAGATACACTTGGATTGTCTGAATTTAATTAATTAGCATTACCATATATTAATATTAGATATTAATATTTATGTAATTTTGTTTCCCAGCGTGTGTCATGCATATTAGATATGCATGTGCATGATTGTTTCAAAATATATTTATTAATAGATTTATATGTGTAATATATATATATGTGATATATACACATGTGTAAAATTGATTTATAGTAATAAAGATAGTCAATATAAGATCTTGACAATATCTTGAAATATTCAATATGAGATATTGACAATATCCTGTGATTTATTTAATATGAGATATTGTAATAAATGAGATAAATCAATCAATTATATTTTCCTTATTTTATTGGAAAAATGTTTTCTTCTCCACCACACTTTGATGGGGCGCCCTACACTATAAATAAGAGGTGGGTGTCAAGCTCTTTTTATGCAATAACACAATTCCAAGAACTAATAGTTCTTGTGTAAAATAAAGAGCATCATATAGAGAGTTGGAGAGAGGAAAAGACCGGTCTAGCAACCGGAGTTTTCCAATAGCAATCCTTGATGGGATTCCGGCGGGTCGTTCGTGTGGACTAGCGGTAGAGGCGAACACTTGGGCGGCTCTATGCGTAACTACTCTCCCAGACGGTCAAAGCGTCGATCTTTTAGATCAACCAAGGTAACCACCGTCCACTAACTCGTTTGTTTATTGCTTAAACGAAGTCGATCCTGGTTTAAAGGAAATAAAATTTTAAATTCCGCTGCGTTCCCGCGTAGATTTCCTAACAGTGGTATCGGAGCGAGTTTCGAGCTTAAGCAATAAGCATGTTATTTTGCGTAGTTAATTTTATCGTTTAAATCACATAATTAAAAGATGAAAGATTTTTGATTTGCAAAATTGATACACGAAAAGAAAAAAAAAAAGAAAAAAAAAGGGGCGGCATGGTGGTGCTCGGCCGATCGGCGGCGGCACCACCACCGTGTGATCGCCGGCGGCGGTGGCGGCCTCCGAGCGCCGGCCGGCCGTCTTGCGTGTGATACGGTGGTCCCCAATTTTGTTTTGTGTATTTGTGATTCAATATTGTTCATAGTTGTGATTAATATCTCCTTTGTTTAGTTGTGTCATGTGGCTAGCCAATGGTTCAAATAGTTTGGGCCATTGAGATGCCATTGAGTTTCGAGCTTAAGCAATAAGCATGTTATTTTGCGTAGTTAATTTTATCGTTTAAATCACATAATTAAAAGATGAAAGATTTTGATTTGCAAAATTGATACACGAAAAGAAAAAGAAAAAAAAGAAAAAAGGCGGCATGGTGGTGCTCGGCCGATCGGCGGCGGCACCACCACACGTGTGATCGCTGGCGGCGGTGGCGGCCTCCGGCTGCCGCGGTTTCTTTGGTGTGATCTGGTGGTCCCCAATTTTGTTTTGTGTATTTGTGATTCAATATTGTTCATTTAGTTGTGATTAATATCTCCTTTGTTTAGTTGTGTCGTGTGGCTTGCCAATGGTTCAAATAGTTTGGGCCATTGAGATGCCATACAGCGATTAAAATAATAATGCGCTTTCCAAACTTTGTTTGGAATAAGCTAAGCCTTTCCAAATATTTGATTTGGGAAAAGCTGCAGCGCAAGCCATTTCCAAAATTTGATTTTGGAAAGTGGCGCCTAAACTAAAATTATTTGGCCTTTCCAAATATTTGATTTGGAATAAGCGTAGCCCTTTTCAAATATTTGATTTGTAAAAGCTTAGCTGGCGCCACTTCCAAAATTTTGATTTTGGAAAGTGGCGAGCGCTTAAGCCAAATTTGGTTTAGGAAACCAAATGCATCCCTTTTGATTATGAATCAAAAGGAAAGAAACAAAAGATAAATAATGTTAATTTTGATTTATTTTGGAATAGTTCTAATTTATTAAAATTAAAATTAAAATCGGTTTAAAATTAATCGTTAATTTTATTTCGATTAAAATCATTTAATTAATTAAATGTTAATTAGTTAATTGATTGGATAAAATTATTTAATAGATTAAATGTTAATTGATTAATTAAGACGCAAGTAGTTAAATTTTAATTTTATCTTTTCATAAGATTTTATTGTATGGATTAGATGTAGTAGATATAATATGATTATATGGACCGATTGATCGCTGGACTCGACCGATAGGATAGATGTGAATGATTTAATTTTTCTGTTGGTTTAAAAATTGTCCTGGCCGTTATGAAGAACGTGACCTAGTTTATTTTCTGCATTTATCCCATTCCGTTGACTCCCCGTAATGCAAGCGAGTGTATTTATTTTATTAGATAGAATTAAATGTAACAAGAATGGAGCGGAAGATGGAGACCAAAGAAAGAAGAATAAAGATCCTATTGGCGGTTGCATTTACCCTTAGATTGTGACCCGTGGTTTCGTCGGTTTGTATTCGAAATCGCACCTAGGAAAAGTCCATGATCATACCGGTTACTTTACGCATTTATTTATTTTGTGCTTGTATTTATTTTATATGATCGATAGATGCATGACTAGGCACGATCTAGATGAATGTGTAGGATGTATACATAGAGATAGATATATTTGATGAGACCGCAATTAAAAATTAATTAAGTGAATTAATTTACATAAATACTTCCACAACAAAAATCAAGTCGAAATATTGTCTCCCAATATTATAACGACGGTGAAGAGCTGTGTTCGGATCCAACTGATCGACCACCGCCGGGAGTTGACCTACCTCGGGTATATCGTCGTTATTGAGATATGATCGTATGAGATCTCGTGAATATTGGGTTATGACTTGACTAGAGTCTTTCGGTGATTGGCCACCGTCGGGAGCCTCGACTTTTAGAGACAAAGGGTTGGCTAACACATAGTGATGTGTATCGCCAAAGAGTTGACTAGTCAACCACCGAGAATCACATAGAGATGTGAATGGTAAAGAGTTACCTACCTATCGAAATTATCTTGGTTGATCGACCACCGCCGAATCGAGGTAACTAGATGGGATCTCAGCCACTAAAGAATTTTGAAAAATTCTTGAAAGTCAATTGGAAGTAGTTGACTAGTGGGAGCAAAATCATAAACCAAAAGACCATTTTTGATTTTACGTGTATAAACAACAACACTCTTTTATTTTCATTTTTATGTTGTAGTTTTAGCAAACTTTATATTTATGTTTTATTCTCGATTAGTAAAACCAAATTATGACTGTTACCTTTTGAGAAATGTTCTCAAATATGGTTAAGTAATATTAATCCTTTTTAAAAATAAGCAATGACACGAGCAAACTCGTTATAGTAGTTAGAGACAAGGAGACTACATATATGATGGAGTTCTCCAAGACTTTAATTATTAATGAAAGGCGGTAGCTCATGACATTGGATACGATCCGATATGATCATTCAGTCATATGATGACAATTAATTCAAACGTTGGATAAGAATGACCACATCTGATTTTGGAAAGGTTGTTTTCAAAATTGTAAGATTCATGTATCGACTTAATTCTATCATTGCTTAAAGGTTAATTAAATAGTCAATGTTTTGAATACGATTCAAAAGGTTAAATAAACTATTTAATAAACTTTAGATTTTCTTTATGAAAGGAAATCAAAGACATAGCTCTTGTAATTTTTCTTAAGTCTTATGAAGACTACACTAAGAAACATTTACAAGTGCTTGAAGGATTAAAAAGGAAATTTAGGGCATGTGCTTAAATAAAGAACTTATTGAAGTTTCTATTATAGGCAAGTGAGTTGAGATAAATCTATCTAAGTTCAAGTCAACTCTTAGATATATGATATCTTGCGAGTGTGATTAAATTAGAAAGATTAAATACAGATATGGAAGGTGAAGCAAACGTTGTAACACTTACCATATTCTGGATCTAGTAAACTGATAAGGGAACTAAATAAATGTTATTATGTTCCGGTTCTTATGAAGAACATACTTTCAGTTATTTGTTAGGATTTAGTAGACATATTCAATTGTAAAGAATAAATGTTATTCCGATAAAGTTGGAAGGTCACTGAATCTAACATACTAGATTGAAGTCACTATATAGTTGATATGTGTGATGAGATCTCAACTAAATATTTGAATGGCTGTTATCCTTGATATTTGTAGTTGTTCTAGACATAGTCTCTCTGGGAGGGAAGCGTGTAATTAAACGTCATTCTGATGATGTTGAACCATATGATTATGAATCATGTGGGTAATACGTATCTTACCTAAAGATGACTAAAATACCCTTTTATGAAAATGTTATAAATTCTAGAAAAATTATGCAAGCCTAAACATACCGATGTTTGTTGGCTTGTGACAATTAATGCCACAAATAATTGCTTATTAGTCTCTACGACTAATTTTAGAAATAGTCAAGTGTACTCGGTGAAGTGCATAATTCGAAAACCCGAAAAGTTCGAGCTAGTAATGCGAATATGAGATTGATGAGCTACTTAGGAATTAATCTTCAATTGGATTGAAGTAATTAATACCTGAAGGGTGTTTCGAAGTCGTCTGGAAAAAGGAATAAGATTCTTCCCTTGAAGGATACCATCTTTGGGATACGCAATTAGATTGTGTTCCCAAAATGGAAACAACACTTTATATGATAAAGGTGTGACGAAAGCCATGCAAAGTGTCCCTTACCTGTTTCGAGATAGTGCCCTTATACTTAACCGAGTTCCAAAGAATAAAGGTTGAATAAATTCCATATTAGATATGGAAGATGATAATGTCGAATCTATCTTAACCGATGATTTGAAGTTGTCATAGGCAAAGTCAGAAAGGCTTGGAGCCTAGTACGACATATGCAACTTAGTGGAATATCTTAGCAGGTACGCTTGATATTGTTTACTTGTCCGCGGAGCAAAATGTTTGTCTCCAAACATGCTGTCTTCTAGAGGAAGTGTTTCTTCCAAAAGAAACAGTGGGAGTGAATCAAATCTCAAAGGAGTTTGAGAACCACAAAGATATATTCAACCATAGGAACATGAGCAGACGCCGCATAGCGATGAGGTGTAAAACACTGCTCAGTGCACACAAAAGTTCTGCAAGTCTGTGGATAACCTCAAGCCTGAAAAGGCTGCTGGTAAGTTCATCTTGAAGAATGAATATCTCACGACTTATGAAGGAATGTTTGAAAGGCAAGATTGAGAGATATGGCCAGGAGCCATAATATCTGAATTAGATTCCATCAGTGACAAGCAGGTTGTGAACCCAGTCTGTCTCACCTAGAGGGAATGTCCCTGTAAGGCTGAGCCCAGTTCTATTCAGACTATGCTTGTTGTAAGAGCACTTGCATTAGAATCTGTAAAAAGTGGTAAATCTGTATATACAACTCCGGATCCAACTAAAATGTCTTTGCGTGATCGAATCAGTATACATGATCTCTATTCAACAGATTACGGATAAAATTGGACATCATACTCTATATCTACACATGAATCGATTTTTTTACAGATTCAAGTTTTTGTTATTTCTAACATTATATATATATATATATATATATATATATATATATATATATATATATATATATATATTTTGAGTCACAAAAAAGCTTTCTACAAATATTTCATTAATAAGATCTTCTATACATATTTTGAATATCCATACAAGGTAATATTTATCACTATAATAATAGACAATAAATTATTTATATGTGTATTTGTTTTTATAAATATGTCATAATTATTTTGGTTTACAGTTACTTTATTATTGTAGTACGGTAGAGATTACGTACAGGTGACTATGTGTAGAGATTACAGAAATGATGTTGGAGTCTCAGAAAGTAGAGACTCTATTCAGAGACACTGATGCAAGTGCTCTAACTTCGTATCATGGCTATATGATAGTGTTGAAGACGTTGGGCAAACAACTCAATGTTCATAGACGATAACATGATATGTAAGCCCACGAGATCCATTTATGGACTCAAACAAGTTTCTCTAGACAATTTCATTGTTTGATAATCAAAGGAGTTTGATTTAGTCAAAAGAAGGATATGCCCCATGTGCAAGATGGATAGTGGGAGTGTGTTACGATTCTTGAGTAAGGTATTAGATATCTCTCTCGAGAATTGTCACCCCATGTCACAGTCAATTAATGTTTGGTAGTTCAAGGTCTTTGTGAAAGCACTTGGATTAGCAGTTCTTATTTTAGAAATAAGAATCTATAGTGATAGATTTAACTGCTGTTAGATTATATTTTACATATATAGATGTGTTGCTAAAAGGAGTTTAGCATAGATCGCGACGGGGATACTGCTAGCCAGTGTTCTCAAGATCTATCTATGTTAGGACGTTCGTCCTAAAGGTAAGGTGAAAGATGATGCTTATGGAAGGTTTCCTGCGCTACTATGATAGAAACCATCATAATGGTAATGCCAGATGTTCATAGTCCATGAATAGTCATGAGCAAGTATGAAAGTAAATCTGGTGAATGTCGAGAATATCCTTAAACAAGTTAAGGAAAGTTTCCTAGTTTATTGAAACTTGGAATTAAATAAACGTAGATATACTGAGGCGTATATCCTTAGTCTTATGAAGGCGAGTGGGAGCTACGGTGCAGGTTTGCAATCACTTTGATTAAGTGATACAAAGTGAGTGGAAATGTTCTTAGCGATGGGTCACTCAGAATTCTACAACTAGGCCAAAACACGTGAGTGCCTTATAAAGCAACGGGAGCGATACATGGATCTAGAAGGTTCATTATTGAACCTTGTGCGGTTCTTCCACCTTTTCTATATAGGCGATATAGTAAGTGGATTCGTTGCTTGAAGCAAGGACCAGGGTCTCGTCAGAGATTCGTGTGTGTGTTGAGGCGGTTCCTTTGACTTGGTCATTTGGAACATGATGTGAAGATATTGCATCTAACACTTACTACGATTGTTAGGGATTTAGAGAAGGAAATAAGGGCTTTTCCTGGGGTGATACGGAGCAGCGCAGACGGGTTCACTGGAAAAAAATATCGGGGGTTTGGTGTAATGTTACGATTTTCGGAAAGAAGCGAGCGTGTCATTTTGTGAAAACGAAATATTGGGTTCGGTTCCTTTTATTCGGAGTTTAAGTATTTGATAAATTATATATATATATATATATATATATATATATATATATATATATATATATATATATATATATATATATATATATTTTCGAGATATATATGTATATATTTACGGAGGAAAATCGATTTTTTTATGATTAAGGAAAATAATAAGATTTTCTATTATTTTGGAATTTGTTATTTAAGGAAAATAAATCCCCACAACTCTTATAACCTACTAGAAATCAGATTTTTTCCACCTCCAAATTCACCTTCTGCGTGTAAGAGCAAGGGAATAGGGTTGAGGAATTTTAAATCGATTCTTAAGGCAAATCTTAACGGTTTTCAGATTAGAGTCGAGCACCAGAATCGTTGTGAATAAGGCTTCGTTTTGAAATCAGAAAGTTGGAGTTTTGTTGAGGTATGTTTAAGCCCTAATTCCTGTTCTTCTTCGAGTTTGATGGATTCAAACTCATCAATTCGTAGTTTTTATCGTTTAGAAGCGTGTGGTCGAATCTAATCTATGTTTGGAATTATCACATTTTTTTCTGCAGAAAAGATCAGTGTTTGCTGCTGTTTTTCTGAGTTCTTGGAGTTAGAATAAGCTTGCTAAAGGTAAGAAGCTCTTCCTACAATCTAATTGTGGTTTAGAGTAGATTAGATCATGTTTTGATGCTTATTGTATCAAGTTTTAAGCTTAGATGATGTTTAAAGATTAAGGATTGTTTAAGATCTTTAAAGTTATGTTTTTCCACTGTTTATATGCTATAATTAGTGTGCAAGAGGTTTGGGATCGAGTAGAGATCGTTAAGAGATAGAAATCAGGATTTTAGAGTTTTTCTGCGTAGGATGCGTACGCATTGCCCAGCAATGCGCACGCATTCCTGTTACAGGATGAAGGATGCAGGTTCTTAGATCTAACCAAGTTAGATCTATACGCAGCGGACGGATCACGATTTACATATCATAAAACATAATTAAAGGATTTAACAACTACAAGGGGGTTGAGATCATGTTACCAATATTAGGAAGAGAAGCCAAGATCTTCCGATGTGTTCTCCAAACGGCGGTTGGTGGACACCCTTCTTGTTACACGAACCTCCTTGATATGCAAAACCAAGAAAAACTTAGAGTTTTTCTTCTTCTAAAACCCTGACAAGAGAAAAAACTAATTTTCCTCTCCCTTATGATATGGTGGTCGAATTATGCCAAGTGTGTTGAGGCTTGGGAGAACTCTCTTTATATAGGAGAGTAAACCTTGTCCTCCAAGGATTAAATAATTAAGAGATAATTATTCAATTAATCCTTTATTCCAAATAAAAGATAAATAAAATGATTATCCCAAACAAATTAGGATAAATCACATTATTATCTAATATTCCATGAATTATCATTTAACAAATAAAAGATAAATCACATGTCAAATATCCATCACAAATGGCGCCACATATAGGGTCATTAAGCCCACATAAAATGTCTTTCATGTGTATTATATTATTTAGCCCAACTAAATAATATCCATGCATATCAATTAATTAGCCCAGCCAATTAATTATCACCGAGACCCAAATAACAAGATTATTGTCCGAATTACGAAGCCACATCGGGGACCATGGACTATAACCGTAGCTCCAATAATTAATTATTCATCGAATGAGAATAAGTACATTAATTATTAATTCCGGGATTACGCTACCATAAACCCGAATCCCGAACTCTACCGATTATTGATGTATACTTATACTCAACCCATAGAGTGAATAAACGTCCCATTGATATAATCACTACATACGGATTAACCTCCCATATAGATGTGTCCATTACGAGTGGGAAGTCTCCGTGAACCCGACTCGAAAATATCTTATCCTTATTTACCATCAACCCCTAGTGATCAATTAGTTCACATATCGACTAGTAGCTAATTAGTCTAAATATGAACTCGGCCGATCGTTCACTTTCTTAGGGCTAACAAAAAGGGGATCTGTCTCTACTTCCCGCAGAAGGAATGGATTCCATGTCTGTGAAAATCGAACTACTCACTCATCCGGAGATAGTGCCAATGAGAAGTGGCTTGGAACACATTATTTAAGTGAACCGTAACTAACACATCAAACACTACCCGGGACAAGCGGCGCCTGTGATCACCTCAGATTAAGGTTGATCCATATATGATCATCTAATGATTTAATAAGATTCCTCGATTACGGAATTATACCGAGAAATTCGATTAAATCGGTCCAATTCTATATGAATGCCATCATATATAAATGCCCCACGTAGGTACCCTCTACCGGCAAATCGGATAAGACTATCACACCCTAAGGTGTTCTCAGGCGCATTATTGGTGTTTTAATCAAGAGACCCTAAACTCGATTAAGTTCACCACGGACTAACAATTTAAGCATATCTCCACTAACTCAATCCTCACGTGTAATCCATACACCGAGTTAAGTGGTTACATACTGAGATATACTTAGGGTTTGCAAGATGTATTACTTTACAAGCACAAAGCAAGTAACTAAGGTGAGATAAATTACATCATCCATTATTAAAAACAATTACACAAATTGTCTTTCGGGCACTACACCTAACACAGGATTGCTTAGGTTAGTTACAGCAGGATCAATACGTACGCATTCAAGGGAATGCGCACGCATTGTTGGTTCAGAGTCATACAAGATGCTTTACGGTTTGAGGATGCGTACGCATTCATAAGAATGCGCACGCATTGATCAAACAGAAAGTTTAGAATAGTTTCTGGTCTTGGGATGCGTATGCATTGAGCGCAATGCGCACGCATTGCTTAGGCGAAGAGTTGTCGGCGAGCTTTTAAGAAGAGGGCGCCAGACGCATTCCAGAGTAATGCGCACGCATTGCCCCAGTTTTCTATATAATGTTGTTTTAAGCTATGTTTTGAATTTTAGACCTTAATTCATGATTAAATAACATTAATTGAATATGAACAAGCCTCGATTGAACTTCTGATTCGTTCAGTTAAAACACCGAATGTACTCTTAAAGGGAGTTGAAGTTCGGATCCGTCGGAAAGGCATGAAAGGGCTTGTGCTTTGATGAACTAGAGTTCATCAATGTCTGTGTAATTGTTAGGATTTGATGTCTAGCTGTCTAAGTGAGGGAGTAGAGTTGTTAAGGTGAGTTTTATTCTGAAAACACTTAGGTGGTTAGTTAATTCACATTAATAATTACATATGTGTAGATAAAAGCTAAAACGTCATTTATTCTCGGTTAGGCACTCTTTCATATCGGCGATGTGATAAGTTCATAAAAGGTGAACAACGCTACTGGCCTTAAACGGCTGAAGGGTAGTGGAGGAAATTTATCGGACGTATACGCATACCGGGGAGACCCCGGAGCTAATCGGTGCTAATCACCGTTAGTTAGCAAGTATATCTTCAGGCTGATGAACGCCATGCACAGTGTCCTTGAGTAGTGATGTAACAAAGATAAGCTAAGTTAGAAACGTTTAGTCGTGACGTGTCGATGGGCATGGAATGAACCTTAAATTGAGTCGGTCTCACTAAGATAATTAATTAATAATAAACCCTAATTATATTGTAGCTTCTACTTATTACTTTGTACAATGTACTTACCTCAAATGCATGTTTATTTATGTGTTTGGGGGAGAGAAGACGAACATGTAAATGAAGAGTTCGAGGAGGACTTTGATGACGACGTTTGAGGACGCCGGACTTGAAGACCTTGATTGTTGATCATTCATTTCTTTTATTTATTTCCTAGACTTGGATTATTATTGGATTTTGTAGTTTATTTTTAGCACTTTGGAATTCATATATTTTGGATTCGTTGGGTTCATTTTCCAATGTAATAATATTACATTTCCTCTTTAGTTCTTGATTTCTATTCTTGGTTGTTTTGAAAAAAATTACCCGAGTCTTTTTAGCTTCCGTTTGCTTTTATTTGATACGACGTAGTAGAGGCTTACGTGTAATATTATTTATTTAATATTATGCGTGCCGAACGTTTCGATTTCCGGATAAGGACTCGGTGTCCGGGAACGGGGCGTTACATTTGGGTTCATGAATCTCGAATGCTTTAATTTGGCCCTGTTGGGTAAGCAGACGTGGCGTCTCCTTACTTTTCCGGCTTCATTGGTTTCTCAGCTATTCCACGCTAAATATTTTTTGTACTTATCTACGAGTCTCGCGGCTCGCCCATCGTTGATGTGGCGTAGCATGTTGGTAGGACGGGATCTCCTCCTGCAGGGGTTACGATGAAGGGTTGGCGATGGGGCCTCCGTTATGGTTTTCTTTGATGCATGGACTTCGGGCCCGACTTTCCGCATTCCCTTTGCCGGTAACACCTGCCCATTGGACATGAAGGTAGCGGATTTATTGATTCCAGGGACCCGAACCTGGAATGCCCCTCTGGTGAGGGAGTGGTTTCATATTTGGGAATGTGATGTGATATTGAATACCCCGGTGGCACCTGGGCAGCACGGCGACAAGCGGATATGACACTATGATCGGAAGGGTATCTATACAGTCAAAGTCTGGGCACCATCTTGTTGTTTCTCTACACCATGAGGGGCAGTTAGACGTGGGGACCTCATCCTCGTCTGGGTCGGGGGGTGTATGAAAACAATGCCAGAGTCTACCAGTTCAGCCACGTATATATCTTGCACTTTTTATGACGTTGTTTGCGGGATTGCCTCACGTTGCATGGAACTTGGCGAGGAGGGGTCTCGGGATAATAGGTGTCCGCATGTGGGCGGGTGGATGAGTCGGCTCGGATATGGGAATTTGGTTCGAGGTGTAATACGAGTTATATTTTCTGTGATTTCTAAGTCGACAGCCCACGAGTCGTCGCATGACGAGGTTGCGGAGCTTGAATGGGTGATGTGGCATGTGTGGAAGGCGTGGTGTGCAATTGTTTTTGATGACCAGCTGATCTATGTTTCGCGGCTTTGAAGCTCAGCACATACGGCGGTGCAAGAATTTAGGGAGGCATGTGGCGGTGCTAGGATCTCTCGGGCTGAGACCCCTCATCCGGTTCAGTGGGTGGCCCCGGTGCCAGGGGAGGTGAAATGTAATGTAGATGCGTCGTCATTAGCATCGGCATCAGGGGCAAGGCTAATTATTCGAAACACTCAAGGGACCGTCCTTGCGGCGTATTCCTTCCACCTAGACCCGGTGGCGGTACTGAAGATGCGAGCGATACTTTTGGCACTTATGGATGGGCAGCGGATGGGCTTGATCCATTTGGATGTGGAGAGCGATTGCTTGACATGTATTCAGATGCTGATGCATGTGCAAGAGGATCTTTCACCACTAGGATGCCTACGGCAGGATTGTCTTACCGGGTTCTCACTTTGTTTCTTTGTGGTTTTCCTTTGTTCGGTTCATGGGAAATGTCCCGACGCATTTTCTAACTATACATCGTTTATATATTCAGGGTGTAGTTTGTTGGGGGTCCCAATCTCCGGATGATGTACGCTCCGCATGTTTGACATATTTGCCTGTTGAATAAAAGTTCTTTTCCCCTCAATTTTTTTTCATGCAACGAGTATATCATCACTTCACACTAATTGTGTAACACCACTTTTTACTACTTGTATTAAGTACACATATGAATCATTATTATAATGCATACCATACCTACCATATATACCACTATTTTATACTCCCTCCTTTTTTTTTTTTTTTTAATCTGTCATATGTGGAGATCAGAATCATTCAAAAAATAGCTAACCTTAAGTTAAGAAGAGACCAGATTTATTCAAAAAATAATATCAAATACGACAGTTAAAAAAAACGGATGGAGTAATAATTATAGCAAAATATAGTTGCTATTATAATTGTACCTTTCTGTTATGTGTCAATTGTTATGATATAACAATTGTGACAATAACGTTTTCTCTCAAAATTGTACAATATAACATATTGCACTTATTGAGCTTTCTATATATAGAATCTTTATTTGCACCACTCTACTTCTACCCCAGATATCTCGCACTACATTAAAATTGAATTTGAGATAAAAACGGATGATTCCTATAGGTATATCGTAAGAACCTATGTTCGAAAAATCGCTTTTGACCTGGAACCAAAATTTAAAGGTTGATTCCATGAAATTGATTTGATGACCTTTATAAAGTCGGTTTGGCGAAGCAACCAATTTCTAAAGCCACATAGCACCAGCATCTTTGAGCATCTTCTTTAGTGACCCATTCATATGAAGTGTCATGACGTCACTTGCACAACCGGCGAG
The DNA here is from genome assembly GCA_026214975.1 of Gentiana macrophylla. Lineage (NCBI taxonomy): Eukaryota > Viridiplantae > Streptophyta > Magnoliopsida > Gentianales > Gentianaceae > Gentiana > Gentiana macrophylla. The sequence goes on from CM047810.1 coordinate 100,921,519, forward strand.
TTTGCCGCCAATGAACACCGCCGGAACCGCCGGATCGCAACCCAACTGATTAATAAGTGCCCATTCCATTTCTTCCCCATTAGGGTTTTCATCAATCTCATAAACCATAGGGCTAACTCCTTGATCGTAAAAAAGCCTCTTTATTGCATGGGACATGCAACATGAACTCTTGCTGAATATAACCACTGCTTTCTTTGATGCCAATTTCTTCACTTGATCCATTAATTAAAAAGTAATGAAAACTTAATTATAAATCGAGCAAAATCGAAAAGGGTTTTGTTATAAAAAAGAAAATTAGCTAATTAATTAAGAAGAATGATGTATGGGATGGTGATGTGATATCATGTTTGCTAGCTTGATATTTATAGTTGGAATTCAAAGGTGGTGTATGCAATATTGCAAAATGATAGAAGCATCTTTAGTTGACATTCTCTTGAAAGGAAAATCCATCAAGTGTCCAATCGAAGAATATCAGGGATTTATCCACTACTTCGTGTGATGTGTAAAAAAAAAAAAAGAAAAAAAATCTTTTTCACTAACACTACGGATCATTCTTATCATCTAAGTTATATTCGAAAATGATAATAATTCTGATCTGATTCAAGTCACAATTTTTATTTTTTATTTTTTATATCTAATATCAGTTTTAACATACAAAGGGTGATTGAATTTCTCGATGGCGTTCCATCGAATTAAGGTAATCTTAATTATGGGGATGGATCCCCTACGGTACCTATCCTCAGGTACATCATCCGGTGCATTGGCGCAAATTTTTATTTTTATTTTTTTGCCTCATTGGCGCAAGTTATAAGATTGTTGTATTCATTTTTTTTATAGTTTATTGTTGATAAGGACGTTTACACAATTTGATTCAAATAATAAATTCAGAACTTACTATTTCATAAGCGATAAGAATGAGTCTAATTTATTATACCTAAAATATCCTCGGTAACCTAATTCCGTCACTCATTGTACTTTCTGCTCTCCATTCTTCCATAAATGGAAACCGGCGGTGGTGATGGCAGAGGCGGCCGATCGCCCTCCGCTCCTTCTCCTTCTCCTTTCTCTTTGCCCTCCGCTCCTCCACATAATTTGACTAACAGTAGAACTTTCCTGTTTCATTCTATCGCCGCCGTTGTTGTCATAGTCCATCCCCTATTCTGTCGCCGCCGCCGTTGTTGTCGTAAGTTTTCATTTTGTTCTATGGATTCTTTCTTTAATGGAATCAACGAGATGAAATCGAAGAATATTATTTTAATTTGCTTATTACTTGGATTGACTGATGTAATTTTTTTGGATTGATTGTTGTAATTTTTGGATGGATCTCCTTTAATATCTTGAAGGCTCACGTTTTGAACCGGGCTCTCTGTTTTTTCAGATATTGAATTGTCAAATGGATCATATTCAGAGTCATTATTAGAGCTTTAGAGAAGCTGACAGTTGTTCAAGGGATGCCTCCTGCTTAAGACTCCCGGGTGAGCATCACATATTGTTGAGTGGTAGTCCTAGTTAAACAAATTTATATATTCACTGTTCAGGAATGATTAAGCTATACAAAATTCAGAATGTGGCATTCTTTGATGAACTAAAGGTTGTTTGTTTAAATGTTATATCATCAACATTTGATAATAAGTTTGAGTCTCATAAAAGTAAAAGTAAAAGTAAATGTGTATCTATGGCTAAAATTAGATTTTTTAAGGCATATTGTATGCTTCAGTGATCTTATAATTTTTCCATGTTATATAATTGAGGTTTTTTTGTCTCAAGGATACAAGGGGCAAAAGATAGGTGGGTTGGGGTAAGTTCAACAATCTTATACTTTTTCCATGTTTCGGTATGAATAGTCTTTAGTTTGAAAGGTGGACATGGTAAGTTTTTTGGGAAGACATGTGGGCTGGGTGCTCATCTCTCCTTCAATCTTTTCCAAGGTTGTATATATTAGACACCAATAATTCATGTTTGATGAAGAAAGAGAGGTTGTAGAGGTGAACTACATTAGACAGGTAATCTTGCTTGGACCAGTTACTACAGGCCAAGAAAAGTTGATTGATAATTGAGTAAAAAGTTTCTCATTTAATGTTTAACAACTTGGAACTATAGTATAATGCACTTTGTTAATTCATGTGAACGACGGCGTTGACGAAAAACTGAATTCCGGTCAAATTACCGAGTATTCCTTTTTCTCTTGTTTGGATTCCCCTCTTCGTGAGGTGGTGGACCTCATGTCGTTTGATATGCGTGAAAATTCTACTAGTATAACTTACACTCTTGTTACTTTTGCCAAAAAGAAAGTAAGAGAAAGACAGTTAATTGTATTTTGGCCGTAATATATTACGACAACATGTTTACTCTTAGCATTGAAGTAGTTGCAACTCCTTCATGGATATTTTCGGCCAACAAATGAAGATTTTTTTTGGAGCTCCAGGAAGAATTTGTATATCAGTGATAAGTTGTTTATGAATAAAAGTTGGTGGGCATTCCTTTAATCTTCGTGTCTAATAATTTGATAACACATTTGCTATGATTTCACTACTTTTATTAAAGGCAATAAAGATGTCATTGTTTTGATTTGTCTCTTTGGTTGGTTAGTCTTTCACTATCATTGTATGTTACTCTTTTCAGTGATTGTGGTCCAGATTACAATTGCATAAAAGACTATTTTATGTCCTGACCTGTTCTTTTTCGTCTTGTTTTCAACCGTTAAATAAATTTGATTGGAATTCACTTTGAAACAACTTGTTGGAAAGAATTCTCATCATATTATTGAGGCCACCTTCAAGGCTTTTGCTAGGGCCCTTCGGCATGCAACAAAATATGATTCATGGCTTCAAGGATGTGTTCCAAGGTGACATTTTTTTATTTCTTGGTGAAGTTAAATCAATTTCTCAAGATTTTGTTTTGAAGATTTTTTTTTTTGATTTACAAGGGAATTCACAAAACATGTATGTTTTTTCATGTTTCCCAATTCAACCGCCCTCTTTGTCTCTGTGTATGTGCAGCTCAAAAGGAGTTCTATCAAGAACTTATATCCTAACATGCACATCGTGTGGAATGGAATATTAAAAAGACATGGTTTACATCTGCATTTCCAATGGATCTCCTATTGATACTGATGATGTAATACCAGTCGAACGATTGTTGTTTTTGTAGTATTAGACATGCAAATAAGAATCACAATGGCTAAGTTTGATAGAAATGTTTTTCTTGGATGAATGTATTATGTTATGGAGTTTATCTTGGCAGCTGCATTCTTTCTTCCATAGCACGTGAAGGAGTTCTAAAATGTATCATTGAGTTCTTTTTCTTCTTCCCTTTTTATGGAATCAATTATTGAACCACAAACAGTGAACTAGGGTGTTTTGAACTCAATTAAAAATAGTGAACTCAAGTGTTTTGAACTCAATTAAAAACAGTGAATCAGAGTATTTTGCTAGCTACAAACAGTGAAGTGAACTATAAACAGTGAACCACAAACGGTGAACTACAAATAGTGAACTGCAAAAAAGTGTTTGAGATGAACTAAAATAGTGAACCACAAAAAAAAGTGAACTACAATATAAAAGTGAACTAGCAAAATTGGATTGGGAAGAATAAAGTTCAAAGTGAACTCGCAAAAGTGGATTGGGAAGAATATAGTTCAGATCATTGTTGAGATGAACTAAAATAGTGAACTACAATAGTGAATTACAATAACAATGAACCACAAACAGTGAACCAGAGTATTTTGAACTCAATTAAAAACAGTGAGCCATAGTATTTTGCTAGCTAATTGTGAATAAGTAGATTGAAGGTTCAGAGTAACCCATAACATTGTAGTACTACATTGATACATATTAGACCCAATCATGAAAGTGGACAAGAACATGTTGTCATGTATGTGCAGGTGTAAAGCAACAACTGAGAGAGTTTGAGCTCAATGTAAAACTGTGAACTACAAATAGCGAACTCGTAAAAAAGAACTCAAAAGTGAACTAACAATAGTAAAAACTTCCAATGGTTAGGTACAATAGTGAATTACAATTATAAACTCCCAATAATGAACTTTTGTTTGAAGTGAATTAGTAATGTGAAGTATGTGTGAAACAGTGAACCAGAATGTTTTAAACTCAATGAAAAACAGTGAACCACAGTAATTTGCTAGCTAATAGTGAATAAATAGATTTAAGGATCAGAGTTACACGATAACTTTGTATTGCTACATTGAAACATTAGAACTAGTCATAAAAGTGGACAAGACCATGATGTTATATATGCTTAGGTGTGAAACAGTGAACCAATAGTGTTTTGAAATTTCAATGTAAAACAAATGAGCCAGAGTGTTTTGAGAACTTTATGTAGAAAAGGGAGGAAACGGAAACTAGACAAAATTGATTTTTTGCTTGAAATCCGGCAACAAACTATATGTTATACTATAACATCTTGAAATTTATTTGCTTTCTCATGTACACCATGCACCCCCAGCATTTTATTCTTCGTATTAATAATACTAAACACCAAACATTGTTAATTATTATCAATTCTGCAAATCATAGATCAAGTTATAGTGAACTAAGAAGTGATCTAAAAAAGTGAATTAAGAAGAGAACCGGAGTTTTTTGAACTCAAATATTGAAGTATAATTGTAAACTCCTAAAAGTGAATTAAAAATAGTAAACTTCAAATATGAACCACAAACAGCGAGTTACAATTGTAAACTACTAAAAATGAACTTTAGTTTAAAGTGAATTAGTAATATGAAGTATGTTTGAAACAGTGAACCAGAGTGTTTTGAACTACAAACAGTGAACTACAAAAGTAAACTTGCAAAAAAATAGAACTTAAAAAGAGAACTAACAATTATAAACTACTAAACGTGAATTTTGGTTTCATGTGAATTAGTAATGTGAAGTAGGTTCACTCAAAAAAGAAAATAATGTAAGTAGGTGTGAAATAGTGAACCAGAGTGTTTTGACTCTGAAATAATGAACCACAAATAGCGATTACAATTGTAAACCCATAAAAATGAACCTATAAAATGAACTCAAAAGTTAACTAACAATAGTAAACTTATTATTGTTAACTTCTGATAATAACTACAACTATAAACTCATAAAAGTGAATTTTGGTTTGAAGTGAATTAGCAATGTGAAATAGTTGTGAAACAGTGAACCAGAGTGTTTTGAACTCAATGAAAACAGTGAACCAGAGTATTTTGCTAATTAATAGTGAATAAGTAGATTTAAGGATCATAGTTACCCAATAACATTGTATTACTTCTTTGATACATTAGACCCAGTCATCAAATTGGACAAGAACATGCTGTCATTTATGCTTAGGTGTGAAACAGTGAACCAGAGTGTTTTGAGCTCAAAGTAAAATAGTGAACCAGCATATATTGCTACTCACATATACAAAGCACTATATTAAAATACACGGTTGATAACAGCATTGAACTACAGTTATAAACTCCTAAAAATGAACTCACAAAAACGAACTCAAAAAGTGAACTAACAAAATTAAAGTTCCAATAGTGAACTATTGCTGCCATTATGGCTGAAATCTTCTTATTACATTGTCTGAATCCCAAACCCCCTTCCCTCCACCCCAAATTCAAACCAAAAACAATAAAACAAAAAATCCGATGAAGGAAATGAATATGATTTATTACATGATACTAATAGTTATGAATCCATGTTTCTCCACGTTTGAAAAGCTACACCTTTAGCTTCAGCCCATGTTTCATGTACATTGTCAAAGCCATCTTAGGCTAAACAGGATGACCTTCAACAACTTTGACATGGTATCGCTAAAAGATATTGGCTGCTACAAATTTCACCTGGTAATATGCAAAGTCTTTTCCTAAACGCAGCCTGGGACCTCCATTGAATGTTGTAAACTTGTAAGCATATTTACTTGTGTATCTTCCATTTCTTAGCAACCACTTTGGTTTGTATAATCTGCAGTCTTTTCCCCATATACCCTCCATTCTCCCCATTGTGTATATTGCATACACCACTTTTACTCCCTTCTTTAGACTGTCATGTCCGGTAAAACATCATCTTCTAGTACCTGGTTTTATGTAACAAAAAAGATTAAATGGAATTGTATTGATATGTTTATATTGCATACACTACACGTCTAGATATACCAGACAACAGAGTGAATCAGTATATTCAATCATGCTAATTGCCCAACAATATTGAACTACTGCATTTCAGAATCAGACTCCACAAACAAAAGTGATTTCATACATTTTTTTTCTTCATAAAAGCAAAACAACATGCACCAGCCCAAAAGACAGCCATTGTAGCTCTTGCAAGAAACAACCAACATTCAAAAAGAATCAAAGAACTGCACCAACAAACACCCTAAAGTAAATACAATACCCCACATCAGCTAAAAAAATGTGTACCTTCCTGGATTCATCAAATAAGAAACGCCTCTCTTGTCAGCTAAATAAATCACAAACCTTATCTACTACTACTGGGTATACACACCATAATATTGAAAAACATACATGAAAATATACATATTTATGCATATATATATCATTTACACACCGTCTGCAAGCAAAATAGTAAACAAATGTATTAGTACATTTTACAAGGTTAATAAATCAAAAGGTCATCCAATTTCTTACAACATTCAAAATTGGAAATCATGCCAGAAATATGAAAGTTTGATCTATCAAAACAAAATAAACAAACTCAAAAGATATGCATGTTAAAGTAAACGATTAAAGTCTCCAGTTTTATACCTTGTCCCCATTTTTCTGATTAGATCTGATTTCAAGCGGATACCTGTGAGGAATTTTTAATTACAATTTGAAGCTAATTTCGAATTGAAAGAATGAATAGATTTAAGAACGTGATAGGAAGAAACAGATGTTGAAGGAATTGCGCTTCAATTGAAGCCGATCGAATTACTCCTCCCTCTTTTTAGGTTTTGTGATTTGCGATTTGGGATGAAGAACTTCTAAGACGGTATGGACTATAAAAGAACGCTGTGTATTTGGGTTTATATGTGAAGGGTAATATTGTCCGTTCAGTTTAATATTTGTCCTTATTGACTTATGTAATTATGTGTGTCCTTAATGAAGGTTGAAATTATTACATTGTCCTTTTAAGCGTTTCTCAGCTTTTTTTACTTTTTTAACTTTTATTTTTATTATGTATCAAAACCTATAAAATACAAACGTATGACATGACGGCACATCTTAATTTCAAAATTTAAAGACACGACACATCAACAAAAGGGACGGACGCAGACCCTGGACACCTAGTTTTTGTTAGATTGTTGGACCCATCTTTTTTTTTTTTTTTTTTATTTTTTCTTTTTCTTTCTTTTGCATCAAAACATTATACACGAATGACACGACCGGTTGGTTAGTCCGGTGATACCGGTTAGTCTGTCAGGCGATAAAGATTTCTCTATATGAATATATAATAAAAAATTTAAAATAAAACAAATTATAAATCTAATACTAATGCTATCAAGTATGCATGAAATTCAAAGAAATATTAATAATTAGATGTTTTATTTACTTAAATGTTATATATATACACACACACACACACACATATATATAAACAAAATATATAAGAAACATAAAAATATTCATTAAGTCATATTCGCATCATTTTTGCTAAGAAAAACACACATAATGTTTAAGTGGTTGTATGACACAATTATCAAACATAATTCAGTGTAAATATCACTTAATTTGAGTGTCGTATGCAGTGTCCGACACGTTTTTGACACGATACGCTTTGACATGTGTCGGTTGACTTAAATAATTATACTAATCAATATTTTTATATATGAAACTTCGACACGATGTCTACATGAACACAATATTTTTATTTTATAATTTCAATTTTTTTTCCGAAGAAATGTTTAACGACGAGATAAGTTGCATATGTTTATTAAAAGGATAATTTGTATACAAATTGCGATGAATAATGATTTTCAACATGAATTATAATTTTAAAAGTACTCTATCTTAATAAATTTATCACCATTCATAAAAGTAATTGTTTATCATCATTTGACGTGTCATGTATTTCAGTTTTACATTTAGTTATATTGTCGTATTCATGTCGTGTAATACGATATTTCCGTATTTTATAAGATTTGATTGATAGAAATAAAATATAAAACAAATAACAAGGTTATTAAACAACAACAATACAATAAGGGAAGGAAAAAATAAAAATAAATAAATAAAAAGGCACATTGTGCTGAGATTTTGAAGTGTGGTGTTTGCGGATAAACAAACTTTAACTAAACTAAACCTCAAACAAACCAAAAGAAAAAAAGGAAAAAAAAAAAAAAAAATGTGCGGCTGAGAATTTGCACCGCACTATGCACCGCATTTTGTGTACCTTAGGGGATCCATCCTAGAACAGAAATGAATGGTTGAAATTTCTTCATAAATCACTCACACTTCATTTCATGAGAGATCGACTTCGATCGGTTTTTTTCGAGTTTCGAACTCAAATCAAATTACTCGAATAATTAACCGAACCGAAATTCGAGTTTTAAAATATAGTAGTCGAGTAGCTCATGAGCTTAATCGAGCTTGATTAAATAATTATTTAATTAATTAATTTATTAAATTTATTATAAAATATTATTTTTTATTATTAAAAAATATTATTCGAGTCGAGTATTAGACGAGCCGAGCTCGAATTTACCATAATACGTTAAAAATTAAATGAATTCTAAGATAATAATCGAGCTTACGAGTCGAGTCGAGTTTTATCGAGTACTTAACGAGTCGAGTTCGATCTTGATTTTTATGGCTCGATCGAGCTCTTGTAAGTGAGTTTCGAGCCCGAACTTTTAGTCGAGTCGAGCTCAGGCTGCAGAAGTATCGACTCGACTTACTTACTCGATTACACCCCTAATCCATCCCCCCTTAATTATCCCATCTGCGAAATTTCTTTTAAACTGATTGCTACAGATCCCGAAATATTGACATCTTTCCAAGTTGTAAAACAAATTATAAAATGTATTTCATCAGTCGCAATTTGTCTGTGACTTATTCTATTTATGGATATCCCAAATTAAATAAGTCACATAACTCACATTTAAACTTAAAGTTGCTTGTTAAATATCTAAAATGCTCAGATATCAGCATTTATTAAGTAGATGAAAAGACAATATAAAAGGGTTGTAACTATAATTAATCATGTTTTTAAAGACTAAATAATGCAATAAATGATGTTCCCTTAAATTTTAAGAGTTTCAAAGGTTGTGTTTGTTTTAATATTTTTTATTTGTAGTTGAAAATTTGATTGGTGGAAGAATTGTAAGAAATGATTGGTGATGTGATGTAAAAAAACCCAAAAAACTTCAAGCAAAACAAACACAACCAAAAAGCCTCAAACAAATTGGGACGGAGGGAGTAATTTAGTTGCTATCAAAGTTGTGTGAACATTGTGTTGACCGTTGAATCTACTCCGGTTACGTATTGTGATAACACATAAACTCGATGTCTTTGCTCAGAAACTTAAGTTTCACCAACGAACCATCAAGGCCGCCCCTGCATTAGGGGAAGCCTGGCCTGCGCCTTGAGCCCCAATAGCCAAGCTCTCCCCAAACACCCCCCCCAAACTTTCTATTTATTTAAAAAAATAAATTTATTACGGGCCCAACCCATATTTATGCCCTAGGCCTGACAGTCACATGAAAAAAAGAAATAAAACAGGCCAGTCATATGTCTTGCCCAACAGCCCAAGGCCTGCCATTCCTTGTATGAATCATGAATGTGCTTAAAAAAAAGCCCGCAGAAATACTGCTTTGTAGGTATGTTTTGTGCCATCAATGAATTTCAATTCTATATCTAAATATGTTAGAAACGCGATGTTGAAGTAATATTTTATAAGTATGTTTTGTGGATACACATGAATATGAAATGTAATTTTATTGTTCATTATATTTTATCTTATTTTATTATCTTATGCTTCGTCTCGGGAAAAAGAAAACTTCGAACTAAAAAAGACCGATCCGACAAAGTTTTCTAAGGCCCCAAAAATTTCAGGATCGACCCTCCGAGCCATGTACATTGAAATTGATATTCATTCCGTTCGAAATCAATTGCCTTTTAGCTTTACTTCAGGTACAATATCTACCTTCTTGTCCAACATCAAATTCCTTTCTTTCCAAAGCGAACTCAATGTGGATGCTCCCCATTTCATGTGGGGGGTGTGGTGGTGGTGTTGAGGATGTTGATGATAAACATAAATGAAGTAAAGCTGAAACCTCAGATAAGTGAGTAGAGCAGATGGAAAGTAGTAATATCGATTTCATGTTCGCGTTTGGCTTGCCACATGTATTTTTGCCTTCCAGCTCAAGTCCAATCGAATTTGGCTCATTAAGGTATAAAAATCAAGTTCAAATGAATAACTAACAAAGTACAAAGCAAAATATACAAACATCATATTACCAAAAGCATTATGAGAAATTTATAAATATTCTATAAAATTACTCAAGAGTATCTAATAGATTTAATGATTGGTTTATCATCTTATGTGCTAGGGTTAGGTTGTACAATGGTTATTGGCTTATCAATATAAGCCGGTTTGCGAATATAATCTAGCGTTCGTGAGTAAGCTCATGTTCGATCGTTTAGGAAACGAGTTTATAATCTTGTTCAAGCTAGCTTGGTTTGATAAACTAAACAAACGAACGATCACAATACTAACAACTCAAACACGAGTTTGTTCATGAATAGATATGTTCCATTTACAACACTAAGGTCAACCATGTAGAACTGGGGTCCTAAGGCATATTTGTAGTTTGATAGTGTTCTTCCATTATGTATTTTTTCATATTCAAGTAGCTTTTTCTTTACAAATTGTCGGAGGCTTATGATTTTTGAATCCAATCGTAGACGTTATGCCCGTTATAGCTGCGCTAAATTTCTCTCTTAGTTTTTTGTTTGGCAGGTTGCTATATGTTTTCGATAAACCATTGCATTTTAAATTCGACAATAAAAAGACCAATTTTTTTTAAAAAACGCGTGAAATTGACCAACTGTTTTTATGTTTTAACCCATAATTAGCTGTTTAAAATTTAGGGGGAAGGGGCTAGAAGGACAAAAAAAAATGATAAATGGGTCCAGAAGGACAAATTTCAAAATCAGATATTAGTAAGGACAAATTGCAAATATAGTGACAAAAATGCCCATTTATAATTTTAATAAGAATACAATGGCTGAAGAAGTAGAATAATCCATAAAATGTCAGAAACATCCAATGAAAAATAATGAAAAATTAAAACAAGTAGTAAATGACCTCGAAAAAAATAGTAACAACCAATGAAAAAAAAAATATTTTTTAAAAACAAGTAATAATGATCTTAAAACAAGTAATAACAGCCCGTAATATATAGTAACGGCAATAAACAAGTCGTAACAGTCCCGTAAAATGTCGTAACATCCTAAAAACAAGTAATAATGAGACTAAAACAAATAATAATGTAATTTCAGTAAAATGTAGTAACAACCCATAAAATATATAAAGTACATCAAAAAAATGTAATAACAGTCCCTGCTTATTCCTCTATTTTGCAGCCATGGCCACTTCATCGGATTCCACCAGCTCCACCCCGTCGGTCCTTCTCCAACCAAACCCTCCGGCGAACCAACTCGTTGCTTTATATTCAGCCCCCCAAACGCCCCCCAACAGAGTTACAAAATTAATAGTAACAACCCTAAACTTTTTCAAAAAAATAAATAAAATAAAATTCCAAACTATCAGCTTCATCTTCTTCTCTCGTTAAAAAAAAAATCCAAACTTCCAGCTTCATCATCCCCAAATCGTTCAATCATAATCCCCAAATCGGAATCCGCTGCTATCCAGTCCGTCCGTCCGTAGCCGGATGCCATGTTTATGGCGAGAATTGATGCCGGAGGTGAATAATTAAGCAATTGATTTTCCGGCATCAGATGCCATGTTTTCCGGCCGTCTGCAATCGGGAGATCAGCAGCAGCAGCGTCTGCAATCGTCTGCAATCGATTTCCTTCCTAAATCGATTCAATGAAGAATCAAAAGGCCTGCTCTCATAATCATGTCTCCTTCTTCTATGCAAATCCGGCATCTCTGCACAGGCCGGAATCGTCCAGGCAATAATCAAGTCTCCTTCTCCGGCATCTCTACACAGACGGCCAAAATTGTGGGGATTAGGAACGCTTCCGGCGGCAGTATATTTTGTTTTTGAACGCTGATGGATTCTTGAACGTGAAAGGAACGAATTAGGAACGCTGATGAATTTTGTTAATTAGGTTTATAAAAATAAATAAAAAGGGGTATTTTGGTAATGTTAATTATGTTTTGTCCTTTCAAATGATCCATGTACTTGTAGCCTAATAAATATATTAGTTTATCCTTTTGGACAAAAACCTATAAAATTTATTTAATATACAAGTCTATGATTAAAAGATAAAATAATAACAAATTTCTGAACTCATTGTAAATACTCACGCCACGCCTAGCTAGGAAACAAATACTTAGTCACATATAATTATTTTTTAGTTTATAATTTAATTAATTTAGATTATCAATAAAAAGTTAATTACATTTTTGGTATAAATCGGATTTTTAATAAATGTTCCAACCTATAAAAGGGAAAACTTAAACTATGCCAAAAAAAAAAAAAAAAAAAAAAAAAAAAACCCACTACCAAATAACAGGCAACTCTCACTAACTATATAATTTTGAGTTACTTGTGACAAAAACACAAAATTTTGAGGTCCTTGACAGTCTGATTACGCCATTATCATGCACCCAAAATTAATTACGATTTTTCATATACTCTTAATTTATTATTAATACATTCAAATCTCATTACTTCACCACTATCATATTAATAGAAAAAAAAGTATTTTAAACTTCTTCTTTTCTATAATTTATGAAATTTGTCTACTTTATAAATCCTTGAAACTATTGAGAATAGTTATAATTTAAAAGTGGAGCGTCACTCTCTAATTTACCGATACAACACGCACACATGTACACATACATACTCACACAAACGCACACACATATACTGACACAAACAAAGACACACACAGAGACATACAAGGATGGACCTATAGGCTTATAGTCTAAGGGGCTAAACTCATCCGGATAAAAAACATAAGTAGTTCAATTTGAATTCATCAATGTTGGTCCTCTTGAAAGGTTTTGTTAAGTTTAGGGGGGGGTGAATAAACTTAACACTAAAAGGGGGGGGTGAATAAACTTAACACTAAAAACTTTTGGAGTTGACAAACTCAAGAATCTTCAAAGACCTCGATACTTGATAGTCTGGCCGATCGTTGAGTCTCACGAATTTATGCAAATGGAATTATATCAAAATTAAGCCTTATTACTTGTTGTTGAATATGATACTAAGTATTAGATACTTAGTAGTGTATGTGTGTGATTTCGATTGCTAGATTCAGTGAGGTTGATGTGTGTAATAAACTAAATGCGAATGTAAGTGCAGAAAAGTAAGTAGCGAGATTTTATAGTGGTTCCGTGTGGTGTAATCCTGCCACCACTCTTCTCCTCGTGATGTTGGAGGTAATTCACTGTAGATCTTTGATGTAGTTGTTACAAAGATTCCTATGTTGCTTGTCCTTCACCAATAACTATGGCTTCACAAATCGAACACTTGGAACATGTAGGATTGTCGCTCCAAAGTCTTCCACTTTGGTCCTTGAAGGGTAGAATTGCCTCTTCACCACTCCACCACAAACAACAATGCTTTTCACACCCCAAAGATGCTTCACCTGTCTTCATGAGGTTCTTGTAAAAGAAAGATTGAATCAAGTAAATGATTCAGTTGCAGCAGCTTGATCAGGATGATATGATCAGCAGACTTGCGCCTTAAGTGTGTAAACTTGATGTAGCTTGAATGCAGATTACACTTGAAGATTTTCTCTGGATCAGTAGCTTAAAGCTCCGTAAGTTCAGCAGGGTGTTTTTCTTGATAAGAAAATACAGCTCAGAATTATCTCTTGTATTTCCTTAATTTTCATCATCTTTTTATGAGTTTGAAGTCCTCTATTTATAGGTAGGAATGCTTGTGACTTATATTTGAAATTCAAATATAGCCGCCTGCATTTTGTCCCATTTGACTTGCTTTCATCACTTGCTCATAAGATCGACACAATGTCAGTCGCTTTTTAATGACAATGCAATCTGCTCACCCTTTGACTTGTATCTATTGGATAAAGTCCTCAATCATCCTAACGCCCTTTTAATCTCAACCATTGATTTGTTTGATAAATCGAGGTAGTTAGTTGCCCCTTATCCTTGTTTTCTTCCAATGTAATCTTGAATAAATCGAGGTATATGTATCAGCAGGTTCATGAGTCTGCTGAAGTACATATCAGTAAGCTGAACTATAATTTGTTGTGTTTAAAACACAATGTGATGATACGGAACCTGACACGGTCCCATTATTCCCGGTCAACTCGTCGGAGGGCATAAGTCAAACTCTTTCCCTGAACATGACCGCGCGACGTCGCCAACTCCTTGGCCACCCCGCCAGCATCTTCAGCATAAGGGGGCCGCCCCGCAGCACGGCGGACCCATTTATATGAGAAACTCCACCAGTTAATGGAAAGTTCATAAGCTTAGATAGAGTGCGGGGCCAACTGCCATCTGTCGGGCATCGACACCGCTAGCACGAGTAGTCTTTTACAGCTTTATCCTTTCCCTATAAATACCCCCACTATGACATTAATGAAGATATAGAACAACTTTTGCGCATTTATTTCCATGAGCACTGTTGCATCTCTCTCTCTCTCTCATTTATTGCTTTCATATTACCACCGTGAGTCCGCCACCAACCTCGATAAACGCCACCGTCCGACGGCGATAACCTCATTGATCGGAACACCACGAAGAGGCCAGATATCCCACATCCAGGTTTGCCATCCTAACTACCTGACGGAAATGGACCCGTCAATTGGCTCCTTTACCGGGAAAGATTTCTTCAAAGGATTCAACACCTTCGTGCCCCCTATAGTTGCTTAGCTCGTTCCGATCTCCGTCTCCCTTGTATAACAGGTTTTTTATTCCAGTTTATCATCATCAAATCGGTTACCTTTGTCTTCACAGTCCGTTGAAAAATAGCTCATGTGTTTGTGTAGACTATCCCAATCTTGCGTTTGAAGATTCACCACTATTGGGATAATCTTATATGAACCGCTAAGAAACGGCTGTGGTTAGCGTTTTTCCGATTTGAATGCTGATCGGGACGGTGTGAACACCATAAAATTCAACTTGTAGCATATCTGTATCGGGAACGATTGCTTGTGGGAGGATAAAAGGTTCATCGGATGTTGCGTACATAAAAAATCGACAAATGAGATCACATCCAAATCCACGCCACCTTAACTACTCTTTGAAAAGGATATCGAGTTGGCTTGTGTCGTCGAGGCAATAATCCCACTTCCTACCTTGGAAAGCTTGTTGTCGACTTGTAGCAGACCTCCCATCATGGCTAATCCTTCGCCTAACCCCTGTCACACCCAACCCGGCAGAAAGCAAATCGCCTCAAATGAGGTCGCATGAGAGCGACCCGCCCGTGGAGCCGCCGATTTCCGCGAGTTCTTAGAATTGAGAAAGAAAACGCTCAATTGTAGAGGCAGAGCTCGCCAAGACAGATTAACACAGAGGCCCAGCACAAAGAGGCTCCTCGCCTACCGTTTCTGGCGAGGCCGATCCGGCAAGAATAAAGAGTTATGGTGAGTACGCTGCAAAAATGAAGGCAGCCAACGAGATTTTAATCTCCGCGGTCACCAAGCACTAGCAATTGATCCTCCCCAACCATAGAGGGCATGAACGCCGGCGTAACGTCATCGCCCCTCCGTGAAAAAGGGCCAAACAGGGGGATACAACGCAAGCTCGGCGTCACGAGCATCGAGGGAAAGTGTGTCCTCCTCTCGCACGGTGAAGACAAACAAACTAGAGTATCGGCGCATGACCGCTGGGAAAACGTGAGCTTTACCATCACCACCGAGAGATGAAGATAAAGGAGCGCGAGGCAACGCCGACGGCGGTCGGGCCCTCGAAAAAACCCCGGGATATTATCCTAAGAAGAAGAGTACGGGCCGAAACAGAAAGGCTCGATAGTGACGAGGACGACGCCCACTCTCAGGGCGCACCTCGGACCCAGACCAACCAACGATTTGAAGACCTGAGGATGATGGTTCTGGAGATGAAAAAGAGTAAACGAGAAGAGGATAAGGAACCTAGCGCTGCTATGGATGCGCTTTCAGACTCGCTCATAGCAAGCCTACCGCAACGCCGAATATCTAACGTCAACATAACAGATTATCAGGGTAAGTCGGACCCATACGAGTGGATAGCTTCGTTCGAGAGTAAAATGATGCTCGCTACTCGCCATAGCGCGGCCTGGTGCGTGGCTATGGTGGGTTGCATGAAAGATAGAGCCTCTACATGGCTTCGCAAACTGCCAGCCAGATCAGTTTACGGCTGGGAGGACATGCGGACAAAGTTCCTGGCTGAATTCAAAACAGCACATAGGCCTCGCAAAACCACGATCGATCTGCTTTTGATAAAACAGACACCTGAAGTCCGCCTGGTCGTATTACGAAATTCGTCCCAAGTTTACGATCAAACACGGACGAGCCCCAACCCACGGTCATGATGGCATTTTTAATCGGACTTGTGGGCGGTGAGCTTAAGACACATTTGACGATGCATCCGCCGACCAACTTGAGGGATATGTTGGAGCAGTTCGGAAGTTTACTACCGTCGAGGTCATCCCCACCGTAAACCGGGCCTTCAATCGATCCACACACCGCCCAACAAGATTCGAGGTCGATCCCCAAAGAAAGGGGAGGTCGCTAATCCGCGAGAGAACGGACGACCGTGATTTCAAAAGGCCACAAAAGTTCGACGTAAAAGATTACATTCCGCTGAATGCGCAACCGTCGGCAATCCTGAACGAAATCTCAGAACACATCCGGAAGCCCCGCGACAATCGTAGCGAAGACAGAGTTCGTAAAGCGGACAGGAACAAATTCTGTGAGTTTCATAATTATCACGGCCATAACACGATGATTGTTTTTCCTCGATAAGGATCATAGACAACATGGCCCGGGAAGGAAAACTAGATCGGTTCAAATTGGCGGCGGTGCCAACCAGAGGCTCGTCGCGCTCCGATATGAGCGCGAGCTTAATGTCATCCACGAAAGCCCGCCTAGCAACAGAGGCAGATAAAAGAATGAGATCAACTCGATCAATGAATTTGGGCGTGAGCGCCTAGAACCTCGCGACTGCATGAAGAGGCCCCGACTTTTACAAAAAGCGAGCTTAGCTTTGTTACGGGAGCAATGTAGATGCCCTCATAATCAAAATTGGGATCGGCAAGTGCGGAGTTAACAGAGTCCTGGTGGATACAAAGTGCCGCCAGAGACATCATCTATCTTGATCGCCTCAAAGGTTTGAACTTCACCGAGGCCAATCAAAACCATACCTGGCTCGCTTGAGGGTTTTACCAACCATGAGGTAAAGGTTAAAGGAATGATCGACCTGAGGTCCGCGATCGGAGACTTCGAGCCCTTCCGGATCGAAAAATAGAATTCCTGGTGGTCGATCCGCCACCGCTACCACATGATCCTGGGCATACCGCGATGCGCAAGTTTCAAATGGTGTCTTCCATTCCGCATCGAGAGGTCAAATTTTATACGTAAATGGCGGGATATAGGGCGTGCAATTAGCCGACCACAGACTTATCTTGACCACTTGGCGAAATCAAAGGCGAGGATTGAAAAGGGCACGAGAGCCGAACTCCAAGGTGTCTTTGGGACAAGCTCATGCTACACCTCCCATCGCACCAAAGAGGACTAATCCCATCACGAATTCAATAAATCTGTTGGAAGAAGCTCTAGTGACAGTCGGTGCGGCTGAGATCCCAAACACGGCCGAGCAAGTCAACCCCCGGATAAGCGAATCCATGGCCGAGTTAGAGGCGAGCGCTAATAAAAGAGCGCTGGAAGCCCATCTCGAGCGGGGACAAGGCACGAACAGCCCTCCGCCGCCTAAGAAACAGCAAAAGAAAATTGTATGCGACACACATCGCAGATACGAGATGACCCGAGCATCGAAGCGTAGGGGGGAGCTCGCCGAGGTAATCATCAATGAGAGATACCCGACCAAAAATCAAAGTCGGGCGCACTCGATGCCGACATGTCCGCTACCGATCAACGTCTTTGAAAGAGAACCTGGAGGCCTTTGCTTGGGAGGTCACCGACATGCGAGCGCCGACCCTGAGGTCGCACTCCACCGCCTTAACGTGAATCCCCACTTCAAGCCAATTCAAAGCCAGCGGGCTCGCCAATTTTCAACCGCAAAGGAAGAGGTCAGAAAATTGAGATCGCAAAGCTACTTGCGGCATGTATCATTGAAGAACTACAATATCCCACTTGGCCGCCAACGCCGTCATGGTTTTGAAGCACAACGGCAAGTGGCGAATGTGCGAGATTTCACCGACTTGAACAAAGCCTCGCCCTAAGGATCCCTATGAGCTACCCCGCATAGACGTAATGGTAGATCGGATAGCGGGTTTTGAAATCCTCGCCGCCGACGCCATTCTCGATACCATCAGTCCATATGGCCGGGACGAAGACAACTTATCGCTTTCAGAGTCAAAGCGGCATGTATTACTACAAAATGATGCCCTTCGCCCTGAAAAATCGCGGGTTCAACATTTCGTAGGATGATCAACAGGTTTTCCACACTCAAATCGGCCGCAATATGGAAGCTTACATAGACGACATGGTTATCAAATCCAGCAGATGCGACTTCATAGCGGATTTGAGAGAAACTTTATGAACGTCGCGAAAACAACATGAAGTTAAATCCAGTCAAATGCACGCTTGGGGTCAAAGCTGGAAAATTCTTAGGCTTCATGGTCACACAAATGTATCGAAGCAAATCTCGAGAAGATCGAGCTATTCGGACATGGCACCTCCAACGATCGTGAAGGAGGTTCGTGAGGTTGAATGGAAGAATAACCGCCTGGGGCGGTTCATCTCAAATCTGCGGACAGTGTCTCCTTTTTTATAAGATCTTGAAAGGCGGCAAGGGGTTTGAATGGATCGAGAATGCACCAAGCCTTTGAAGAGCTCAAGCGATACTGGTCACCCCCTTTTTAGTAAGTCCTAATATAGGCGATCGCCTTTATTTATATTTGGCGGCCTCGAGATAGGGTGTCATCAGCTGCGCTTCTTATAAAAGAAGAGGGACCCCGAGAAGCCCGCTCAAAAGCCTATTTACTATGTCTCAAGGCTCTCACCTGTAGAAGGTCGATATTTTAACGCAGAAAAATTGGCTTACTCTCTCGTTATAGCAGCTAGAAAGCTCCGTGCATATTTTTCGTCACACACGATCGTTATACTATCGGATAGTCCGCTGCGTCAGGTTTTACATAAGCCAGACCTCGCCGGTCGCCCCGAAAATGGGCAATTGAGCTCACGGAATTCGACATCAAGTATGAGCCTCGGGGCCATCAAGGTGCGAGCCCTGGCCGAGTTCATTCTTGAAGCAAGCTTTGAGTCCTCGGCAACACAACCCGCTTCCCTTCGACTAACTCGCCCGATAAACCGGCTCTAGCGGCCCCACGAGGCCCAAATGCATCGTTGGCGCTTGTTCGTTGACGGCGCAAGCGGATTGGAGCTTCGCGGAGCCGGAGTCGCCTTGCTCGAGCCTGGAACGTCCGAAGAAATTGAGAAAGCGCCGCTTTGATTTCACGGCATCAAACAACCAAGCCGAATATGAGGCGATCATCGCAGCCTTGAACTCGCCTTCTTGCAATGAGAGTTGAAAACATACACGTCTTTTGCGACTCACAACTGGTTGTCAATCAAGTGAATGGAGGTTATAAGATTTATTGCTCAATACTACAGCAGTACATCGACCTGGTCCAAAAGTTACGTCGTCAGTTCGGATATTGCGAGCTCTCTTATATACCACGCACTCAGAATTTGAGGGCAGACTATTTATCCAAGTTATCCGACGCTGACGCCGCGCCGCTCTCTGACATCCTCCTCGAATACCTCGAGGAACCATCTATCAACAGATGTGAGATCATGGATATTCAACACTCGCGTGGTGGGGATCGATGAGGTCAAGGATTATATCGAGCATGGAGTTTTGCCTTGAGACAAAATAGGCGAGAACCTTGGCTCGACGAGCAGCGAGATATGTCGTTCAAAATGGGATACTTTACAGGCGCTCTTTCTCCAAACCTCTACTCCGCTGTGTCTGGCCGGAGCAAGTAGAGGGTATCCTCCGTGAGCTTCATCAAGGAGTATGCGGCGGGCATCCCACCTGTCGAACCCTCGCACAAAGGGCGATCACCGCAGGATACTACTGGCCTACCTTGTTGAGGGATGCGGATATATTTGTTAGGGAATGCGACCCTTGCCAAAGGTACGCGGATATACCCAGGTTACCCTCCGTAGAGCAGAGCATCGTCACCGCCTCATGGCCTTTCGAGATGTGGGGTATCGACCTCGTCGGTCCGATGCCTAAAGGGCGTGGCGGATGCGAGTACATAGTAGTAGCGGCTGATTATTACACGAATGGGACAGAGGCCAAGCCCTCAAAAGATCGCCACAACTCAGGTTATCTATTTTCTTATGGATCAAGTATGCACTGCTTTGGGATACCTCGCATCATCATATCCGACCATGGACCGCAGTTCAGAACGGAATTCGACGAGTTTTGTAAAGAGCATGGCGTCATTCATGCGACGTCTTCGGTCAGCTATCCTCAAAGTAATGGTCAGGCAGAGAACGCAAACAAACAACTTCTCAGAGGTCTGAAACGCACTTTATGCGGAAAAAGGCGAGATGGGTAGATGAGCGCCCAGCGATCTTATGGTCGCTCCGGACCGCCAAAAAGTCTACCACAGGAGAAACCCCATTCTCCCTGACTTATGGTTCGGAGGCGATGACACCAGTGGAAATGACTCTACCTAGCATCAGAGTATCGCATTTCAGCGAGGACACCAACGCTCGATCACGCGAATTTGAGCTCGACATGCTCAAGAAAAGAGATTGCAAGTCGCGACTGATTGGCTAACTTCAAGATGGCATGCCAAGCGACATCACGATAAGAAGGTGCACGCCATCATTTTTTCAAGGCGGAGATTTCGTATTAATTAAATGTGAAGTCGCGCCACAAACCCGTAAAGTTAGACGAAGAATCGGGAGGGACCCTTCTGAGTCTCTCGCGAGCTAAAGAAGGGGGACATATTATCTCAAAGACAGAATGGCCGTGAATATGAGAATATTTGGCACGCCGACAACCTCAAGAGATATTACATGTAGTCCTCTCATTTTTGGAACTTGTGCCCAGCCAGTAGGGATCATGCCCGCAGCGCCCGACCAGCACAGAGGCTTGCGTATTTTGGGTTAGCAAAAACAAAAACAACTCAAAATACTAAAGCAGAGAACAAAGGCATAAAAGAAATGGCCATACAAGCGCCCCAATATGTACATGAAGGAAAAGGATCAAAGTTAACAGGGTGGCGAGCCCCACATCAGCCGGAAACAAAAGTTAATATTACAAACCAACAACAAAGTTTGTCAATAACAAAAAGGAGTCAAAGGCTTCCAAATCAAGGCCACTTGCGAATCTCCCCGTCGCCCCTCACCACCTGAACGGCCTGATCCCCTCTCAGATTGGCCCCATCCAAGATCGCCTGCACAAGTGACCGCATGTTCTCTTCTCCTGCCACTGGAAATACCGCCGCCTGTAAACCATCAACCCTGCATTGCTCACGGTACTCTGCGATCTCCTCCTCGGAGTAGGGAACCACGGGATGATATTGAATGAGCTTGGCGCTGAAGGAATTCTCCTGAGTCCACGCCGCTATATCTTGTAAACTGGGGACCCTCTGCTGATGCATCGACCTACAGACACACCGCGCCATATGATAGCGGCCTTGGTCATAATTGTCACCTGATCTTTCCAATATTCGGGCGCTGTCTTTATACTCAGCGACGGCGGCCTGAATTTTTGCCTGGATATCCGAGGCAAGGTCCTCGGCCTTCTTGATAGCCTCCTCAGCCTTCGTGCTGGCGTCCTCAGCTTTCCGACGGGCATCCTCAGTTTCTTAGCAAAGATCGGGCGGCAAGATCCTCGGCCGGTTTTCAACTTTTGCTCACAGCACCCAAGGCGGCTTCAACCTTCTTGCGATGATTCTTCTCATGAGTAACTTGGCGCCCAACTCACCTATCCTATCCGCCCGACTCTGTTCTTTAGCGGTATATAGGGCCTTGGCATCGCCAACTATGGCCTCCAGATCCTTCATTGTCTGCGCCAACTCCTGGTTCTCCTGCGCCTTCTTCACCAGCTCATCGCTCGTCCGTTGTTCGCTCTCCACCAACTTCTCGACAGAGATCCAAAGCGGCGAGCATGCAACGCGAGACCTAAGAAAGACACAAGAAGCACTTGGAAGATAAAAGGAAATTGCGTGCGAAAAAACATATTTACCTTATGCGCCGACATCCCATACTCGCGCGACGGCAAATTCATAGCCTCGCGAGATCAATAGAGTCATTGCCGATGTTGGCGAGAGCAATCCTTTTTATCATCCGGTCCTCACGGATAGGCGAGCCTCGGCGCTCCATTTTCTAGTAAGTACAGAAGAGGAGGAACGGCCGACAGAGTGACTCCATCATCACGCCCGGTCGAGCGACGATTGATCAGCAGAAAAGCCTCGTCAAAGTATAGAGGAATGTCGGCGCTTCGCCGAAGCTTCTTGCCGTCGCGCGATCTCGCGTACGAATCCATAGGCGGGGGTAAGGTTGAGAGGGGAGAATCAGACTCTCAGTCGACGACCTCGGCGGGCGCATCCACTCTTGGTCTTTTCCGGGAAAGGGGACGTCTTCAAGAACATCTTCGACTCTACATGGCCGCTTACCAATGCGGTGGTCGAGCTGCACCGGCGGGGGCGGACTTCTTACAGAATCGCTCTGCAATCGCAACACCGAGGAGGTCCCGCCTCGATCTCGTACCGCCGCGCGAAGAACGGTCACTACCTGGTTGATCCCCACATGAGCGATCGGTATGATCACGGGATCGCCTCGCTAACTCTTCCTCCCGCGTCTTCCTCGCGGCATTAGCAAAGGCGGCGATTGGCACTCTGCGAAGACCGGATGCCGTCATCACTGAAAAAGAAAAAGAAGAAGCAATCAGAAATGTGATTAAAAAAAAAAAGTAGGGGAGTAGGGGTCGTGCCCGGCGCCGCCCGACCCAGCGTGCAGACTGCGTATTTTTGGGTTAGCAAAACAAAAATAGAGAAGAAATGGTTTTACCTGGCGGCTCGACCAATCACCGCCACACTCTTCCGCGCTGCGTCCGGAAAAGTCCTACCCAAGTGGCATTCGCCGACCCGGTCAGATCACTAAGCTCCACACCTGGCGGGGAATGTTCACGACAGGCAAAATCCCGGCACCAAACAGCCGGGATCCTCGCCATCCTCGCTACCCGGCTTTACGTTCGTCAACATCCGGACACCGATCATGCGGACTGTGCGGATCTCGTCACAGAGCTAATCAAGGCCACAATCGCTTCTACTTCTTTAGGGCTTGCGAAAGGAACCACTCGTCTTTAAGCCACTTGGAGTCTAGTCCGCGTGCGCCCGGCTCCCAAAATGCGGGAATGGCCATCCGACCCTGGATTGCACCCAGCAGATTTCTTTGACTCGATTATAGATTTTGTTGTCGGCGGGGTAAAAGGGCGAGGCCTCCTCACGCGCCTCACGCTCACCTCACCCCGGAGTTTGGGTGCCGACGAAATCATGGAACTCCTAAATGACCCAAGGAGGGCTCAATTCCATTAAGGCGACGCGTCGTGCAATAAACGCCGCCAGAGTCCTAACGAAGATTAGGGTGAAAGTCCGCCGGCAAGGCTTCCAGCAAATACATCACCTCCACCAAAAAAGGATCGAAAGGGGGCCTGAACCCCGCCAGGAAATTGTCAAAAGGAACGTACAACTGGTCCCTGGCAGAGCGCCCGCAAGTATACTCATACTGTCGACTGTCCATGCACGGGCAAAAATGATAGTCATCGGAGAGCTGGTATCGGGCGCGGATAGCGGTGTTAAAGTCAGGCGCCGCGGCCAACAAAGATCTCCATTCTGCATCGACAGCGCGATGCATGGCCTTCAGCTTGCCACCCTCTTCCAAAGACTCCGCAGTCTTCAAGCTGATCTGGATTTTCCCCCTCTGCGGGGCGGAGCTAGCAGGTCTGGGTGCCCCTACGGCCGTCCCCCTTCGCTTTTGCGGCCTCGGGGCTGACGCCGCCTGAATCCTTTCACCGGCAGTCTTAGAAATTCGCTCTCTGGGAGCTAAGTGCTGCAAGGATTCAGAAAGCAGCTGAGTGCCCCTCGTTATAAGGAGCCTTTGGGCCTCGCCAGTCTCGAGGCGTGAGTCCTCTTCGTCAGAATGAGAAGGAGAAACCTCGCCGCCAGCCCTTTCCTCGGCCCCGCCATCACCATAATTAAATTCTTCGTGATCGCTGTCGTCCCATTTATGCATTTATCTTTGCAAAATGAAGAGAGGTGGATCAACGCTTCATTCAGGTCGACACCGCCCCCATTTCCGCGCACACCAACAGCACAGGGGGCAACGGGGTCATAAAGAAATACTACACGGAAAAATTGAAAAATTGCTCCCTAATCCCTGAAGGCTTCAAATTCACAAAAGAAGGGTTTAGGCATACGGATTCTGTCACCGGTTAAAAAACCTCAAAAATCCGAATATCTACGGGACAAAAAGCGTACTTATGATCTATACAGGCCAGGAATCAACCACGAAATGACGATCAACAAAGAAAAACCCAGTGTTAGATCGGATAAAGATGGTACCTTTATGATCTGGATGACAGAAAATTGGGAAGACAAAGATGATCACTCCGATCGCTGTAAAGGGCTCACTCCGATGAAGTTCAAACACAGCCTCAGCCTCAGAATTTTGGAAACTTGGTTCCAAATCACCACAAGATGCTCTTGATTTCTGGCTTGGTAGAAAGGATTTCGATCAGCCTGAAAATTTTAGAAAAAGGTTTTCGTAAAGGTGGAAGAAGGAAGGGCAACGCCCCCTTAAATAGACAAGCACTCAACCAACCAACGGCCGTGATTGTCTTCATCCAACGGTTCGGGTTTGCGCGGGAAAGCAAAAAGTTTCGGAATTGGACACGACGCTTTGAAATTTGAAGTTTGCGTAAAAAACGAAACGCCATCATCACCAGCCGTCACGACCTACGGCGAAACGTCACCTTGTCAGAACTGAAAGGACGCCACATTTAATGATACGCAGCGTTCTGCAGCCCATTTATATTGCTCCACGTTGCACGCCGTCAGTAATAGCTCGCATGTACAGTTTGCGCTTTCGCCAACACAAATGACTTCGCCATCTCGCCTGGGATCGCAGAAAATGATTAAATCCTAGAAACTCAACATGTCAGACCAACGAGCACGGACGATTTACATCGCAAGCTCTCAAGCGCGCGATCGCGGCGACGACGAGCGACTCCTCGAGCCATATCTGGATCGCTTATGCGGCACCTCAACATGTCGACCTCGGTCGCACTAACGAGCACGGACGATTTACATCGCAAGCTCTCAAGCCGCAGTCGCAGCGACCAGAACAGCTCCTCGCGGCATATCTGGATCGCTCTATGCTGTGCACCTCAACATGTCGACCTCGGTCAGACCAACGAGCACGGACGATTTACATCGCAAGCTCTCAAAGCGCGATCGCGGCGACGAAACAACTCCTCGCGCATATCGGATCGCTTCGTCATCAGGCACCTCAACATGTCGACCTCGGTCGAGACCAACGAGCACGGACGATTTACATCGCAAGCTCTCAAGCGCAGCCGCGGCGGCGAGCGACTTCTCGCGGCATATCTCGGATCGCTTATCTTTGTGCACCTCAAGTCGCCGTTCGTAGATGTCATCACACCTCCCCGCTGCGTCCACAAACTGACAGGTATCCCAAACGGATGGAACGGTTCAAAAGCCATCATTGGTGGTCTTCCCGAGTTTTAGCCGCGTTTGATAGGGCTACTTTGACTAGGGACTATTCCGGACGAAAAATAGCCCATGATTACCCACCATAAATAACCGTCCCTTCGAATGCTCATAATGACGGTAAACCTCTCAGATAACCATCATTACGCCGGTCATTATGACTGTCTCTTCAGATAGCCGTCGCTCTGTCTGCCTACCATTATGGTAGTCCATGCCAAACACGCCACCTCCTCTATAAAAGCCACCATGTTACTACCTTCTCCACAAATGCTTACTCTCCCATTTGAGTCACTCGCTTCTTCCTTACAAAATCCCGAAAAACAAGAATGTCTCGGTCGATAATGATGAATACGAGTTTATGGAGGAGTACAAAGGCAACGAGCACTTGGAATCCGGCTTGCATTTTCTCCACAACCCATCAGTGGGAGAACAACCCCCAATCTCAATACCACGAGTAGAAATGGAACAGAATCTCGATACATCAGCCGCCTTCCCGCCCGAGATTGCGGGAGTTAGAGCGTGAAGAGGAAGCTGAGATAAGTGAATCCAGAATCTTGCGAGCTCATAGGAGGATCAGAGGTATTCATCGGCGATCGGATCCGCAGACCGCCCAGAGCAGACTATTCAAAAAATTCGTGCGTCTAATCCGGAGTGGAAACTGCCAGGGGGCCATGGTCGACGCTGTCTGGGAAGAATGGCAAAGCGTCTTTCACCAGAATTGGGCCCCTTACAATCACCGAGTCCGCAAGCTGAGATCCAAGATGAGAGAAGATCGCTTCCTATATGAGGGGAGGACGACCTGGTAGGCCGCCGGATGAGAGAAGATCGCTTCCTATATCTGAAAAAGGGGCGGCCGGGTAGGTCAGTTCCCTTGTCGCTTGCGACTGACTGCGAACTATCAAGCGCGATGTCGACTCCAGATCACCACTAACGTGTACTAGGAGGAGGAAACCCGCTGGTAGTGATTGGCAGGCCTTTCGTATAGCGTCAATTTCACGATGCGCTCGCGGGTTATGTTGCATCAACTTCATGTCACAACCCCGCCTCGCCTCTAAAGGAGCGGTCTTGAGATTTCTGATACAAACAGAGAGTACTCTTTTCCCTTGCTTAAGATTTTTTCCCACTGGGTTTTTCTTAAGAGAGGTTTTGATGAGGCTCTACTAGTTTGTGTCCCTAATCATGAGTCCGCTCAACTTTTGTCTTCCAAGAGTGTTCATCAACGAAGACTCCTCGACCAGAATACTACTCTACGCCGCAACGATTTTCCGCCGCAGAGTAGGGGGCCATTGATGATACGGAACCTGACACGGTCCCATTATTCCCGGTCAACTCGTCGGAGGGCATAAGTCAAACTCTTTCCCTGAACATGACCGCGCGACGTCGCCAACTCCTTGGCCACCCCGCCAGCATCTTCAGCATAAGGGGGCCGCCCCGCAGCACGGCGGACCCATTTATATGAGAAACTCCACCAGTTAATGGAAAGTTCATAAGCTTAGATAGAGTGCGGGGCCAACTGCCATCTGTCGGGCATCGACACCGCTAGCACGAGTAGTCTTTTACAGCTTTATCCTTTCCCTATAAATACCCCCACTATGACATTAATGAAGATATAGAACAACTTTTGCGCATTTATTTCCATGAGCACTGTTGCATCTCTCTCTCTCATTTATTGCTTTCATATTACCACCGTGAGTCCGCCACCAACCTCGATAAACACCACCGTCCGACGGCGATAACCTCATTGATCGGAACACCACGAAGAGGCCAGATATCCCACATCCAGGTTTGCCATCCTAACTACCTGACGGAAATGGACCCGTCACAATGCAGCTTACTTATTTTATCTAACTTTTATTTACGAAGTTAGATTACACCTTTTTGCATATAACTAAGTTCCAATCACCATCCAACTTGTGGAACTTAGACCTTGTACACAAGGTATATGTAATCAGTTTAGGTCATCACAGACTTCCCTAAATTCTGATTCCATATCCTTGACTTTAATCACTAAGTTTGATCCCTTAGCCTTCATTAACTGAGTTTGAGCCTCACCTTCGCCAGTCTTCAAAGAGTTCCCGACTAATCTACCGACCTAGCTACCCTCATCGATCTAGACCCGGCGGTGATATAAAGTCACCGACCATTATAGTGCTTGTTTGATCAAACCTATACACAGATCAAACTCTAATAAACCTATACATTTGATCTAGACATCTTTTTGCCTTCGCACTATAACAGCTAGTCTGGCACTCATCACTAAAACTCTAAATAAGTCCAACAATTTCCCCTTTTTGGTGATGATGCCAATACCCTCTCCTAACAAACAAAGCAAAAGATTAAAACAAAAGCAGAAACAAACTTGGTCATTTCTCATTATAATCATTTGTTCAAAGTATTACTGATCTAGAATCGGCAAATATAAAAGCAAGATGTAAAGTATGCTAATCTACTGTCTTCTTTCCCTTTTTTCTCTTGCTTTCTCTGCTTGTTCTTGGTAAGCTCTTATTTCCATGATCATCTCTCTCATCCATCATTTTCAATCAGAGAGAAGTCAATGTGAGGATTCACTTGTTTCCACCAATGCCAAGCTTCAGGAAGAGTTAGATTTATCTGATGTACCCTGAAGCCTAACTTTATGTAAACTCCCTTGAACTCATTCAGTGATTCATTTGCATTTATGGTAGGTAAACTACTTCCACCTCTTCCACCTCTTCCACCTCTTCTTGAAGCCCTCATGGCTTTAACTCTTGCTTCCCAAAATTTCAAACTCAAAAATGAGTTAAGACCTTCATGAAAAAGCCCTTGTCATGATAAGGTCTCATTCGTTGTTGTACACATTCTTGTATTGCTTGAGAAGATCATCCGCTTCCCATCTCTTCTTTGCAAAAATTCTAGCAGCCTCTTTTGCTACTGCTGTTTGACCTTCTTCCCCCTTATTGACATCATCAACAAAAACGGGACAAGGAGGGCCATGTACACTCTCCTGTGTTAACACTAGATTGTTCATCTGACCTTCAATAATCTCAGTCCTAGTGTCAATGGCTGTGATCCTTTCTTGCATAGTTTGCTACAAAGAGG
Organism: Gentiana macrophylla; assembly: GCA_026214975.1. Lineage (NCBI taxonomy): Eukaryota > Viridiplantae > Streptophyta > Magnoliopsida > Gentianales > Gentianaceae > Gentiana > Gentiana macrophylla. The sequence continues at coordinate 100,950,649 of CM047810.1, forward strand.
TTATTCTTTCAAGAAATTTAGGATCCAAAGATCTGGAGTTAAGGTGCAACAAAGAAAGTGCAGCAGTCTATGTACCTCAAAGAAAATTATCCAACTTTTGATGAATAGAGGCAAGTTGATCTTTCAAAAATTTCTCCTTCAGTGTGTTGCCCTATTTGATTCCCCTCACATCTTGTGTTAAATCAGAAATGACATACTGAGTAGATGTGTAACCTGAAGCAACTGTCTCAGTAGACTTTCTATTGTTGTCCACCATGTTCATCAGTTCTTCAAATATTTGTTCATGTCTATCAAGTTGAGTCCTTAACTGTGTCATGTCATCCCTGACAGCCCTAAACTCATCCAGACATGTCTTTGGTACCCCACCATCATTCCTTTAGCGACTCCATCGATGAGGCTCTTCTACATTGTAATGTTGTTTCTTGATCTGCGATCACCAAGGCATAACTCATATCCCTCCCAGCAGGGTGAGCTCCTTGGTATTCTTCCAAGATAGGATCAATAGCAGGTTCTTCAATCACTGGTTCTTCATCAGCAGATCCTTCCTCATTAATTTGAAATTCTTCATCACTGTATTCATAGTCCACCAGCTGCTCCTCCTCATCAATTACAGCAGTCTGATGACTATCTTTACCTACAGTGGTCTTGTCTCCTTTAGTAGGCTCCACTACAACAGCCTCTTCAACAATAGCAGGGGTTTCCTCCAAACCCAAATCTGGTTCCAACCTTTGTCCAGGTGCTGTTTGTAGCTCAACAACCTGTACCTCTTGTTCCAACCTTTGCTCAGGTGCTGTTTGAACCTCAGCAGCCTGAACCACCACTTCAATTCTTGGATCTGGTGCAATTTGTGCCACAATAACCTGAGCATGGAATACATCCATGTTTTCTTTATGAAATTCCCCCATATCAAGAATCCTTCTTATAAAATTTCCAGCCTTGGATAAAGTGCCCTCAGTGTCAATGCAGTCTTGATATTGAATAGATTCCTCTGAACTGGCACTAGGCTCACTGATATCAGTAGCCCTTTCATCATCCAAATCTTCATTCTGTTGATCCTCAGGTTGTTCAACAGGTTCAACAACAAACAAATTATCTACCTCACCAACAAATCTGTTTGCACTAATATCTATTCCCTCATTGATTTGTGCCTCTATATCATCCATGGTGAGGTCCTCATCCATCTGTTGATTATCTTGTCTTTCAGCAAACTGTTCACCACCAGTAGACTGCTCCACTCTTGGTTCATTTAACATGGCAGTTCCACTGGTTCCTCCCGACCAGAGGAAAAATTACCTCAGAGTCAAATGATGAAGATGAATCATCACTTTGTCTCTGGGTCCCTAAACTTGATACCATCCTCCTTCATTGTTCATAAAAATATCCATCAATCTTGATTGCAAAGCAGAGTAGTATCAACTAGATCCAAAGAAATTCTCTACTCCTAGCTTCTCAAAAGCCCATTCTTCAAAATCATCATAGGTTGTGCAAACGAGATTTTGTCTCTTGTAGAATCCAAATTTCCATTGGAAATAATCAGCCACTTGTTGGAGTTTAGGATCAACAAAATCCTCTTTCTTCTTCTTCTCAAATCTTTCAAATGGCATGAATGACTGTCTGGGAGCATTTTGTCCACTCTGCTGACCTCCAAAGGTCCCAACTAGCAGAGTCAGAGTTTCTTCAACAGATGCATGTAGGTCAGTAGGTTGCTCAGATTGTATATTTATTCCTACTACCTCCATCTGTACCACACTTGGTTTCCCTTGACTTATATGCTCATCAGCAGGGTTAGCAGCAGACTGCTCTTCCCCCTGAACTATTGCAGGAATTGCAGGGTCTTGTACCAATGTTTGATTACCACATCGATGTGTAGACTCGGTGGTTTCTTGTGGTTCTTCTACATGTTGCTCAACAAAGAACTTGTGCAACTTCGATGAGGCTCAAAGACCTTAACAGTGAGGATTACATTACTTCAACAAAGCAGCTCGGTACAACAGTTCTCAGTGCAATGCAGATCATTGTGATTCTTCAAAAGATTGCTCAACAACAACCTCTACATCCTCAGAAGGCTTTATAATAGTTATAGGTTCAGCCACTTCTTCTTCTTCTACTTCTTCTTCTTCTTCCTGTTCTCTTTGAGCCTCTAAAATTTTCAATTGCTTCCCTTTGCCATGTTTCTTCTTTTTGGCAATCTCTTTCATTCTTTTGGAAAGTGGATCATCTTCAAGATCGATAACTTTCTTTTTTCTACTAGCTTCTTTCTGTTGCTCCTTCAAAATTTCAACAACAGTCTTCTTCTTAGCTGCGGTAGAAGGTCGATAATCTCAATCCCTCATCGAGCCCTCACAGACTCAGCAGCTTTTCTCTTCCTTGTTATTTCAGCTAAATCAATAACTTCAACTGACTGCTTCTTTGTCTTTCTAGGCTTTAACAGTTATGTACTCTTTCTTGTATCAGTAACCTTTCTTTTCTCAGTAACTTTCTTTGGTGCAGCAGATTTGACAGTTTGCTTAACTTGCTCACCACCAGCATCACCATCATCTCCATCATTACCATCACTTTCAATAGCCTCATCATCTATATCTTCATCTTCATCCAGACCAGGAATAGGGGCACCAACTTCTGGCTTGAATCTGGATTGATTTATCTTTTCAGATGCAACATCAGGTATCTGAAAATGATTCAACAAGGTCTGAATCATTAGACCTAAGGGCTTGACCTTGGATTTCCTTGTACCATCTCGATCTTCAATGAACACCTTCTTCTTGTAATGTACAAAGAATCCAGCCCAATCAAACTTCATACTCCTGCAGATGATGATCAGCAGGTCTATTTTGGGTCCAGACAGTGTGTCTAAACTTCCAACAAATCCCAAAATAGTTTTGGCCACTAATTTGCTCAGCAGATTGTACTCATATCCAATATGTTTAACATTAATACCTAAGCTTGAACGTATAGCATCATTGGTCTTTATCTGATCCACAAATTTCATTCTTGGTAGATTCATTGCCTCTGGGATAGTAGGAGCATCATTTCCAGGTGCAAATTTGAATACCTCTCTCAGTAGGTCTAAAGATACTTCTATCTCTCTTTCATTTACAATTGTAGTGAAGGCATCTCTACCTTCATGTATAACAATGTTTCTCCAGAATTCCAGTACATTAATATATGAAATTCTGTGCAATCTCCTGTTGATAATGCCTTCCAATCCAGCAAAACGTCTGATTCTTCCTCCAATGTTAATGGCTAACTCAGTAGAGTCACAGTCATTGACATAACCTCTCACACTTTGACTGGTGCCAATATGAACATCATCCTTAGGAGGCATGATAAATGAAAAAGATGAAGAAGAGAGAGTTCAAATCTGTGTTCACATGAAGAAAACTTGCAGAGAGAATCAATTTGAGATTTTTGTGAGTAGCCTCTGTGAATAGGTCTGTATATATATAGACAGATGCGGTTGAAACTGTTAGAACGTGTACAGTGCCATTAACCATGATTAAATCTGAGGTTTTGTAACCGTTGGATCGTGTAACTGTGGTTATAATGGATAGAATAAATATCCCGCCATTACTTTTTGACTTTTATAAGTTTGACTGAGTAACGTTTCATTCAGCAGCCTTGTCATCAGCAGGGTTGGCTCAGTAGCTTGCTGACAAATATGCCTCAGCAGCCTGCTGACAGTGTAACTCTGTTGATCTTTGATTCCTTCTTGTTTTGTTCAATTGATAATACAAGATGAAGTTTAATACCAATGACTGATCTGTCAAGTGAGCTCACCCAACATGACAAAGACCAGTCTATTAGGTGTAGTGCCCGAAAGACAATTTGTGTAATTGTTTTTAATAATGGATAACATAATTTATCTCATCTTAGTTACTTGCTTTGTGCTTGTAAAGTATACATCATTGAAACCCTAAGTATATCAAGATGTAACGCTTAACTCGGTGTATGGATTACACGTGAGGATTGAGTTAGTGGTGATATACTTAAATCTGTTAGTCCGTGGTGAACTTAATCGAGTTTAGGGTCTCTTGATTAAAACACCAATAATGCGCCTGAACACCTTAGGGTGTGATAGTCTTATCCGGATTGTCGGTAGAGGGTACCTACGTGGGGCATTTATATATGATGGCATTCATATAGAAATTTGGACCGATTTAATCTGTATTTCTCGGTATAATTTACGTAATCGAGGAATCTTATTAAATAATTAGATGATCATATATGGATCAACCTTAATCTGAGGTGATCACGAGTCTTTGCTTGTCCCGGGTAGTGTTTGATGTGTTAATTCTGATTTCACTTAAATATGTGTTCCAAGCCACTTCTCATTGGCACTATCTCCGGATGAGTGAGTAGTTACGATTTTCACAGACATGGAATCCATTCCTTCCTCGCGGGAAGTAGAGAGACAGATCCCTTGTTTGTTAGCCTTAAGAAAGTGATCGATCCCGGAGTTCATATTAGACTAATTGATCACTAGTCGATATGTGAACTAATTGATCATCGGGGGTTAATGGTAAATAAGGATAAGATATTACGAGTCGGGTTCACGGAGACTTCCCACTCGTAATGGACAGATCTATGGAGGGTTAATCCGTATGTAGTGATTATATCAATGGACGCTTATTCACTCTATGGGTTGAGTATAAGTATACATCTATAATCGGTAGAGTTCGATTTTCCGGGTTTATGGTGGCGTAATCCCGAATTAATAATTAATGTAATTATTCGGTTCGATGAATAATTAATTATTGGAGCTATGGTTATAGGTCCATGGTCCCCGATGTGGCTTCGTAATTGGATGATAATCTTGTTATTTGGGTCTCATTGATAATTAATTGGTCAGGGCTAATTAATTGATATGCATGGATATTATTTAGTTGGGCTAAATAATATAATACACATAAAAGACATTTTATGTGGGCTTTTTGACCCTAAAGGTGGCGCCAATAATGTTGAATAATTAGAGGGAAATTAGTTTTCTTGGATAATTATTTGACATGTGATTTATCTTTTATATGTTAAATGATAATTCATGGAATAATAGATAATAATATGATTTATCCTAATTTGTTTGGGATAATTATTTTATTTATCTTTTATTTGGAAAAAGGATTAATGTAATAATTATCTCTTAATTATTTAATCATTGGAGGGCAAGGATTACTCTCCTATATAAAGAGAGTTCTCCCAAGCCTTAGAGATTGGCATAATTTCGACCACTATAGCAAAAAGAGAGAAAAAAAAACTAGTTTTCTTGCTTTGGGTTTTAGAAGAAGAAAAACTACAAGTTTTTCTTCGTGTTGCATATCAAGGAGGCTCGTTTATCAAGAAGGGTGTCCACCAACCGCCGTTTGGAGAACACATCGGAAGATCTTGGCTTCTCTTCCTACTATTGGTAACTTGATCTTAACCCCCTTGTAGTAGTTAAATCCTTTATTTATGTATTGTGATATATAAATCGTGATCCATCCGCTGCGCGTAGATCTAATTCGTTTAGATCTAAGATCCTACATCCTTCATGTGGTAATCTCCCACTTGCACGAAATGACAAGCAACGATTATTTTTAGAGCACACCATTTCTCATCTTATTCACAACTTATCTCCCACTTGCACGAAATGACAAGCAACGATTGTTTTTAGAGCACACCCTTTCTCATCTTATTCACAACACTCTCCCACTTGCTCAAAAAGCAGATGAGACATATCCATCAATGCCGTACCCTCCAAGCACTCGACTTGGTACACTGACTAGTTAGGTTGTCGTCTCGAGACGATCTTTAGGATCAAAACGTCGCCGGTCCATCTAATCAGGTGGTACTCTCTCTTAATATGCTTTTGACTTCTTATGACTGAGAAGATCATTCTTAGCTGTCTCTTCACTGTTTTCATGATGAAGTGATATCGGCTTATCAGACCTGGAATTTCTCCCAGACCAAAAAGGAAATTCTAGGCACTATGAGTAAACGCTGAGCCCGAGATCAACTTAATGATCATCCTTAATCCGACTACATGTCAGAATCAGTGTACTCAACCATATTCAAGTTTGCACCTGAATATACAAGCATATGATTCCTCGTTATCTAAAGATACTTGAGGACGTACTAAACTGCTACTTATTGCTCGAATCCAAGATTCGATTGCAATTGACTTCGTGTTAAGTCGACTTGCCCTTATCCCGGAGAGACTCTATCCCATTTTCTCTTTATCCAAAGATTTAGAGAATCATTCACGAGAGGTAGGGTAGGACTACTCGAATGTTGCATACGTATATGCATGATCGTCTTATTCAATAAGATAGGTGGGATAGCCAATGACTCATTCTCATGAATTTGACCGAATCAGATTCTTAGAACATAGTCCAATTCTCTCATCCAGAGAAACTTGGCGTGTCAGTTTCCGACTTCAGATAGCACACACATGTTGTTTCCAACTGTTTCAGTGTTATCATTCATGAACACTAATACTACTATTTTACCAATATTGATACCAGTCTACAAAAGACTTATCAATATTCTGGTTCCACATATTTTAAAACATGCGACTTTTAATGACCGAGAGGTTATCTTACATCCACAAAGGATATAAGCCCCGGCAGTCACCTTTCCATTTGTTCTAACCAAGACCCTTCTGTTCCAAATGAATTCAGAATCCGTTTTTTGGCAAGAAAGTTTCAGGGTATCACCCCTATTTTCCGCTTTCTAATTTAAATCTAGCAAGACTGAGTGGTGAGAGAGTTCAATGTCCGTTAACTCTCTACTTTTCAGGAATCACCCTATACCACTCGACTTTGCGCGCTGAAAGTTAAACTTTCCTATTCATTCGACTCTTTTAGGCGTAGAACCAATTACTCCCACTGGGCTGAGACACTCAGTGGTTCTACAAGAGGTTTGAACAGAATCCAGGTACCAAAACTCCATTCACGAGGATAAGGTTTTCAACCAACATCTCTAATCAAAACCCTATACATCCCACAAAGAGCCACAGGTTATCAATCACCCCAGCAGACTATAAAGTCCACACAACCATAATGGGTCAATGGTTAAACCATACTCCCACTGCGTTATGGGTGGATTGACATTCGATCTAGTAGTATTTATCGATTGTAATCACCAACAACCGATGTTGGGCGTGGTCCGATTAAATCGAGATAGTAACTTCCTTTGGGTAACCGTACTCCAAGGTCTAAGGTTGTTACTTATAGATTCTATCAGAAGAATTGTGACAGTCCAACTGTCACTTTCGATCTCAAGAATCTTACAACCAAACTTCACTCGTCTCATTAAGGCATTTCACGAGCAAATAAAATCGAACGCGTATCGCCAAAATCTCCAATCCTACCTTCAAGCATTAAATGCTAAATGCCTACATTTACGGAAGTGGTGTGAACCGAATTCACTCCTTATCCATAAATTCACTAGCATCTTCTAGGTAGACTTCTCGGTTTACATAATAATGTTAACCGTTATTTTGCAACCAATTATCTTAATCGAGTTTAGCAGTGTATTGTAGCACATCAATAACTATATAGGGCAAGTCTATGGTTTCTTCCTCGGTGAGAAACATTCCACTTTAGGAGGCGGGCCGAGCATCATCCCAAGACTATCGATAGCCTATTTCCGAGCATGGAATACTCTATTCTCTCTTGAAATCGAGACTCCTCCTCGTATTCTTTCGATAAACTAAACCGTGTTTGAGTAGTTATCGGACAAAATGTCACCACTCAAAATCTCCCACTAGCTTGTGTCTCTCACTAGACCCCGAAGGTCATGATGAACAAGCTATGTTACCCTTCAAATCTATTACCCTCTCTCGATTGAAAGGAAACTTAGTCATTGTTCCTTTGAGATAGTGTTCCTAGGCGGGAGATAGGAATCACCCTTAGCCGAGTCGTCGGTCTTATCTCAGGATATATGCACTAATTAATAGATTTTGAAGGATCGTTTATCTTAATACGGAAACCTTTTACCTTTAATAGTTTTAGATGTGTTACACATACCTATTCAGCTTTTCTTAGTGGTTCTGTCTTTATCAAACAAAAGTCCGAGTCACAGATTCATACTACAAATGTCATCTTCACTTCGTTTAAGGCAACTGTAGTATCGAGATGAAAGTGAGTCCATTTGTTTCAACGAATCTATAAACAGAAAAATAAAATTTTCTATGATATTCAAGGATAGAATCCGAAATTCATTTCCTTATATCACTCCCACTATTAGAGCTGAAATAACTGCCCGTTGTCTACTTTATTAATTGTTAATGCACAGCTTCCTTGTTCTTCCAAAGAACTAAGCTACCGAGTCAAGTTACTCGGTTTAAGAAAAAAAGCTAAGATTCATTGGTTAAGTGATCCAAATCACTTTCCTTATCCTATACTTTCTGTAATTAATTTTTCGGTTTAGCCTCAAAACTTTAGTTAAGATGATTAACACTTGTAGACATTCTTTCCCATTCTCAACTTTCCTTAAAAGGAAATAGTCTTGAACTAGCAGTTCAATTGAGTAGACACTACTCGTGAACTGTGGGATGTCTAACGAAAGCGTTACCCAGTGGGACTAATTTTCTAATAAATTAGAAAAACAACAGATAAAATCTCCCACTAGTTTATCGGTTCCAAATACCGTCTAACTAGCGACACTTTAATTTATGATTCTCTAATTTTTCTATTAGAAAATTTCTCGTGTAGACACTACACAATTAAAATTCACTAGAAGAATTTTATCGTCCCAATCATCTTTCAAACTAACTATGGTTGTCTCTCGTTCAACACGAGTGGCAAAGATGTTTATACTTATTTACGTCACTTAAGTCTTGAAGGCTCAAGAAAAATATCTCTTCCAAAAATTAATCGCATGCGTAAGATCAATAAGTACAACGTTCTAGTTACTTGCCACTTTTTAACGAAGTCATTACTAGTCAATTTTACACTAGCGATCTAGCACCCTAGAGAGATATATAAATAGTTGTAAATAAAATTGTGACAAAAATAAATCCAAATCATACACTACTAATAAATTTTAGAACATAAACTAAGTACTTATAGTCTATCCTACCGTTTCAAGGATTTAATCTAATGCCTCGATGCCGCCTTAGGGTAGGTCAAAGAGGTTTCGATTAATATTGAAGATCGATTGAGAATCGAAATCTCATTTGTGATCGTAAATCGACATCAACTCGTTGTTTACTCTGTGAGGCGGAGCAATTGTGCGGAGAGCGTTAAGCAATCCATTACGGCCGACTCAACTATGGAAGCCGAATACATAGCGGCCTCTCGAGTCGACTAAAGAAGCGGTATGGCTCAAGAAGTTCTGGGAGATTTAGGGTAATCCCAAATCCGGAAGATCCGATCGTCTCTCTACCGTGACAACAGCGGGGCCGTGGCGAATTCGAAGAACCCGAAGTCACCGAAGTCAAAGCATATAGAGAAAAATACCATTTGATTAGAGAGATTGCTCAAAGAGGAGACATTTCCGTCACGAAAATCCCCTCAGCCGACAACCTTGCTGATCCATTTACGAAGACGCTTTCCATTGAGGTCTTTATGAGGCACTTGGAAAACATGTGGTATCGGAGCAAGGTTCCACTATTTATATAGTCATAATCATAATTAAACGATTTAAAGGAGTGGAATTGCATGTAGGTAAATTTTATTTATTGTTTTATGCATTGATAATGATTAATTGCTATGGTTTAAAAGATGGATTGGGGTTGGCATTGTTTACCCGTTAGATCTATTGTAAACTCATATAAGCGATGAAAATTCGTTCATATGAGTATAGAAATTATGTAATTTATTTTTATTGCAATTTTAATTTCCGAGAAAATAGATCTGCTTAGTAGCTTGTTTAGTTATTACGTTTTTCCGTTGATCGAGCCGTTGAAACGACGATCCCTCCGGTCGAGAATCAAGATTGGAAGATGATGAACAATTCCACAAAATTTGGCATCGATCGGAGTCTGTTCTGACCTCTTTGGCAACCTCATTTGCTCAATTGTCCAAACATAAGTACATGGAATTGTTGATACCAATGACTAATCTGCTAAGTGAGCTCACCCATCATAGCAAAGACTAATTACCTTGGTGAATTCCAGTACATTGCTGATTATCAGTCAACTTTAATAACTCCAAGTTCAGTCCTTAATTTAGCAAATCTTTCACTATCCAATGGTTTAGTGAAAATATCAACAAGTTGATCTTGATAGGGATGTAAAGAACCACCACATCTTTCTTTTCAACATGATCTCTTATAAAATGATGTTTTACATCAATATGCTTGTTCCTTGAGTGCAAAAGCAGATTTTCAAGTGATTGCTATTGCACTTGTGTTGTCACACATAATTGGAATTTCCTTTCTTCAATTCTATAATCCCTTAATTGTTGTCTTAGCCAAAGTACTTGTGCACAAACAACTTCCAAAGACAATGTATTCAAATGGCCGGTGGAAGTTGATATTGAATTCTGTTTCTTGCTAAACCAGGAAACCAGTCTATTTCCCATTAACTCGATTGAGTTCTGTGGTGCTTTTTCTATCAATCTTGCATCCAAAGATAATCGAATCTGAGTAGGATATAACCTTGAAGCTTCCATCCTTGGAATACCATATCCCTACTCCTAAAGTCTCCTTTAGGTATTCGAGAACTCTTTTGATCTTGCACCTAAATGACTTTCTTTAGGTTTAGATTGAAATCTTGCACAAACACTCTACAAAGAAAGGATATATCAGTGCCGCTAGCGATAAGGTACATCAATTTGCTATCATCCTTCCACGTATAAAGTCCGATCAACATCTTTGCCTTCTTTATCTTCATCCAATCTGATATTTGTACTCATTGGAGTTGATATTTTGGTCTTTGTTTTCCATACCAAACTTCTTGATCAACTCCTTGGTATACTTGGTTTGATGAATGAAGATTCCATCTTTCATCTGCTTAACTTGCAATCCCAAAAAGTAGTTCATTTCTCCTATCATACTCATTTGGAATTTACTCTTCATTAGATTTGCAAACTTCTCACATAACAATTCATTTTGAACCAAAGATTATGTCATCAACATGAATCATGCCGGTAAGTCTTTATCTTTTCATTGATTACGAAAAAGAGACTTACCAATGGTGCCTTTTGTAAAACCATTGTCCACCAAGAATTGAGATAGAGTCTCATACCATGCTCTTGGTGCTTGTTTCAAGCCATAAAGTGCTTTATTGAGTCTATACACTTTATCTTCTTGATCCTTAACTTCAAATCGGAAGGTTCTTTGAACATACACCCCTCTTCCGAATGCCATTCAAAAATGCACTTTTGACATCCATTTGATATACCTTGAAGTTTTTATATGCAAAGATGTGCCAAGAATAATCGATAGCTTCCAATCTTGCAACAGTGCATAGGTTTCATCAAAATCTATTCCTTCCTTGAGAATAGCCTTTTGCAACTAGTCCGGCCTTATTCCTTACAATGGTACCAGATTCATCCAGTTTTGTTTCTTATACCCATTTAGTACCAATGATATTTGCATGATTAGGCCTATCCACTAGTGTCCAAACTTGATTTCTTTCAAATTCATTTAATTCTTCTTGCATAGAAATTATCCAATCTGATCCAAAATTGCTTCTTCAACAATTTTAGGTTCAACTTGAGATAGAAAACAAGTAAACATTGCTTCTAATTGTTTTCTAGTCCTTACACCTTGCTGTATGTTGCCAATAACTTGTTCAGCAGGGTGATCCCTTAACCATTGTGGATTCTGGTTAGATTGATCCTCAGGAACCTCATCTTCAAAAGGTTCTGCTGTTTCTTCAACAGGGGGTTCAACAGATCCTTGAACTGCTTCAGTTGTTGAATCAGTAGTGTTATCAGCAGGGAGTTCAGCAGGGACAGAATCAGAACCCTTTAAGTCATTGAATCTTTCCAAAACTTCAACACAATCTGGATCAGTGACTTGTAGATTCTCAGCAGGGTCACAAGCTTCATCTTCCATACCAGTGAACTTAGGTTCATCAAACACAACATGGATTGTTTCTTCATGTTTTAATGACCTCTTGTTCAGTACCCTGAATGCCTTGCTGACTGAAGAATATCCTAAGAAAATTCCTTCATCTGATTTTGGTTGGAATGTCTTCAAGTGTTCCTTATGATTCAAGATAAAACACTTGCTTCCAAATGGATGGAAATAGGATATGTTAGGTTTTCTTCCATTCCAAATCTCATAAGGTGTCTTGACATCTTAGCACATCACTTTGAGGTTACATTTTGTGTATAGCATGTTGTATTAACTGCTTCAGTCCAATATCTTTCAGGTAGCAATGCTTCACAAATCATAGTTCTTCCTGCTTCTTTTAGAGTCCTGTTTCTTCTTTCAGCAACTCCATTTTGCTGAGGTGTACCAGTAGCAGCAAGTTGATGTAGTACACCATTCTGTTCACAATATTCTCTTATAACTTTATTGAGAAATTCAATACCCTTGTCTGATCTGATTTTTATTACTGTCAAACTTTTCTCATTTTGCAATCTCTTCAAAAGTTCAGGCATCTTTTGAAGTGTTTCACTTTTCTTGTTCATAAATACCACCCAAGTGTACCTTGAATAGTCATCCACAACCACTAAGGTGTATTTCTTTCTGTAATACTTGTTGGTGTTCTTGGTCCAAATAGATCCATATGCATCGGCTCAAGACTCTATTACTTGATTGCTTAGTCTTTGATTTGAATCTTGACTTTGTCTGTTTACCTTGCTGACATGAATCACATATAGTATCCTTTTTGAATGTGATCTCAGGTAAACCAATCACCAGTTTCTTTTTCACCAAGCGATTGATGTCATCAAAATTCAGATGATTCAGCTTCTTATGCCATAACCAATTAAGTTCTGACTTGGTATGCACAATCAGACATGTTTAGGCTGCAGTGAGACCAATCCACAACATACATGTTTTGTTGTCTTCTACCACCAATACAACTTGATCACCTTTTCACTAATGGCAAGTACATGTGTTTTGTCAAAAGTGACCTTGTATCCCATGTCACGAAATTGTCGATTACTCGGCAAGTTGTAGTCGATCCTTCCACATATGCAACATTCACGATTGTTAGTCCATTCCTCACAAGTGTGCCATATCCTCTTGTGTATCCAGTGTATTCTTGTTGCCAAAATTCACCCTTGGACCATCCTTTGCCACATAGTTTGACAAGCAGTGCTTATTCTTTGTCATATGTCCGGAACATCCACTTTGTCAAAGTACCATACACCCTACAAAACAAAGTCAATACATTTTAGGTACCCAAACTGTTTGGGTCCATAATGGTCGATGGTAAGCATGACCCCCTGGCATGTTTCCATAAGGTCTTCTTAAAAGTGTCATACTTTGGTTCATACATGTATTCTACACATCCATAAGGTTTAACAATTGGTTGTGTAGGATTCATATGTTTTCTCGGCCTTTTGGTATGTAATGATGTTTGAAGTGATTTACATTTGTTAGAAGCATTAGTATAACCATTGGATTCTTTGTCTGTTAGGAGCAAATCTGTAATATGGAGTGCTTTGAGGTCCTGCTTTGAGTCCTTGTATAAGTCCTCTATTGATTCCATTGCTTAGGTTTTACCACTAGCGACATGGTTATACTTCTTTGTTTCTAGCGGTAGAGGCGGGAATATTCTAATCATCATCGGTGAGGAACAATCTACCTTTCCCCGAGATAAGTATCCACTAGAATGATTAACATTTTTGGGTTTAGGATTCTTATCCTTGGAATATTTCTGGTTTTTCCACTACGTGGTCCAAAGACACTTGGTAGTAGGTCTGCTATCGGTATATCTCTATAAGGTCCAGCGATCCTACCTTTGGATTTACCCCTTTTGTTGAAATGCGATGTCCTTTTAGACTTACGATTTTGCCTCTTTGAAGTATTCTCATTAGGTTTCACTTTGCCTCGGCAACCCTTTTGGGAGCTGGATCTTGTCTGAGCATAAACTTAGGACCAATCCTGGTACTAGGTTCGGTGACCTTCTTGGATCCACTCTTATTGGATTGTTGAGTTCCAAATCCAATCCTGTCCTATCACCATAAAGCTTTCGATTTGAATGATGTGGATGAACAAGATGGTTCAAGCCAGACCACGTGGCTCTTGAATGTACATCAGAGCTTATCTTGATTATCATCTAACCTCTTTTTCCTTACCTTTGAGAATTCTTAATTGACATTTAATCTTTCAACTTCTAATTGAAGAGCTTCTTTTCAACCTTCACAATCTCATAACAGTTGTATTATCCTCGATTGATTAAGGATGGCATCCAAAGTTTCATTATTGTCGAAATTTCTAGGATTTGAACCATAAGTTGATTCACAATCACTTCCAGTAGGAGTGTTTATTGATACGATGTTGTATACCTCCTCGATTTCATCCATGTTTGCCATTAATGCATAGTCTTCCATATCGACAACTTGGTCTTTGTGTCATCGATTCATTTCCTTTTACGATTCCACTTCATAGCTTTGATTCATCTTCAACAACCATGGCCTTCTTGCCATGTCTTCTTTGTTGACTCTTGGTCTTGATGAGTCCGGACAATCAGTCCAAAATGTCCAGGCTTTTGTAGTTGAAACAAAGATAATCATGTTCCTTACTTTGTTTTAACTTCGGGATAGTCGGGTTTGAAGTGTCCTGGTTTCTTGCATTGAAAGCACAAGTAATCATTGTCTTTTACGGAATCATCCTTCTTATTTTCACGAAATTTCTTAGTGAAATTCCTTGGAGAACCCTTTCCGTTTTCATCATCCTGATTTTCTTGCTCGGTGGGCAACAATCTGCTCTTGCATCTCATCCAGAGATCATCTTGAGCTCCTGATGTTTCTTCTTGATGTTTGGCGGCCAATGCGATTGTCTTTGGTTCTTCCTTTTGATGGTAGGAACCAGGTCTCTTGCTGAATTCATAAGCTTTAAGATCTGAGAATAATTTGAAGGTATCCTCTTCATGTAACTTTCTCATTTCTTCTATGGCAATGACCTTCATCTCCCAAACTTCTTTGTCAGGTAATGCTTCTAAGATTTTTGAGTTGATTTCTTCTTTTGAATAACTTACACTCAGTGTTTACAACTAATTTTGTGGTTTATATCGAGTTATTCCGTAACAATATCTTCCGTGTTTTAGTGATTTTTATAGAAAATCACTTGCTAAAAGGATGAATTGGAAGAATGGGGGTAGAATTTGTTAGAGTGTGAAAATCGAGCTATTTATTTGGTTTTATTTATTTATATGCGATTTTACACTTTGCTCGTTTCTATCGCCTTGTAGGTATGCTTGCATGTTGTGGAAGGAGTTAGAATGGTGCTTGATTGAAGATTAAATGAAGGAGAAAGATGTAAGTTTGAGATTGGCATGAAGGTTTACAAGGTTTGAATCGGCGTCCATTGCATCCGTCCGGTGGGCGAGCGTTCAAAGCATCGGACGGCGTCCGGAGAGAAATCACATCTGAGAGAGTTTGGACGCGGCTTGGGCGGACGTGCTGAGCAAAGTCAAGATCGCTGGGCGGGCGTCCATCGGCTGACGGGGCGTCCGTCGGCCGACCTAACCTAGCGCCTCAAAATCCTATAAATACCAGCGTGTATTGAACCACTAATGACACATCTATCACATTATTCACCGATAAAAAACCACAGCGACCGCGCCGTCCTTCCAGAGCAAACAAGGAGATGAACTCTTCCATCCCAACAATCATGATCACCAACATGATTGTTGGCTAAGCTGGTCAGCGGTGGGACAACGGAGGAAACCGATCGACAACTTACACCAACTAGAGGATTTTATGCTATATCTTAGTGAGTAAATTTATGATCTTTCATCAATTAAATTTTGTAAGGAATGTTTATGTTTTATTGAATCGATAGATCGATGAAACTACCTTTGTGATTGAATTTATATGAGAATATTGTTCAAGCTTTGATTTGTTTCGATTGATGCAATTAGTTATAATTCAAGAGATTGTTTATGATTAGTTGAGTAGGATATTGGAGACAATATCATGATCAGTTATGCTGCTAGTTTAGTTTTGCTTGAGAAAGAAAAACGAAACCCTAGAAATTGATTAGTGAAATTTAATCGAATTATTGATTTGATCGTAACTAAAAATCATATCTTTAGCGCGCAATCTAGTTGGGGTTAGTTGATTGATTGGTGGATTCCCGTTGCCTTGCCGTTCCTTTTAATTATTTTATAAACCAAATCGTTCGTATCGACTTTGATTTGCTTCGTTTAGTTGTTTTTCTAAAACCTAGTTTTTACATCTTGTTTTTACGCATATTTTACATTTTCAGTGTGTTATCGGACGCCCGTCCACCGCTTGTGAACGCCCGTCCATAGTCGAATTTTCCTATTTCCTGTTTTAGTTTAGTTTTACTCATCGTTTTTATATTAGTATAGATCTTAGTTTGAGGTAATAAATTGTGACATAATCGATATAATAATTGCACCTTAATCCGATAAACATTCGACTCCCTTAGGACGACCCGGTAACACCTTTGCTACGATCCTTGCACTTGGGGTGTTCCGGTAATTATAAATTTTAAACTAGTTTTTACCGAACACTCAGTAGGGTAAGTTCATCCAGGATTGCATTGAATCTAGATTCCATTTGCTCAATGGTTTCATTTGGTAACATTTTGAACTTTTGAAACCTCTTTTTGCCCACCTGTGATTTTTGTTCTTCTTGATAGCATCGGTTGCCTTCAGTCTTGAATCTTGTCCCAAAGTTCCTTTGCGGTTTGCAATCTTTCACCTTCATATACATATTGCTATCCAGAGTTACAGTAAATGATATCAATAGCAATATTGTTAAAATTTGCTCTCTTTCTATCTTCAGCATTCCATTCCCTTTTTGGCTTTGGAATGTACTGTGTCTCATCTCCCACTTATTCTTGACTTAGGGATCTCGGTGGTCCATCGGTTAGTACATCCATCATCTCATCATGTGTTGCGACTAGATAAGCACGCATCACGGCGTTTATACTCATCAAATCTATCTAAAAACACATCGACATAGTTCTAGCATCTTGGTTGTTATCCATGATGCAAAGCTTTGAAAATCGATAACTTGAAAAAGTTTCAAAGTATTTTACAAGCACAACAATTAGGATTTCTTGAATAGAAACCTTTTGCTCCGATACCAATTGTTGGTCCCTTGAAAAGGCTTTGGTTAAGTTTAGAGGGGTGAATAAACTTAACACTAAAACTTTTGGAGTTGACAAACTCGAACTTCCGACTGCGATACTTGATGAGTCTGCGACACTCGATGAGTCCGTCCGATTGTTGAGTCTCTTTGAATTTGTCTTGTGGAATTATATCAAAATTAAGCCTTATTACTTGCTGTTGAATATGATACTAAGTATTAGATACTCGATTGTGTATGTGTGTGATTTCGATTTGCTAGATTCGATGGGTTGATGTGTGTAATAAACTAAATCTGAGAATGTAAGTGCAGAAAGTAAGTAGCCAGATTTTATAGTGGTTCCGGGGTGTAATCTCCTCGATCCACTCTTCTCTGTGATGTTGGAGGTAATTCACTAGAGATCTTTGATGTAGTTGTTACAAAGATTCCTATGTTGCTTGTCCTTCACCAATAACTATGGCTTCAAAAGCGAACACTTGGAGCAGGTAGGATTCTTTGCTCCAAAGTCTTCCACTGGTCCTTGAAGGTAGAATTGCCTTTTCACCAGCTCCACCACAAACAACGATCTTTCACACCCCAAAGATGCTTCTTGTCTTGATGAGTTCTTGTAAAGAAAGATTGAATCAAGTAAATGATTCGATTCGGCGGCAATTGATCAGGATGATATGATCGACTTGCGTCTTAAGTGTGTAAACTTGATGTAGCTTGAATCACGATTACACTTGAAGATTTTCTGGATCGGTAGCTTAAAGCTCATTAAGTTCGGCGGTGTTTTTCTTGATAATAAAATGCAGCTCAGAATTATCTCTTGTATTTCCTTAATTTTCATCATCTTTTTCTGAGTTGGAAGTTCTCTATTTATAGGTAGGAATGCTTGTGACTTATATTTGAAATTCAAATATAGCCGTTCCAGATTTTGTCCCATTTGACTTGCTTTACATCACTTGTTCATAGTATTGACACGATCATTTGCTTTTTGTGATCGCGATCTGTTCACCCTTTGACTTGTATCCATTAGATAAAGTCCTGAATCATCCCAACGTCCTTTTAATCTCAACCATTGATTTGTTTGATAAATCAGAGGTAGTTAGCTGTCCTTATCTTTGTTTTCTGCCAATGTAATCTTGAATAAATCGAGGTATATGTATCAATGGGTTCATGAGTCTATTTGAAGTACATATCGATGGTGAACTATAATTTGATGTGTTTAAAACACATTGCGACTTACTTCTTTTATCTAACTTTTATTTATGAAGTTAGATTACACCTTTTGCATATTACTAAGTTCCAATCACCATCCAACTTGTGGAACTTAGACCTTGTACACAAAGGTATATGTAATCGATTTAGGTCATCACAGACTTCCACTAAATTACGATTCCATATCCTTGACTTTAATCACTAAGTTTGATCTCTTAGCCTTCATTAACTGAGTTTAAGCCTTCAGTCTCGGCGAGGTTCTGACTAGTCTCGACTAGCTACCCTCTTGATCTAGACCGGTCGGTGATATAAGTCACCACCATTCTGATCTTGTTTGATCAAACCTATACATAGATCAAACTCTAATAAACCTATACATTTGATCTAGACATCTTTTTGCCTTCGCACTATAACAACTAGTCTGGTACTCATCACTAAAACTCATAAATAAGTCCAACAATCAAATTATAGCCAGAGATTTTTACCAAAATTTGTTTGCTTCTTGTGCAGGTTATGTTGATCTGAATATTTTAGATAATCTCTCAATCAATCGGATCGGGAATCTCACTATAACCTTCTCAAAACTCTTTTTCTTGAGGAGGAAGTGGTCAAAGCTCTAAAGCAACTTCCGAGGAGGAAAAGTCTGGGCCAGATGGTATGCAAGCCATTTTTGCAAAAGCATTGGCAAATCTATAGGGATGATTTGTTGCCCTTCTTTACGAATATTCTAAATAATGGAGCTGATTTCTGAGGGATCAATGACACTTATATCACTCTCATTACAAAGGTCTCTCATGCTCACTGTTCTTAAAGATTTGGACCTATTAGCCTTAGCAATACAATGTACAAGATCATCGATCTCTAAGGCTATTATATGATTGAAGAAAACATTGGATTACATGATTGACACCACTCAAAGTGCTTTTCAAAAGGCGGACTTATCATTGATAATGCTATTTCATCCTTTGAAACTTTCCACACCCTTAATAGTGGTGGGAAGAAAAGTATTCAACATATGGCCTAAAGCTTGACATGGTCAAGGCTTTTGATAGAATTGAGTGGGGTTATTTGGACCTAATTACGAAAGAATGAACTATCCTTCCTCTTTTATTAACCTAATTATGAGATGTGTTACCACTTTGTCTCTTTCAATGTCCTCATTAATGGAAAACCATCCCAGGAGGTTCACTCTACTAGAGGGATTAGACAAGGGATCCCTTGTCTTCTTTTCTCTTTATCATATACTCTCTGAAGGTTTGTGACTCTTCTCAAAGCAGTCCATTCTTACTAGTGATCTTATCCTTTTTAGATTTGGTACCAATGGCCCCTGCCTCTCTCATTTGCTTTTTGCAGATGACAGCATCTTATTTGCTAAAGCTGACCTCAGTAATGCTGTGGAGATTAAAAATATTCTTGGAACTTATGAAGGATTATGCAGTCAACATGTTAACCTTACAAAATTCAACATTTACTTTAATAAAATTTGAAGGATGACTTGAAAGATGATCTAATCCTTGGTGTACCTATTGGCCAGGCAAATAGGAAGTATTTTGGCCTTCCTTTACGATTAGGAATTCTAGATATGAACTCTTCAATTATCTAAAGGATAAGATATAGAAAGCTCAATGGTTGGAAAGGTCGATTTAACACCTTCGAGTAAAAGATCCTTATAAAGCCGGTTATCGAAGCTATACCTACTTATGTTCTGCAATGTTTCTATCTTTCTAAGAGACTTCTCTCTGAAATTCTAGGAATGATCAGAAGATTTTGGCGGGATAAGGAAAGTGGAAAAGCGATCTATTGCTGTATCGTTGGGATAAAATTTGCACTCCTAAGAGTCATGGTGGCATGGGATTCAAATATCTAAACCTCTTCAACATGGCTATGCTTGCAAAACAAGAGTGGAGAATTCTGAATAACCCTCATTCTCTAATTAGCTCCATTCTAAAGTATAAGTACCATAAGCATGAGACCTCCTTCTTAAAGGCAAAGCTTGGATAAAGGCCTCTTTCATCTAGAGAAGCTTATTAGAGGAGAGATCTGCTCCATAAAAAACTAAGATGGGCAATTGGAAAAGGCAACAATATTAACATATGGGATCATCCACAGGTACAAGCTGGAGCGATTTGAGTTGTAGGAATGGGTGACCTAGGGACCTAACTCTTGTGGATCAACTCATCCGAGAATGGGCGGTGGAGAACCTCTATTTTGCGGCAAATATTTCTACCCCATGAAATGGATGCAATACTCTCTACTCTTATCTACGAATAATTACTACCAAGATAGACTACTTTGGCCTTTATACAACAGAGGTATCTATACTGATCAAATCGAAATATAAAGTGACACTTACAAGCAAACTAAATGATAAGAACAAAGCGCGGCTCATCCTCTACATCGAAAATCGGAAAGCTTGGAACTACCTTTAGTGCGTGATAACACCCCCAAGATTTGCTCTTTTTGTGGAGAATTGCGTCAAACTTCGCTTCGATCGGATCAATCTTATTACGGAAGTTGTCGGATGGTGTTTGCTCCCTTTGCCACACCTCTATCGAATCATGGTCCCACTGTTTCTTCAATTGCAAATGGATCTGGAAATTCTGGACTCAGACCCCCTTTTGTGATTTAGCCCGAATGCATCACGGTTCTTTTATCGATCTGGCTCACTACATGGCTTCAAACCCTGCTCCTGAAGCTGAATTATTCTTCATTGTGCTTTGGTTCATTTGGATCGAAAGAAATAATGCTATTTTCAAGGCTTGTAAGCCAGCATTCAATCAAATTATCCTTCAAGCCACCTCTCTGTTGATGGAATTCCAAAAGGCGTCGACTCAGATAACTTCAATATGTGCCTACTCCTATTCCTACTCGCCAGGTCAAACCACCCCTGGGGATTTATTAAGACAAATGTTGATACGGGACTCGAAGGATGGATATGGAATGGTAGGGGTTTCATCCGTACCCGTGAAGGTTCCTTACTTTACTTTATTTCCGATAATTACGGGCCGGATTACTTGATGGAATTTGCGAAGCTTTGCTCTCCTTTATGGAACCTCGAATCGGCGAAACTGGAGTGCCAAGATCATCATGGAATCGGATTCTTTAATCAACATCGGTCGGTGAATTCGGAAGAAGGCGACATCTCTCCGGTTGGATACCTAACATCATGCATCAAGAAGGCATGTCGTTTCTTTGAATCTTGTTTTTCTCCTATGTAAGTAGTGTTGTAAGTAAGCGCCCAAAAGACAATTTATGTAATTGTTTTTATAATTAATAAATGACTGATTTATTCTCTTCTTATTACTTGTTTTGTGCTTGTAAGCAATACAACTGCTTTTGAAAACCCCAAGTCGTATCATATGTAGCCATATAACTTGGTGTGTGTCACACATTAGGATTAAGTTTATGGTGATACATTTGAAATGTTAGTCCGTGATGAACTTAATCAAAGTATGGGGTCTATTGATTAAACCACCATTAATGTGCCTAGAACACTTTATGGTGTGACCGTCTTATCAGGACCCTCCACATTGGTTGTCTAAGTGAGGCATTTATGTATGATGTAGTCATATAGATTTGGACCGATTTAATCTGCATTTGTCATATAATTCCGTGATTGAGAAATCTTATTAAATCACAAGATGATCATATATGAATTAACCTTAATCTGAAGTGATTGCGGACTCGCTGCTTGTTTCAAGATAGGGCTTGATGTGTTCGTTAAGGATTGCTTTAAGGCGCGGTTCAAATCACTTTCACGTTGGCACTATTCGGAATGAGTGAGGAGTGTGTGTCTCATGAATATGGAATCCATTCTTTCCAGGTGGGAAGTAGAAAGACAATCCTCTTATTTGTTGATCCTAGAAATTGATCGATCCGGGAGTTCGTATTAGTTATGAATAATTGATCACTAGTGGGTTAATGGTAAATTAGGATGAGATGTATTGAAGAAGGTTTACGGAAATAATCCAACTTCTTTCACTGGATAGTCATGGGGTTAGTTTATATGTAATAATTATATCAATGGACACTTATCGATTTCGGCTCGACATTTTGAGAATAAGTTATATCTATAATCGATAGAGTTGATTTCGGATTTATGGTGGCGTAATTCCTAATTAATAAGTTGAGTAGAAATATTACATTCGGTGAATATTTTATTCAATTTATTGTATTTCTTTGGTTAAATGTCCATTAATTAAGGGTTGGCTCTAACACGCGAGTGTGTTTTTCGTTTTATGGAGCATCGAGAATAAATTAAATAGTTAATTCTATTTAATGAATATCTGATATTATTTATTTGGTAAATAATATTCAAAATAGAAAAGACAATTTCTATTAAAATGGCTAAAAAGGTGGCGCCCCAATGTTGAGAAAATTAGGTGAAGGAATTATTCTAGATTATGTCACATGTGTAAATTAATTATTTATTTGTTAAATAATTAATGGATAAATTAAGAGATTGATTTTTGGGAATTATCTCTTATTTATATATGAAATATCTTTTCCTTAGTAATTGTGGTGTGAAAATGATAACTCTTTCTTGACTAGTTATTTTCTTATATAAAGAGAGTTCATCCCAACCTGATAATAATCACTACAAAATTGGCGCCCACATTCACAAAATAATGGAAGAAAAATTAGTTTATTGCCTTAGTCATTAAGAGAAAAAAACCTAGGATTTTCTTTGGCACGTTCGATGAGGTTACTGGCGAGAATCGGCGTCCACCGATCGTCGCTAGGAGATACAATCCGGAGAGGCTGCGGCTTCTCCGCCAGTAGATTATTTATCCTCTCCTTTTGGTAAATCTTCAACCTTCTCATAGTTATATTAATTTTTATGCGAATCAAATCATGGTAAAATTGAATGCGAATTTATTAAGTAGCTTCATTGTGTATGATCGGCGTCTCCGATCGGTCTTCAATGAATCAGTCGACGATCCAATTATACATCGGATCAGTTCGAGTTTCCATTACATCCAGACAAGTAGGAATTGCAATTGTCTTGCGATGCTAAATTAGGCTTTTGACATTCCTAGAGAGAGTTTGGAGTATTATGGCGAGGAATAAACCCCCAGCTCACATTATCTCTACGTAATCAGCGCGATGCTTGCCATTAATTAATGAAATATGTTTTCTCAAAAAAATTATCAAATTATCTTAATTCAGTTATCCGATTATCTGAATATATCAATTAACCCTCACTTCAAATCAAAATCAGATTCCGTTCTTGAGGGCGGCCCAACCAAACCGAAGGCTTAAGGCGAATCGGGCAGTGGGCCTTTGCCGTTAAATTTTTTTCTCTTGAACACATACTTACAAAATATATCAACATTGTATTTATAACGTCAATAAATCAAAATTCGAAGGTTCATTAATAGCCTAAAACATACATAAAGTAATAATTCAAATTCATATCATCATATGCATAAACAAAAGTACAAAACATATTTGATACTTACAATGACTACTTATTATCGCCCTTCCAACACTTTTAGAGATGAAATCGTGATCAAAGTAAATCTATCGATTTAAATACGAAAATTCTTCTCAATCGATATCATGGCGGCCCGTTAAACGTTCTTGAGTGCATTGTCTTGAAGATTTGGGACTTGGGAGCGAGTTGGGGATGGAGTTGGGTGTTGGTTGGGATTGGTGGAGCAACCGAGACGAGGAAAAGTCGAAAAAGTGGGTGAAACACTTATGTTTAACTTTTCTTTATTTTTTTCCAGCTGAGGAGACATTATAAAAAAAAATTGGGCTGGAACAATTTTTTTTTTTTTGCAAAACAGGTATGTCAAAAATGGCGCAGGCCAGATTTTTCTTTTGCAAAGCAGTATCAAGGCGCATGAATTCAGGTGAACTAAAAATTTGGTGTCTGGCTGCCTGTCTTTATGGGTGGGCAGTCCATGCCGTTCTTACAGAACATATACGTACACAAACATGCATAAAGAGTAAAGACATGACACAAACACACACATGAAGACACAAACCTACACGAAGCTCCACCTCGGTGCTCTATCAGCATCATTTAGGTGCACCAAACCCAAACATTAATTGAATAAAGGAAACGCCCACATTCAAACATGATCATGTCTCACTAAATTTTAAACACTAAATTGGAATGAGCTGAATTTGTCTGGACATACAGAGTTGAATCCCTTTTCTTCATAGCTAAAGTTGGAGCCACTTGTATATTTGGAATATAAAACATGCGGTGCAATGAACTAAAACATGATAAACATAAAGAGTATAATATTACAACAACAGACCAGTTGTGGTAGCGCAGCAGTGACATTTCTGAGTGGGGATGTCGATTTCGATTCAATCACTAAGTATATATACAGTACTACCTGCCCGTTATTGTAGGGTATTTTTTAAAGTAGGGTGGTATGAATTTGATGTTTTAGAATCATTGCACATTGATGTTTTAGAATCACGCTATATGCATATATATATATATATATATATATATATATATATATATATTGTTGTTATTATATATCTAGAGCGATTTTTTTGATTGATGAGTTGGTTTCTCTAAGAGTTCTATTGACTAACATTAGCATCAGTAGCGGTATTTTATATATTGAACGTCAATCAGAATAATGTATGTTTCTATCAGACAATTTTACTATATGATAAAAGTAATTTTATGGAACATGTAAAAAAAAAGAGGGACGAAGCATTTTGTGGTTCCGATTGAATCATTTTCTATCATATGAAATTGAGATAATTAGTTGTGAAGCGAAATGTGAGATATCAATGAATATCCACGGGCCCGAAGTAGTTAGCAGTGATATGAGGTGGGATCACGAATTTTAAAATTTGCGCGTGCGGATGGTTGGTAGTAGGTATGGGCGTATAAAATTACTACTAAACCGTGCCCGCCGACATCCTTACAGAATGGGCGTCATCTGCCTTGCAATGATCGATTATGATGATTTAAATTGATAATAATGTAA